>CM022298.1:97529996-97908953 GCA_011799875.1 Thinopyrum elongatum
GCTTGAAGCCATGAAATCCGAGATAGGATCCATGTATGAAAACGAAGTATGGACTTTGACTGACTTGCCCGATGATCGGCAAGCCATAGAAAATAAATGGATCTTTAAGAAGAAGACTGACGCGGATGGTAATGTGACCATCTATAAGGCTCGGCTTGTCGCTAAGGGTTATCGACAAGTTCAAGGGGTTGACTACGATGAGACTTTCTCACCCGTAGCGAAGCTGAAATCCGTCAGAATCATGTTAGCAATTGCCGCATACTATGATTATGAGATATGGCAAATGGACGTCAAACCGGCATTCCTTAATGGTTTTCTTAAGGAAGAGTTGTATATGATACAACCGGAAGGTTTTGTCGACCCTGAGAATGCTGACAAGGTATGCAAGCTCCAGCGCTCAATCTATGGGCTGGTGCAAGCATCTCGGAGTTGGAACATTCGCTTTGACGAGATGATCAAAGCGTTTGGGTTCACACAGACTTATGGAGAAGCCTGTGTTTACAAGAAAGTGAGTGGGAGCTCTGTAGCATTTCTCATATTATATGTGGATGACATACTGCTGATGGGAAATGATATAGAATTCTTGGAAAGTATAAAGGCCTACTTGAATAAGTGTTTTTCAATGAAGGACCTTGGAGAAGCTGCTTATATATTAGGCATCAAGATCTATAGAGATAGATCGAGACGCCTCATAGGTCTTTCGCAAAGCACATACCTTGATAAGATATTGAAGAAGTTCAATATGGATCAGTCCAAGAAGGGGTTCTTGCCTGTATTGCAAGGTGTGAAATTGAGCTCGGCTCAATGCCTGACCACGGCAAAAGATATAGAAGAGATGAGTGTCATCCCCTATGCCTCAGCCATAGGGTCTATTATGTATGCCATGCTGTGTACCAGACCTGATGTAAACCTTGCTGTAAGTTTGGTAGGTAGGTACCAAAGTAATCCCGGCAAGGAACACTGGACAGCAGTCAAGAACATCCTGAAGTACCTGAAAAGGACTAAGGATATGTTTCTCGTATATGGAGGTGACGAAGAGCTCGTCGTAAAGGGTTACGTCGACGCTAGCTTCGACACAGATCCGGATGACTCCAAGTCACAAACCGGATACGTGTATATTTTGAATGGTGGAGCGGTAAGCTGGTGCAGTTGCAAGCAAAGCGTCGTGGCGGGTTCTACATGCGAAGCGGAGTACATAGCAGCCTCGGAGGCAGCACACGAAGCAGTATGGATGAAGGAGTTCATCACCGACCTAGGAGTCATTCCAAATGCGTCGGGTCCAATGGCTCTCTTCTGTGACAACACTGGAGCTATTTCCCTTGCCAAGGAGCCCAGGTTTCACAAAAGGACCAGGCATATCAAGCGTCGCTTCAACTCCATACGTGAACATGTTCAAGATGGAGACATAGATATTTGTAAAGTGCACACGGATTTGAATGTAGCAGATCCGTTGACTAAACCTCTTTCACGAGCAAAACATGATCAACACCAGTACTCTATGGGTGTTCGATTCATCACAATGTAACTAGATTATTGACTCTAGTGCAAGTGGGAGACTGTTGGAAATATGCCCTAGAGGCAATAATAAAATGGTTATTATTATATTTCCTTGTTCATGATAATTGTCTGTTATTCATGCTATAATTGTGTTATCCGGAAATCGTAATACATGTGTGAATACATAGACCACAACATGTCCCTAGTAAGCCTCTAGTTGACTAGCTCGTTGATCAATAGATGGTTGCGGTTTCCTGACCATGGACATTGGATGTCATTGATAACGGGATCACATCATTAGGAGAATGATGTGATGGACAAGACCTAATCCTAAGCCTAGCACTAGATCGTGTAGTTCGTTTGCTAAAGCTTTTCCAATGTCAAGTAACTTTTCCTTAGACCATGAGATTGTGCAACTCCCGGATACCGTAGGAGTGCTTTGGGTGCACCAAACGTCACAACGTAACTGGGTGGCTATAAAGGTGCACTACGGGTATCTCCGAAAGTATCTGTTGGGTTGGCACGAATCGAGACTGGGATTTGTCACTCCATGTAACGGAGAGGTACCTCTGGGCCCACTCGGTAGGACATCATCATAATGAGCTCAATGTGATCAAGGAGTTGTTCACGGGATGATGTGTTACGGAAACGAGTAAAGAGACTTGCCGGTAACGAGATTGAACAAGGTATCGAGAGACCGACGATCGAATCTCGGGCAAGTATCGTACCGATAGACAAAGGGAATTGCGTACGGGATTGATTGAATCCTCGACATCGTGGTTCATCCGATGAGATCATCGAGGAGCATGTGGGAGCCAACATGGGTATCCAGATCCCGCTGTTGGTTATTGACCGGAGAGTCGTCTCGGTCATGTCTGCGTGTCTCCCGAACCCGTAGGGTCTACACACTTAAGGTTCGGTGACGCTAGGGTTATAGAGATATTAGTATGTGGTAACCCGAAGGTTGTTCGGAGTCTCGGATGAGATCCTGGACGTCACGAGGAGTTCCGGAATGGTCCGGAGGTAAAGATTTATATATGGGAAGTCCTATTTTGGCCACCGGAAAATGTTCGGGATTTTTCGGTATTGTACCGAGAAGGTTCTAGAAGGTTCCGGAGTGGGGCCCACCTGCATGGGGGGACCCACATGAACGTGGGTAGTGGGGGCAAGGCCCCACACCCCTAGTCAAGGCGCACCAAGATTCCCCCTTAGAAGGAATAAGATCATATCCCGAAGGGATAAGATCAAGAACCCTAAAAAAGGGGGATAACAATCGGTGGGGAAGGGAAAGGATGGGATTTCTTTCCTTCCACCTTTGCCAACGCCCCAATGGACTTGGAGGGCAAGAAACCAGCCCCCTCCACCCCTATATATAGTGGGGAGGTGCATGGGAGAAACAGCTCAGCCCCTGGCGCCTCCCTCTCCCTCCCGTGACACCTCTTCCTCCTCCAGTAGCGCTTGGCGAAGCCCTGCTGAAATCCCGCTGCTTCCACCACCACACCGTCGTGCTGCTGGATCTCCATCAACCTCTCTTCCCCCCTTGCTGGATCAAGAAGGAGGAGACGTCTCTGCTCCGTACGTGTGTTGAACGCGGAGGTGCCGTCCGTTCGGCGCTCGGTCATCGGTGATTTGGATCACGACGAGTACGACTCCATCAACCCCGTTCTCTTGAACGCTTCCGCTCGCGATCTACAAGGGTATGTAGATACACTCCCCTCTCACTCGTTGCTAGATGACTCCATAGATTGATCTTGGTGATGCGTAGAAAATTTTAAAAATTCTGCTACGTTCCCCAACAGTGGAATCAGAGCCAGGCTATGCGTAGTATCTTGCACGAGTAGAACACAAAGTAGTTGTGGGCGTCGATTTGTCAATCTTCTTGCCGTTACTAGTCTTATCTTGATTCGGCGGCACTGTGGGATGAAGCGGCCCGGACCGACCTTACACGTACGCTTACGTGAGACAGGTTCCACCGACTGACATGCACTAGTTGCATAAGGTGGCTAGCGGGTGTCTGTCTCTCCCACTTTAGTCGGATCGGATTCGATGAACAGGGTCCTTATGAAGGGTAAATAGAAATTGGCATATCACGTTGTGGTTTTGGCGTAGGTAAGAAATGTTCTTGCTAGAAACCTATAGCAGCCACGTAAAAAACTTGCAACAACAATTAGAGGACGTCTAACTTGTTTTTGCAGCAAGTGCTTTGTGATGTGATATGGCCAAAGGATGTGATGAATGATATATGTGATGTATGAGATGATCATGTTCTTGTAATAGGAATCACGACTTGCATGTCGATGAGTATGACAACCGGCAGGAGCCATAGGAGTTGTCTTAATTTATTATATGACCTGCGTGTCATTGAAATTCGCCATGTAATTACTTTACTTTATTGCTAACCGTTAGCCGTAGTAGTAGAAGTAATAGTTGGCGAGACAACTTCATGAAGACACGATGATGGAGATCATGGTGTCATGCCGGTGACAATGATGATCATGGAGCCCCGAAGATGGAGATCAAAAGGAGCGAAGTGATAATGGCCATATCATGTCACTATTTTGATTGCATGTGATGTTTATCATGTTTTTGCATCTTATTTGCTTAAAACGACGGTAGCATATAAGATGATCCCTCACTAAAATTTCAAGAAAGTGTTCCCCCTAACTGTGCACCGTTGCGAAGGTTCGTTGTTTCGAAGCACTACGTGTTGATCGGGTGTGATAGATTCTAACGTTCGAATACAACGGGTGTAAGCCAGATTTACGCAGCAATACACTTAGGTTGACTTGACGAGCCTAGCATGTACAAACATGGCCTCGGAGCACAAGAGACCGAAAGGTCGAACATGAGTCGTATAGAAGATACGATCAACATGGAGATGTTCACCGTTGATGACTAGTCCGTCTCACGTGATGATCGGACACGGCCTAGTCGATTCGGATCATGTATCACTTAGATGACGAGAGGGATGTCTATCTGAGTGGGAGTTCATTACATAATTTGATTAGATGAACTTAATTGTCATGAACTTAGTCTAAATGTTACATATCTATCTTGTAGATCAAATGGCCAACGCTAATGTTACCCTCAACTTCAACGCGTTCCTAGAGAAAAACAAGCTAGAAGACGATGGTAGCAACTATGCGGACTGGGTCCGTAACCTGAGGATTATCCTCATAGCTGCCAAGAAATCATATGTCCTTGAAGCACCGTTAGGTGGCCCACCTGCTCTCCCAGCACTGCCAGACGATTTGAACGTTTGGCAGACACGCACCGATGATTACTCCTTCGTTCAGTGCGGCATGCTCTTCAGCTTAGAACCGGGGCTCCAAAAGCGTTTTTGAGCATCACGGAGCATATGAGATGTTCGAAGAGCTGAAAATGGTTTTCCAAGCTCATGCCCGGATCGAGAGATATGAAGTCTCCGATAAGTTCTACAGCTGTAAGATGGAGGAAAATAGTTCTGTCAGCGAGCACATACTCAAAATGTCTGGGTTGCACAGCCGCTTGTCTCAGCTGGGGATTAATCTCCCGGATGACGCGGTCATTGACAGAATCCTCCAGTCGCTTCCACCTAGCTACAAGAGCTTTGTGATGAACTTCAACATGCAGGGGATGGAAAAGACCATTCCCGAGGTATATGCGATGCTGAAGTCAGCGGAGGCAGAGATCAAAAAGGAACATCAAGTGTTGATGGTGAATAAAACCACTAAGTTCAAGAAGGGCAAGGGTAAGAAGAACTTCAAGAAGGACGGCAAGGGAGTTGCCGCGCCCGGTAAGCCAGCTGCCGGGAAGAAGTCAAAGAATGGACCCAAGCCTGAGACTGAGTGCTTTTATTGCAAGGGAACCGGTCACTGGAAGCGGAATTGCCCCAAGTACTTAGCAGATAAGAAGGCCGGCAATACCAAAGGTATATGTGATATACATGTAATTGATGTGTACCTTACCAGCACTCGTAGTAGTTCCTGGGTATTTGATACCGGTGCGGTTGCTCATATTTGTAACTCAAAGCAGGAACTGCGGAATCAGCGTAGACTGGCAAAGGACGAGGTGACGATGCGCGTCGGGAATGGTTCCAAGGTCGATGTGATCGCCGTCGGCACGCTACCTCTGCATCTACCTACGGGATTAGTTTTAAACCTCAATAATTGTTATTTAGTGCCAGCTTTGAGCATGAACATTGTATCTGGATCTCGCTTGATGCGAGATGGCTACTCATTTAAATCTGAGAATAATGGTTGTTCTATTTATATGAGAGATATGTTTTATGGTCATGCCCCGCTGGTGAATGGTTTATTTTTATTGAATCTCGAATGTGATGTTACACATGTTTATAATGTGAATGCCAAGAAATGCAAGGTTGATAACGATAGTCCCACATACTTGTGGCACTGCCGCCTTGGTCATATCGGTGTTAAACGCATGAAGAAACTCCATGCAGATGGACTTTTGGAGTCTCTTGATTATGAATCATTTGACAGATGCGAACCATGCCTCTTGGGCAAGATGACCAAGACTCCGTTCTCCGGAACAATGGAGCGAGCAACCAACTTATTGGAGATCATACATACTGATGTGTGTGGTCCAATGAGCGTTGAGGCTCGCGGTGGTCATCGTTATGTTCTCACCCTCACCGATGATTTGAGTAGATATGGGTATGTCTACTTGATGAAGCACAAGTCTGAGACCTTTGAAAAGTTCAAGGAATTTCAGAATGAGGTTGAAAATCAACGTGACAAGAAAATAAAGTTCTTACGATCAGATCGTGGAGGAGAATATTTGAGTCATGAATTTGGCACGCACTTAAGGAAATGTGGAATCGTTTCACAACTCACGCCGCCTGGAACACCTCAGCGTAACGGTGTGTCCGAACGTCGTAATCGCACTCTATTGGATATGGTGCGATCTATGATGTCTCTTACTGATCTACCGCTATCTTTTTGGGGTTATGCTTTAGAGACTGCCGCATTCACTTTAAATAGGGCACCGTCAAAATCCGTTGAGACGACACCGTATGAATTATGGTTTGGGAAGAAACCTAAGCTGTCGTTTCTGAAAGTTTGGGGATGCGATGCTTATGTGAAGAAACTTCAACCAGAGAAGCTCGAACCCAAGTCGGAAAAATGCGTATTCATAGGATACCCTAAGGAAACTATTGGGTATACCTTCTACCTAAGATCCGAGGGCAAGATCTTTGTTGCCAGGAATGGATCCTTTCTAGAGAAAGAGTTTCTCTCGAAAGAAGTAAGTGGGAGGAAAGTGGAGCTTGATGAGATGACCCTCGAACCGGAGAGTAGCGCAGCACAGGAAAATGTTTCTGTGGAGCCTACAACGGCTAGAGAGGAAGTTATTGATAATGATCATGATCAAGCTACCACTGAACTTCGAAGGTCCACGAGGACACGTTCCGCACCAGAGTGGTATGGCAATCCTGTCCTGGAAATCATGTTGTTAGACAACAGTGAACCTTCGAACTATGAAGAAGCGATGGCGGGCCCGGATTCCGACAAATGGCTTGAAGCCATGAAATCCGAGATAGGATCCATGTATGAAAACGAAGTATGGACTTTGACTGACTTGCCCGATGATCGGCAAGCCATAGAAAATAAATGGATCTTTTAGAAGAAGACTGACGCGGATGGTAATGTGACCATCTATAAGGCTCGGCTTGTCGCTAAGGGTTATCGACAAGTTCAAGGGGTTGACTACGATGAGACTTTCTCACCCGTAGCGAAGCTGAAATCCGTCAGAATCATGTTAGCAATTGCCGCATACTATGATTATGAGATATGGCAAATGGACGTCAAAACGGCATTCCTTAATGGTTTTCTTAAGGAAGAGTTGTATATGATACAACCGGAAGGTTTTGTCGACCCTGAGAATGCTGACAAGGTATGCAAGCTCCAGCGCTCAATCTATGGGCTGGTGCAAGCATCTCGGAGTTGGAACATTCGCTTTGACGAGATGATCAAAGCGTTTGGGTTCACACAGACTTATGGAGAAGCCTGTGTTTACAAGAAAGTGAGTGGGAGGTCTGTAGCATTTCTCATATTATATGTGGATGACATACTGCTGATGGGAAATGATATAGAATTCTTGGAAAGTATAAAGGCCTACTTGAATAAGTGTTTTTCAATGAAGGACCTTGGAGAAGCTGCTTATATATTAGGCATCAAGATCTATAGAGATAGATCGAGACGCCTCATAGGTCTTTCGCAAAGCACATACCTTGATAAGATATTGAAGAAGTTCAATATGGATCAGTCCAAGAAGGGGTTCTTGCCTGTATTGCAAGGTGTGAAATTGAGCTCGGCTCAATGCCCGACCACGGCAAAAGATATAGAACAGATGAGTGTCATCCCCTATGCCTCAGCCATAGGGTCTATTATGTATGCCATGCTGTGTACCAGACCTGATGTAAACCTTGCTGTAAGTTTGGTAGGTAGGTACCAAAGTAATCCCGGCAAGGAACACTGGACAGCGGTCAAGAACATCCTGAAGTACCTGAAAAGGACTAAGGATATGTTTCTCGTATATGGAGGTGACGAAGAGCTCGTCGTAAAGGGTTACGTCGACGCTGGCTTCGACACAGATCCGGATGACTCCAAGTCACAAACCGGATACGTGTATATTTTGAATGGTGGAGCGGTAAGCTGGTGCAGTTGCAAGCAAAGCGTCGTGGCGGGTTCTACATGCGAAGCGGAGTACATAGCAGCCTCGGAGGCAGCACACGAAGCAGTATGGATGAAGGAGTTCATCACCGACCTAGGAGTCATTCCAAATGCGTCGGGTCCAATGGCTCTCTTCTGTGACAACACTGGAGCTATTGCCCTTGCCAAGGAGCCCAGGTTTCACAAAAGGACCAGGCATATCAAGCGTCGCTTCAACTCCATACGTGAACATGTTCAAGATGGAGACATAGATATTTGTAAAGTGCACACGGATTTGAATGTAGCAGATCCGTTGACTAAACCTCTTTCACGAGCAAAACATGATCAACACCAGTACTCTATGGGTGTTCGATTCATCACAATGTAACTAGATTATTAACTCTAGTGCAAGTGGGAGACTGTTGGAAATATGCCCTAGAGACAATAATAAAATGGTTATTATTATATTTCCTTGTTCATGATAATTGTCTGTTATTCATGCTATAATTGTGTTATCCGGAAATCGTAATACATGTGTGAATACATAGACCACAACATGTCCCTAGTAAGCCTCTAGTTGACTAGCTCGTTGATCAATAGATGGTTACGGTTTCCTGACCATGGACATTGGATGTCATTGATAACGGGATCACATCATTAGGAGAATGATGTGATGGGCAAGACCCAATCCTAAGCCTAGCACTAGATCGTGTAGTTCGTTTGCTAAAGCTTTTCCAATGTCAAGTAACTTTTCCTTAGACCATGAGATTGTGCAACTCCCGGATACCGTAGGAGTGCTTTGGGTGCACCAAACGTCACAACGTAACTGGGTGGCTATAAAGGTGCACTACGGGTATCTCCGAAAGTATCTGTTGGGTTGGCACGAATCGAGACTGGGATTTGTCACTCCATGTAACGGAGAGGTACCTCTGGGCCCACTCGGTAGGACATCATCATAATGAGCTCAATGTGATCAAGGAGTTGTTCACGGGATGATGTGTTACGGAAACGAGTAAAGAGACTTGACGGTAACGAGATTGAACAAGGTATCGAGATACCGACGATCGAATCTCGGGCAAGTATCGTACCGATAGACAAAGGGAATTGCGTACGGGATTGATTGAATCCTCGACATCGTGGTTCATCCGATGAGATCATCGAGGAGCATGTGGGAGCCAACATGGGTATCCAGATCCCGCTGTTGGTTATTGACCGGAGAGTCGTCTCGGTCATGTCTGCGTGTCTCCCGAACCCGTAGGGTCTACACACTTAAGGTTCGGTGACGCTAGGGTTATAGAGATATTAGTATGCGGTAACCCGAAGGTTGTTCGGAGTCTCGGATGAGATCCTGGACGTCACGAGGAGTTCCGGAATGGTCCGGAGGTAAAGAGTTATATATGGGAAGTCCTATTTTGGCCACCGGAAAATGTTCGGGATTTTTCGGTATTGTACCGAGAAGGTTCTAGAAGGTTCCGGAGTGGGGCCCACCTGCATGGGGGGACCCACATGAACGTGGGTAGTGGGGGCAAGGCCCCACACCCCTAGTCAAGGCGCACCAAGATTCCCCCTTAGAAGGAATAAGATCATATCCCGAAGGGATAAGATCAAGATCCCTAAAAAAGGGGGATAACAATCGGTGGGGAAGGGAAAGGATGGGATTTCTTTCCTTCCACCTTTGCCAACGCCCCAATGGACTTGGAGGGCAAGAAACCAGCCCCCTCCACCCCTATATATAGTGGGGAGGTGCATGGGAGAAAGAGCACAGCCCCTGGCGCCTCCCTCTCCCTCCCGTGACACCTCTTCCTCCTCCAGTAGCGCTTGGCGAAGCCCTGCTGAAATCCCGCTGCTTCCACCACCACACCGTCGTGCTGCTGGATCTCCATCAACATCTCCTCCCCCCTTGCTGGATCAAGAAGGAGGAGACGTCTCTGCTCCGTACGTGTGTTGAACGCGGAGGTGCCGTCCGTTCGGCGCTCGGTCATCGGTGATTTGGATCACGACGAGTACGACTCCATCAACCCCGTTCTCTTGAACGCTTCCGCTCGCGATCTACAAGGGTATGTAGATACACTCCCCTCTCACTCGTTGCTAGATGACTCCTGTTGGAAATATGCCCTAGAGGCAATAATAAAATGGTTATTATTATATTTCCTTGTTCATGATAATTGTCTGTTATTCATGCTATAATTGTGTTATCCGGAAATCGTAATACATGTGTGAATACATAGACCACAACATGTCCCTAGTAAGCCTCTAGTTGACTAGCTCGTTGATCAATAGATGGTTACGGTTTCCTGACCATGGACATTGGATGTCATTGATAACGGGATCACATCATTAGGAGAATGATGTGATGGACAAGACCCAATCCTAAGCCTAGCACTAGATCGTGTAGTTCGTTTGCTAAAGCTTTTCCAATGTCAAGTAACTTTTCCTTAGACCATGAGATTGTGCAACTCCCGGATACCGTAGGAGTGCTTTGGGTGCACCAAACGTCACAACGTAACTGGGTGGCTATAAAGGTGCACTACGGGTATCTCCGAAAGTATCTGTTGGGTTGGCACGAATCGAGACTGAGATTTGTCACTCCATGTAACGGAGAGGTACCTCTGGGCCCACTCGGTAGGACATCATCATAATGAGCTCAATGTGATCAAGGAGTTGTTCACGGGATGATGTGTTACGGAAACGAGTAAAGAGACTTGCCGGTAACGAGATTGAACAAGGTATCGAGATACCGACGATCGAATCTCGGGCAAGTATCGTACCGATAGACAAAGGGAATTGCGTACGGGATTGATTGAATCCTCGACATCGTGGTTCATCCGATGAGATCATCGAGGAGCATGTGGGAGCCAACATGGGTATCCAGATCCCGCTGTTGGTTATTGACCGGAGAGTCGTCTCGGTCATGTCTGCGTGTCTCCCGAACCCGTAGGGTCTACACACTTAAGGTTCGGTGACGCTAGGGTTATAGAGATATTAGTATGCGGTAACCCGAAGGTTGTTCGGAGTCTCGGATGAGATCCTGGACGTCATGAGGAGTTCCGGAATGGTCCGGAGGTAAAGATTTATATATGGGAAGTCCTATTTTGGCCACCGGAAAATGTTCGGGATTTTTCGGTATTATACCGAGAAGGTTCTAGAAGGTTCCGGAGTGGGGCCCACCTGCATGGGGGGACCCACATGAACGTGGGTAGTGGGGGCAAGGCCCCACACCCCTAGTCAAGGCGCACCAAGATTCCCCCTTAGAAGGAATAAGATCATATCCCGAAGGGATAAGATCAAGATCCCTAAAAAAGGGGGATAACAATCGGTGGGGAAGGGAAAGGATGGGATTTCTTTCCTTCCACCTTTGCCAACGCCCCAATGGACTTGGAGGGCAAGAAACCAGCCCCCTCCACCCCTATATATAGTGGGGAGGTGCATGGGAGAAACAGCTCAGCCCCTGGCGCCTCCCTCTCCCTCCCGTGACACCTCTTCCTCCTCCAGTAGCGCTTGGCGAAGCCCTGCTGAAATCCCGCTGCTTCCACCACCACACCGTCATGCTGCTGGATCTCCATCAACCTCTCCTCCCCCCTTGCTGGATCAAGAAGGAGGAGACGTCTCTACTCCGTACGTGTGTTGAACGCGGAGGTGCCGTCCGTTCGGCGCTCGGTCATCGGTGATTTGGATCACGACGAGTACGACTCCATCAACCCCGTTCTCTTGAACGCTTCCGCTCGCGATCTACAAGGGTATGTAGATACACTCCCCTCTCACTCGTTGCTAGATGACTCCATAGATTGATCTTGGTGATGCGTAGAAAATTTTAAAATTCTGCTACGTTCCCCAACAGTGGCATCATGAGCTAGGTCTATGCGTAGTATCTTGCACGAGTAGAACACAAAGTAGTTGTGGGCGTCGATTTGTCAATCTTCTTGCCGTTACTAGTCTTATCTTGATTCGGCGGCACTGTGGGATGAAGCGGCCCGGACCGACCTTACACGTACGCTTACGTGAGACAGGTTCCACCGACTGACATGCACTAGTTGCATAAGGTGGCTAGCGGGTGTCTGTCTCTCCCACTTTAGTCGGATCGGATTCGATGAACAGGGTCCTTATGAAGGGTAAATAGAAATTGGCATATCACGTTTTGGTTTTGGCGTAGGTAAGAAACGTTCTTGCTAGAAACCTATAGCAGCCACGTAAAAACTTGCAACAACAATTAGAGGACGTCTAACTTGTTTTTGCAGCAAGTGCTTTGTGATGTGATATGGCCAAAGGATGTGATGAATGATATATGTGATGTATGAGATGATCATGTTCTTGTAATAGGAATCACGACTTGCATGTCGATGAGTATGACAACCGGCAGGAGCCATAGGAGTTGTCTTAATTTATTATATGACCTGTGTGTCATTGAAATTCGCCATGTAATTACTTTACTTTATTGCTAACCGTTAGCCGTAGTAGTAGAAGTAATAGTTGGCGAGACAACTTCATGAAGACACGATGATGGAGATCATGATGATGGAGATCATGGTGTCATGCCGGTGACGATGATGATCATGGAGCCCCGAAGATGGAGATCAAAAGGAGCGAAGTGATAATGGCCATATCATATCACTATTTTGATTGCATGAGATGTTTATCATGTTTTTGCATCTTATTTGCTTAGAATGACGGTAGCATATAAGATGATCCCTTACTAAAATTTCAAGAAAGTGTTCCCCCTAACTGTGCACCGTTGCGAAGGTTCGTTGTTTCGAAGCACTACGTGTTGATCGGGTGTGATAGATTCTAACGTTCGAATACAACGGGTGTAAGCCAGATTTACACAGCAATACACTTAGGTTGACTTGACGAGCCTAGCATGTACAGACATGGCCTCGGAACACAAGAGACCGAAAGGTCGAGCATGAGTCGTATAGAAGATACGATCAACATGGGGATGTTCACCGTGGATGACTAGTCCGTCTCACGTGATGATCGGACACGGCCTAGTCGATTCGGATCATGTAATCACTTAGATGACGAGAGGGATGTCTATCTGAGTGGGAGTTCATTACATAATTTGATTAGATGAACTTAATTGTCATGAACTTAGTCTAAATGTTACATATCTATCTTGTAGATCAAATGGCCAACGCTAATGTTACCCTCAACTTCAACGCGTTCCTAGAGAAAAACAAGCTGAAAGACGATGGTAGGAACTATGCGGACTGGGTCCGTAACCTGAGGATTATCCTCATAGCTGCCAAGAAATCATATGTCCTTGAAGCACCGTTAGGTGACCCACCTGCTCTCCCAGCACTGCCAGACGATTTGAACGTTTGGCAGACACGCACCGATGATTACTCCTTCGTTCAGTGCGGCATGCTCTTCAGCTTAGAACCGGGGCTCCAAAAGCGTTTTGAGCATCACGGAGCATATGAGATGTTCGAAGAGCTGAAAATGGTTTTCCAAGCTCATGCCCGGATCGAGAGATATGAAGTCTCCGATAAGTTCTACAGCTGTAAGCTGGAGGAAAATAGTTCTGTCAGCGAGCACATACTCAAAATGTCTGGGTTGCACAGCCGCTTGTCTCAGCTGGGAGTTAATCTCCCGGATGACGCGGTCGTTGACAGAATCCTTCAGTCGCTTCCACCTAGCTACAAGAGCTTCGTGATGAACTTCAACATGCAGGGGATGGAAAAGACCATTCCTGAGGTATATGCGATGCTGAAGTCAGCGGAGGCAGAGATCAGAAAGGAACATCAAGTGTTGATGGTGAATAAAACCACTAAGTTCGAGAAGGGCAAGGGTAAGAAGAACTTCAAGAAGGACGGCAAGGGAGTTGCCGCGCCCGGTAAGCCAGCTGCCGGGAAGAAGTCGAAGAATGGACCCAAGCCTGAGACTGAGTGCTTTTATTGCAAGGGAAACGGTCACTGGAAGCGAAACTGCCCCAAGTACTTGGCGGACAAGAAGGCCGGCAATACCAAAGGTATATATGATATACATGTAATTGATGTGTACCTTACCAGCACTCGTAGTAGTTCCTGGGTATTTGATACCGGTGCGGTTGCTCATATTTGTAACTCAAAGCAGGAACTGCGGAATCAGCGTAGACTGGCAAAGGACGAGGTGACGATGCGTGTCGGGAATGGTTCCAAGGTCGATGTGATCGCCGTCGGCACGCTACCTCTGCATATACCTACGGGATTAGTTTTAAACCTCAATAATTGTTATTTAGTACCAGCTTTGAGCATGAACATTGTATCTGGATCTCGCTTAATGCGAGATGGCTACTCATTTAAATCTGAGAATAATGGTTGTTCTATTTATATGAGAGATATGTTTTATGGTCATGCCCCGCTGGTGAATGGTTTATTTTTATTGAATCTCGAACGTGATGTTACACATGTTTATAATGTGAATGCCAAGAAATGCAAGGTTGATAACGATAGTCCCACATACTTGTGGCACTGCCGCCTTGGTCATATCGGTGTTAAACGCATGAAGAAACTCCATGCAGATGGACTTTTGGAGTCTCTTGATTATGAATCATTTGACAGATGCGAACCATGCCTCTTGGGCAAGATGACCAAGACTCCGTTCTCCGGAACAATGGAGCGAGCAACCAACTTATTGGAGATCATACATATTGATGTGTGTGGTCCAATGAGTGTTGAGGCTCGCGGTGGCTATCGTTATGTTCTCACCCTCACCGATGATTTGAGTAGATATGGGTATGTCTACTTGATGAAGCACAAGTCTGAGACCTTTGAAAAGTTCAAGGAATTTCAGAGTGAGGTTGAGAATCAACGTGACAAGAAAATAAAGTTCTTACGATCAGATCGTGGAGGAGAATATTTGAGTCATGAATTTGGCACGCACTTAAGGAAATGTGGAATTGTTTCACAACTCACGCCGCCTGGAACACCTCAGCGTAATGGTGTGTCCGAACGTCGTAATCGCACTCTATTGGATATGGTGCGATCTATGATGTCTCTTACCGATTTACCGCTATCCTTTTGGGGTTATGCTTTAGAGACTGCCGCATTCACTTTAAATAGGGCACCGTCAAAATCCGTTGATACGACACCGTATGAATTATGGTTTGGGAAGAAACCTAAGCTGTCGTTTCTGAAAGTTTGGGGATGCGATGCTTATGTGAAGAAACTTCAACCAGAGAAGCTCGAACCCAAGTCGGAAAAATGCGTATTCATAGGATACCCTAAGGAAACTATTGGGTATACCTTCTACCTAAGATCCGAGGGCAAGATCTTTGTTGCCAGGAATGGATCCTTTCTAGAGAAAGAGTTTCTCTCGAAAGAAGTAAGTGGGAGGAAAGTGGAGCTTGATGAGATGACCCTCGAACCGGAGAGTAGCGCAGCACAGGAAAATGTTTCTGTGGAGCCTACACCGGCTAGAGAGGAAGTTATTGATAATGATCATGATCAAGCTACCACTGAACTTCGAAGGTCCACGAGGACACGTTCCGCTCCAGAGTGGTATGGCAATCCTGTCCTGGAAATCATGTTGTTAGACAACAGTGAACCTTCGAACTATGAAGAAGCGATGGCGGGCCCGGATTCCGACAAATGGCTTGAAGCCATGAAATCCGAGATAGGATCCATGTATGAAAACGAAGTATGGACTTTGACTGACTTGCCCGATGATCGGCAAGCCATAGAAAATAAATGGATCTTTAAGAAGAAGACTGACGCGGATGGTAATGTGACCATCTATAAGGCTCGGCTTGTCGCTAAGGGTTATCGACAAGTTCAAGGGGTTGACTACGATGAGACTTTCTCACCCGTAGCGAAGCTGAAATCCGTCAGAATCATGTTAGCAATTGCCGCATACTATGATTATGAGATATGGCAAATGGACGTCAAAACGGCATTCCTTAATGGTTTTCTGAAGGAAGAGTTGTATATGATACAACCGGAAGGTTTTGTCGACCCTGAGAATGCTGACAAGGTATGCAAGCTTCAGCGCTCAATCTATGGGCTGGTGCAAGCATCTCGGAGTTGGAACATTCGCTTTGACGAGATGATCAAAGCGTTTGGGTTCACACAGACTTATGGAGAAGCCTGTGTTTACAAGAAAGTGAGTGGGAGCTCTGTAGCATTTCTCATATTATATGTGGATGACATACTGCTGATGGGAAATGATATAGAATTCTTGGAAAGTATAAAGGCCTACTTGAATAAGTGTTTTTCAATGAAGGACCTTGGAGAAGCTGCTTATATATTGGGCATCAAGATCTATAGAGATAGATCGAGACGCCTCATAGGTCTTTCGCAAAGCACATACCTTGATAAGATATTGAAGAAGTTCAATATGGATCAGTCCAAGAAGGGGTTCTTGCCTGTATTGCAAGGTGTGAAATTGAGCTCGGCTCAATGCCCGACCACGGCAAAAGATATAGAAGAGATGAGTGTCATCCCCTATGCCTCAGCCATAGGGTCTATTATGTATGCCATGCTGTGTACCAGACCTGATGTAAACCTTGCTGTAAGTTTGGTAGGTAGGTACCAAAGTAATCCCGGCAAGGAACACTGGACAGCGGTCAAGAACATCCTGAAGTACCTGAAAAGGACTAAGGATATGTTTCTCGTATATGGAGGTGACGAAGAGCTCGTCGTAAAGGGTTACGTCGACGCTAGCTTCGACACAGATCCGGATGACTCCAAGCCACAAACCGGATACGTGTATATTTTGAATGGTGGAGCGGTAAGCTGGTGCAGTTGCAAGCAAAGCGTCGTGGCGGGTTCTACATGCGAAGCGGAGTACATAGCAGCCTCGGAGGCAGCACACGAAGCAGTATGGATGAAGGAGTTCATCACCGACCTAGGAGTCATTCCAAATGCGTCGGGTCCAATGGCTCTCTTCTGTGACAACACTGGAGCTATTGCCCTTGCCAAGGAGCCCAGGTTTCACAAAAGGACCAGGCATATCAAGCGTCGCTTCAACTCCATACGTGAACATGTTCAAGATGGAGACATAGATATTTGTAAAGTGCGCACGGATTTGAATGTAGCAGATCCGTTGACTAAACCTCTTTCACGAGCAAAACATGATCAACACCAGTACTCTATGGGTGTTCGATTCATCACAATGTAACTAGATTATTGACTCTAGTGCAAGTGGGAGACTGTTGGAAATATGCCCTAGAGGCAATAATAAAATGGTTATTATTATATTTCCTTGTTCATGATAATTGTCTGTTATTCATGCTATAATTGTGTTATCCGGAAATCGTAATACATGTGTGAATACATAGACCACAACATGTCCCTAGTAAGCCTCTAGTTGACTAGCTCGTTGATCAATAGATGGTTACGGTTTCCTGACCATGGACATTGGATGTCATTGATAACGGGATCACATCATTAGGAGAATGATGTGATGGACAAGACCCAATCCTAAGCCTAGCACTAGATCGTGTAGTTCGTTTGCTAAAGCTTTTCCAATGTCAAGTAACTTTTCCTTAGACCATGAAATTGTGCAACTCCCGGATACCGTAGGAGTGCTTTGGGTGCACCAAACGTCACAACGTAACTGGGTGGCTATAAAGGTGCACTACGGGTATCTCCGAAAGTATCTGTTGGGTTGGCACGAATCGAGACTGGGATTTGTCACTCCATGTAACGGAGAGGTACCTCTGGGCCCACTCGGTAGGACATCATCATAATGAGCTCAATGTGATCAAGGAGTTGTTCACGGGATGATGTGTTACGGAAACGAGTAAAGAGACTTGCCGATAACGAGATTGAACAAGGTATCGAGATACCGACGATCGAATCTCGGGCAAGTATCGTACCGATAGACAAAGGGAATTGCGTACGGGATTGATTGAATCCTCGACATCGTGGTTCATCCGATGAGATCATCGAGGAGCATGTGGGAGCCAACATGGGTATCCAGATCCCGCTGTTGGTTATTGACCGGAGAGTCGTCTCGGTCATGTCTGCGTGTCTCCCGAACCCGTAGGGTCTACACACTTAAGGTTCGGTGACGCTAGGGTTATAGAGATATTAGTATGCGGTAACCCGAAGGTTGTTCGGAGTCTCGGATGAGATCCTGGACGTCACGAGGAGTTCCGGAATGGTCCGGAGGTAAAGATTTATATATGGGAAGTCCTATTTTGGCCACCGGAAAATGTTCGGGATTTTTCGGTATTGTACCGAGAAGGTTCTAGAAGGTTCCGGAGTGGGGCCCACCTGCATGGGGGGTCCCACATGAACGTGGGTAGTGGGGGCAAGGCCCCACACCCCTAGTCAAGGCGCACCAAGATTCCCCCTTAGAAGGAATAAGATCATATCCCGAAGGGATAAGATCAAGATCCCTAAAAAAGGGGGATAACAATCGGTGGGGAAGGGAAAGGATGGGATTTCTTTCCTTCCACCTTTGCCAACGCCCCAATGGACTTGGAGGGCAAGAAACCAGCCCCCTCCACCCCTATATATAGTGGGGAGGTGCATGGGAGAAACAGCTCAGCCCCTGGCGCCTCCCTCTCCCTCCCGTGACACCTCTTCCTCCTCCAGTAGCGCTTGGCGAAGCCCTGCTGAAATCCCGCTGCTTCCACCACCACACCGTCGTGCTGCTGGATCTCCATCAACCTCTCCTCCCCCCTTGCTGGATCAAGAAGGAGGAGACGTCTCTGCTCCGTATGTGTGTTGAACGCGGAGGTGCCGTCCGTTCGGCGCTCGGTCATCGGTGATTTGGATCACGACGAGTACGACTCCATCAACCCCGTTCTCTTGAACGCTTCCGCTCGCGATCTACAAGGGTATGTAGATACACTCCCCTCTCACTCGTTGCTAGATGACTCCATAGATTGATCTTGGTGATGCGTAGAAAATTTTAAAATTCTGCTACGTTCCCCAACAAGAGCGCCCTTACCGGTTCACCGGGAGGACAACCCCCGACGAGCCCCAAGCTATCCAACTTGCAGCCCGAGAAGCTGTAGTTCAACTCCGGCATCTGTCGCCGAGGGTTAACTGCCACTCTTTCTACTACTACCCTAGTCGTAAAGGCTATGGTAGACCGACCCAAGTCGCCAACGGAGACCATGAGACGGATCCTGCCCTAGTGCATCTGGTGCGCTACCTGAGAGCGCAAGAGGCACTATTCGATCAGGTCACCAATGATCTGATTGAGACCCGTAGGACGCTTGCTCTCCTGACCCCAGTGAGAAGTGAAGCTGCACCCGCCACTGACAACCCGATAATACTATTCGAAAGACCAATCGAGCCTGCGAGGTCTGCCTCTGTTGCCCACCCGGGCAATGCATTTGTTACCCCAGATGAACTCCATCGTCTCTTTGGGATTTCCTCCAACGGGACTGTAGCCACTACACCCCGCGTGGGTCATCATCGCTACCCCAACCCTGCAGCTCCTCATAACACTCCAGTCAACTCCGATGTTGAAGCCCCCGGAGAAGACTTGACGTCCGCGAGACACGCCCGTCTGGATGTCGACGAAGTGGACTGAGTCCACCAAAGTAATTGTCGAGTCCTAGTTACCCTGTTGCCCTGTAGATTCCACCATTGTACCATAGACGATTATGTGTATGTTTCTAGCAGTGTGTAGAGTTTGATTGAATGATGTGGTTGTGTGTTATTGTCTTGTGCATGATTGCTTGTCTGTTGTGATTTGCATTTAGTTCCTCCGCCCTTAACAAATCTCGAGGACGAGATTTTATTAAGGGGGGTAGAGTTTGTAACACCCCAAAAATTTAATCATGTTTTTTATTAAGTAAAATTTGGCCAGAAATAAAATTTTGAATTTTACTAGGTCTTTTATTAATTTCAGAACCAATTTCTGTTTTCGTTTTCCAAAATTCTTCCCTCCATATAGAAATTTTTGGAAATAATATTGTGGCTTTGGTAGTTTCCTTAAATAATTTCAATTATAGTTTAATAACAGTAAGAATTATTTTCATAATAAAGATTTCCCCAAAACAATTCTTTTAACAGCATTTTCAACTCTTTAAATGCCTCTGTTGCACTACAACCAATTTAAATAATTCTTTTTAATTTCCACAAAAACTAGGAGAGGTCATATGTTGCCTACATATCACTTTTATGCAAAAACCCAACTTTGTGTTTTCATAATTTTGAGTAAACCATCCTCTTTTCAATTCTGTCCATTTCTTGAGTTTGTACTACAACCCAATTTTCTGTTGCCTCAAAAATTCTGAAAAAAAATTCCCACTCATAGTCCTTCCAACCAAAACCTTAAGTCCATGAGATCAGCTCCAATTTCTTCTTTTTAGTTCACCAAATATTCCCCTACATTTTCTGTCCAGAATTGGAATTTCCCCAAACTTGCACGAGCAAGTTTTGCATTCTGCCAAAAAAATCATGCCACCTTCTCTATCATCTAAAGAGATGTCACTCTGGGAATTTTCACATTCAAAAAAACCTGCTAGGTCACCTTTTCATTTCATCAACCACCTTGCAGGCATGACCAAAATCTGGCAACATTCTAAACTACATTTGATATTTACTTCTCCTGCCAAACCAGCATGTCCCTCACCTCTCTCATGCCCATAAGCACCACCCTGATGAGTCTTAGCTTATTGAGGTCTCTGTAGATGTCAATGGCATTTGTTCGAGCACGTGGTGTGCATGCAATGGGTGCGGCCAGAGCACGCGTATGACACCCCTGGCATCGAGATCCTGCCACTCACTCCCCTGCTTCCCTCGCCCGTCCTGATCCACCCCTTGATCACTGCGACTCTCTGGAAGCTTTCTGACACCCAAGCTTGGCCGCCGGTGCCGACCATCACCGACCAGAGCCACCGCCGCGGTCGCCGACTCGGGCACGGCACCACCCGGGCCGCCAAGCCCTGCCAGCTCGTCCTCGCCCTAACTGCCAACTACCCGAGCTCATCCACACCGCGCTGACCTCTCTGACCATCGCCACCGACCGTAACCACCTCCACGGCGCCATCAATGGCCGCCGCAGCCGTGCCGTTCTCTTGAAGCCGCGGGATTGGCGCCCCTCCCTATATAAACCACCCCGGGCACCCCGTCATGACCAGCGCCGCCTCTCCCTACCGCACAAGCCTCCCCGAGGCCAGCCAGATGACCGGAGGAGCCATCTTCTCCGACCCCGGCCGCTTCTGACTCCACCACTGTCCCGTCAATTCCCAAGCAACCAACGCCTCCCACTCTCCATCCTCTGCACCAGAAGCCTCCTCATGATCCCGCAAATCCATCCCCGCGCTCAATTTTGCTGGGGAACCACCGTGGGTGAAAGCCCCAAACCGTCGCCGCCGGAGTCTTTCGGGAATCCTCGCCGCCGACAACCCCGAGCTTCCTGGCGCCCATCTCTACCACCCACGGGTGTGGCTCATCCCCAGGAACACGCCAGTACCACCAGTTTCGCGAATGGTGGCCTATGTCCTCGGGGATCGCCGTCGGTACCTCGCCCTGCTTCTGTCCAGGCGGGCACGAGGGAGAAGACAAACCCGACAGGTGGGTCCCACCTATCGGTGAGTCACCTCTTTCCCGCCAGCAGTGCAATCCTCGGCGTACGTTTTCTCTCGAGGAAATTGAATTCCTGGGAACTCGCCATCGATATCATTGGCTCTCTCGCGTGGCCGAACGGCTGGGCTCGGCCCAGTGGCGCTCTACAGTTAAACCCCTCCCAGGGCGTGCAATTACCCTTTTCTTTTGTTTTCCAATAAGATTAAAAATATTCCACAGCACTCATTTCCAGACTAAATTTGGTGACTCAAATTTCCTCATACTTCTAAAATCATGCTCTATTTATCTAGATTAGGTGAACTTTTTTTTCCAAGCCTTGTTCCCACTGGATCTATTAAACAGTTATTTTCCTTGTTTATTCCAGCTTAGAAATTCCATAACTAATTCATATGAGCTCCAAATAAATTGATTCCTTTTCTGTTATGCCTCATATTTCATCTAGTTTATTTTAGTATTTATTTTAAAAATAATTGAAACAACTTTTTAGCACTGTTGTTGCTATATGTGGTAATTCAAATATTTTTGAAAATAGGAAATGGAGGGAAGATAAAGTTTTCAAACTTTTTGAGTGCTACCAACACCCCTGCATACTCAAGGCAAGCATCTTGAACACTTGATATGGTGATTGCATGGTTGAATTATTTGCAAGAATAATTAAATCATGAGTATGTTGAATTCGAATAATTTTTTGCATATAGCTAGTTATGCATGCATGATTCCTTGATGATATTGCATCTGCATGTAGCATGAATAAGGATGGTCACTTTCACTTGTCACATATGCCTGTGCCGGTCCGGACTAATCTGCAAGAAGAATCAGTCACGAGTAAAGTGACCGTGAGACTGAATTCTCGTGGTGACGAGAATGATCAGTAAGGGCATGTCGGGACTTGTCAGGTGGTGACCCTGTTGGGTACTACCGAGGAATCATATTGTGCTAACCACTGCAGAAAAAATTAAACCTCCTGAGTCGACCGTAGATCGAGTCTTGTTCCGGTAACCCCCATACTTGATTCGTGCTATCACTTGTCCCTGCCACAGGTGGGGTATGGTTCAGTAAGTTGTTAACCCCTTTCCGTGCACACACCACATAGAGGGCTACGATGAGGGTTTCCATGTTGGTGGACTAAATCCTGTCATCGGGTCAGGGGGCATGGGTGTTTCCAGTTGTGACTGAGAGGGGGGCACCCCTTGTAATCCGCGCGTATTGATAGTGATCCCATGCAGGACGTTGGTCTCTCCGTCTCAGAGTTTTTCTTGAACGATGCTTTGGGTGATTCCTGGCATCCGAAAAGTTAATCTGGTGTGTGCTGGTCAGGTGTGTTTTCAACCCAAAGACCGTAATGGGAATTAGTCAGTGTCACGGTACTGACTAAAGAAATCCTTTACTTGTGAGTAAAGAGTACACCCTCTGCAGAGTTTAAACCTATTCGAATAGCCGTGTCCGTGGTTAAGGACTACAGTCTGGGTTAGTCAAGTGTCGGTCTTAGTGTCGGTCTTCGGAGGAAATAATTAAAATATGCCTGAATTATTTTGCAGGATAATTATTGTCACCCTGATGCTACCATGAATATTTTTGATTTGCATGTTAATATTATTATGGTTATGCATATTATTGTGGACTAACCCGTTTCTCTTATTTTATTTTCCTGAGTGTCTCAGGGGCTGGCTAGACTACCCCGGGCACTCAATTTTATTTTCAAGACCTCTCGTGGCGTCTCTCGAGTTAACAGGCGGTTTATCCCGCCACTACTCTTGTGGACACCCGATTGGCATTTCTCTTCAAGTCCGACCGTGGCATCACTTGACACCCGACTGGCATTTCTCTTCAAGTCCGACCGTGGCGTCACTTGACACCCGACTGGCATTTCTCTTCAAGACCTCTTCGTGACGTCCCTCGAGTTTACAGGCGGTCCCGCCACTACTCTTGTGGACACCCGATTGGCATTTCTTTTATTTTGCTGAGTGTCACTTGGGCTGGCTGGACTACCCGTGGCATTCATTTCCTATATTTCTAATAAGTTTAATCATGACTAACATGCTATGTTCACGTTCATATCATTTTATTGTCATGATTTAAATTTCAGTCAGCATGAGCATATGCATATAGTTTGGCTCATCATGATCATATAAAAAAAATCTGCTGCATTCGGTATATCTTTTGTTCATGATGTTTGCGAGTACATTCAAATGTACTCACAGGCTTGTCCCTGGCTATTTACGTGGCCAGGTCAGGAGTTCTACGAGGAGTACCACAGCGTTGTCCGTGCAGAGCCTAGGATGGCAGCCACGCGGATAGGAAATTATCCGGGTCAGCTGTTCCTGTGGGAATGGAGCCCCATCGACGTTGGAGAACCACAAGTCGCTTCTGTCACCCATCACCAGATATCATTGTTGTATCATTAGACCTTTATGGTCTTGTATTCAATTCTTGTAATAGCTTGGTATTCTGTAACAAGGACGTGTCCACCAGTAACAGTAATCCTGGGCTGGTGATGACACGAGGGGTTAATTTTTGGGATTTCGTGTCCCGGCCCCGACAGTATGCTATGCTGTGTACCAGACCTGATGTGTGCCTTGCCATAAGTTTATCAGGGAGGTACCAAAGTAATCCAAGAGTGGATCACTGGACAGCGGTCAAGAACATCCTGAAGTACCTGAAAAGGACCAAGGATATGTTACTCGTTTATGGAGGTGCCAAAGAGCTTGTCGTAAATGGTTACGTCGATGCTAGCTTTGACACTGATCCGGATGACTCTAAGTCACAAACTAGATATGTATTTATATTGAATGGTGGAGCTGTAAGTTGGTGCAGTTCCAAGCAAAGCGTCATGGCGGGATATACGTAAGCGGAGTACATAGCTGCTTCGGAAGCAGCAAATGAAGGAGTTCATATCCGATCTGGGTGTAATACCCAGTTCATCGGGTCCAATGAAAATATTTTGTGAAAACACTGGAGCAATTGCCTTAGCAAAGGAATCCAGGTTTCACAAGAGAACCAAACACATCAAGACACGCTTCAACTCCATTTGTGAACAGGTCAAGGATGGAGACATAGAAGTTTGCAAAATACATACAGATCTGATTGTAGCAGACCTGTTGACTAAGCCTCTTCCACGAGCAAAACATGATCAGCACCAAGACTCCATGGGTGTTAGATTCATTACAATGTAATCTAGATTATTGACTCTAGTGCAAGTGGGAGACTGAAGGAAATATGCCCTAGAGGCAATAATAAAGTTGTTATTTTATATTTCCTTATTCATGATAAAGGCTTATTATTCATGCTAGAATTGTATTGATCGGAAACTTAAATAAATGTGTGAATACATAAACAAATACCGTGTCCCTAGTATGCCTCTACTAGACTAGCTCGTTGGTCAAAGATGGTTAAGGTTTCCTAACCATAGACATGTGTTGTCATTTGATAATGGGATCACATCATTAGGAGAATGATGTGATGGACAAGACCCACCCGTTAGCTTAGCATAATGATCGTTCAGTTTATTGCTATTGCTTTCTTCATGTCAAATACATATTCCTTCGACTATGAGATTATAAAACTCCCGGATACCGGAGGAATACCTTGTGTGCTATCAAACATCACAACGTAACTGGGTGATCATAAAGATGCTCTACAGGTATCCCCGAAGGTGTTTGTTGAGTTGGCATAGATCAAGATTAGGATTTGTCACTCCAAGTTTCGGAGAGGTATCTCTGGGCCCTCTCGGTAATACACATCATAAGCTTGCAAGGAAATGACTAATGAGTTAGTTACGAGGTGATGTATTACAGAACGAGTAAAGAGACTTGCCAGTAACGAGATTGAACTAGGTATAGAGATACCGACAATCGAATATCGGGCAAGTAACATACCGATGGACAAAGGGAATTACGTATGTTGTCATAACGGTTCGACCGATAAAGATCTTCATAGAATATGTAGGAGGCAATATGGGAATCCAAGTTCCGCTATTGGTTATTGATCGGAGAGGTGTCTCGGTCATGTCTACATAGTTCTCGAACCGTAGGATCCGCACGCTTAACATTCGTTGACGATATAGTATTATATGTGTTATGTATGTTGGTGACCGAATGTTGTTCGGAATCCTGGATGAGATCACGGACATGACGAGGAGCTCCGGAATGGTCTGGAGGTAAAGATTGATATATGGGATAATAGTGTTTGGTCTTCGGAAAGGTTCCGGAATTCACCGGAAGGGGTTCCGAATGTTTCCCGAAATGTTTGGGTATGAAAGCACTTTATTTGGGCCAAAGGGGAAAGCCCACGAGGCTTTTGGAAAGTGCAAAAGGAAGTTTTACGGAGGCCAGGGGCCAGACGCCGGGAACCCTAGTGTCTGGCCCTGGAGTCCGAGAAGTACTTTTGCCTTTCGGGCAAAACCGACTTTGAGGAGGCTTTTACTCCAAGTTTCGACCCCAAGGCTCAACATATAAATAGAGGGGCAGGGCTAGCACCCAAGATACATCAAGATACACCAAGCCGTGTGCCGGCAACCCCGTCCCTCTAGTTTATCCTCCGTCATAGTTTTCGTAGTGCTTAGGCGAAGCCCTGTGGAGATTGTTCTTCACCACCACCATCACCACGCCGTCGTGCTGCCGGAACTCATCTACTACTTCGCCTCTCTTGCTGGATCGAGAAGGCAAGGACGTTATCGAGCTGAACGTGTGCTTAACGCGGAGGTGCCGTACGTTCGGTACTTGATCAGGACGGATCGTGAAGGTGTACGACTACATCAACCGCGTTGATAAACGCTTCCACTTAGCGATCTTCAAGGGTATGAAGATGCTCTCCCCCTCTCGTAGCTATGCATCTCCATGGATAGATCTTGCGTGTGCGTAGAAATTGTTTTGTTTTCCATGCTACGTTCCCCAACAACAAGGCCCTGGAGGTGGAGGCGGTAGCCATTGCTGCGGTGGAGGAGGCCTCGGCCCGAGCGTGGGCGAGGGCCGTTGCCACGAAGGAGGCAGCCGCCGCAGCCCCGGACTGCCGGAGATGGCGGAGGGCCAGGCGCCCGCCGAGACCATCTTCGAGGCTCTGATGGATGAGGGGCGCATCCCAGACGAACGGGCGGAGATGGCGGTTGACGACCGGGAGGTCGTGGAGGTTGATGATGACACCCCACCCCGAACCGACGTGGTCGAGCAGGCGAGGGTTGAAGGAGGCGGAGGGGCGGCGGAGGCCACCCCGGAGAGGGTGCAGCAGGCGACGCCGACCGGAGCGTCGGGGTCGACACCGGCCGCTGAGGAGCCGGCGGAAGTGTTTTTCTTCTTTTCTTCCGGCATCTAACTTGAAATCTCGCCGCGCAGCTGCCGCGGCCGAGGTGCCGGTCCTGCGAACCCGGCTGGTTGAAGCTGGCTGGCAGCGCGACCGAATGGTCACCGACAACGGCCGACTCTGGGTTGAGGTGGAGCGGCTGAAGGAGGAGGCCGCCAAGGCGGCGGAGGCCCACCAGGCGGAGCTCATCCAGCTTAAGGATGAGCATGAGAAGGCGGCCGCCGCCAAGGACGACGAGCTGAAGGTGGCCATTGACAGGCGCACCGAGCTTCAGGAGGCGCTCGAGGCCCGCGGCTGCGCCGGAGACTCGGAGCGGCATGGTATGTTGTGCGAGGCGCAGCACCTAGACGAGGTATACGCCAGTAAGTACTTCTTCGCCTGGTGTGTCGGGTTGCAAGCCAGCCGAGTTTTTTACATGCCTGATTTAGGAGATATGCCCTAGAGGCAATAATAAATGTTATTTATTATCTCCCTGTTCATTATTATGTTTATGTTCCATGCTATAACTGCTGTGGTTCCCGAGCCCGTATATCCATAAAGGCTCTGGGGAAAACCCATGTGCACGTGTGGAATAATAAACGGTAAAATGTATTCCTAGTTGTGCCTCTAAGACTGGCTCAAGTGTTGCATGATGATTATGTTTTCCCAATCATGGGCATGTCTATGCCAGCAACTTTGAGGGCACAATGTTAGCAGAACATTTGTGTCGAATCGACCCGAATTGATGTTATGCTATGAGATACATTCGTCATAAGTTTATGGTTAATAACACAGAGATGGTTAACGTTTGCATAATTCCTCAGACCATGAGAGTATCGAGTTTCTTCATGCTTGATTCATGAACTTTGGGGTTTGTTAAACGTCATCCGTAACTGGATGGCTATTACGGCGGCTTACGGGTTCATGGGAAAGTATGTCAAGTAACTTGATAGCTCAAGATTGGGATTTGCTCCTCCGACGATGGAGAGATATCTCTGGGCCCTCTCGGTGTTACGGTATCCATCATCGTCTGGCAGACACTTTGTGATTTGATCACGGGGATGCCGGAACACGGTAACGAGAAAAGAGAACAATACCGATAACGGGGTAACTGGCATAGTGGACAAGTTGTTGATCCACGGGGATGCCAACATGTCTAACCTTGGGTATTTGTAACATATCATGAAGCAACAGGAATAGCACACGGCAATTGGAGGTTCACTCGAATATTCATTCGTGTGGGTATAGGGGTCAATATGGGTGTCCACGGCTCCGATGTTGATCATTGATCGGAAGGGGTTCCGTGTCATGTCTATACTTCACCGAACCTATAGGGTCACACGCTTAAGGGTCATCTATCTGCTGAATACTAGACAGGGAGTCTGAGAGAAAATCACCGAAAAAGTTTCGGACACCGAAAAGTTTCGGACAGCGGAAAAGTTCCGCAGAGAGAGGTCACCGGATGAGTTCCAGTGAAACTGAAAAGTTGTTTCAGGGGATACCATTAAGTCAAAATGGTTTCGGCACATGCCTGATAATTCTTGGAGGATGCCAGAATCATTCTGGAAACTTCTGAGAATTTTCTGGAAGAAAAACCGGAAATGTTCCGGGGCTGCCGGAACCGCTTCAGATGCTTTTCGCAGATGAAATCACTAAACTGGAATTGTTCCAGAATGCGTTTAAAATTATTTTAGTGGGTAATGGAAATGTTCTAAGCCCACATAAATATTTTCAGTTCGAACGGACGCTGAAAAATGTCGTCATGAATAGTGAAAGTGCTTTTTGGGGTATTTTTGGAAAGCCACCTTTTAGGGCTTTTGCTAAAGGCTTCTAGAAGGACTTTGGGGGCCATGAGAGCACCTCATGGGGGACCCCCAAGGGGGTGGCCGGCCAAGGGGGGTGGAGCTCTTTGGAGCTTCACATGGCATCCCATTTTGTCCATATTACCCTCATGTGAAGACTTTTGCATGGGAGTTTTTGGTAATTTGGGAGGCACACTACCCCTTGGGTTTTCCTATAAATAGGAGGTGAGGGGGCTGCCCAAACCTCATCCTTTCTCACATACAAGTGCCATGCAATGATCTGGTTCTCTCTCCCTCCCACGAAAAGAGTTTCGTAGAGCCGAAAGGCTGTCTGGGTTCCGGTGGGAACTAGTTCTGGACGGCGAAGCCCTGCCGGATAGATGACACCGTATGTGTGCAACTCTGTAGAGAGGTTGTAGTTTTGATCTTAGTGCCCGAGGGGCTGTTCGTGAGTGCCTCCCGAAGGGCTGTCCAAGTGACGGTCCGAGTTCTGTGAGTCCTCCCGAAGGGCTGTTCGAGTGACCGTTCGAGTTTCGAAGGTCCTCCCGAAGGGCTGTCCGCGACACCGTCCGGGGGACTGTTCAACTGCCTCCCGGAGGGCTGTCCGAAGGGAAGACGAGGGTATACATCCTCGCGGTTGGGAGGTTGTAAATCCTAGCTGTGGGGATCTGCATCGCCGATCGTCATCGACTCTACTTCCGCTGCGCTACGAGTCGGTAACGAAAATGATCAAACCTTGTATGCAGTCTCCATAGTGGTCCTGGGCTAGTGCGTAGGTCGGAAAATTTTTGTTTTCTGCTGCGTTACCCTACAGTAGCATCATGAGCCGTGCTATGCGTAGATGCAGGTTGCGATCTAGAATACATAGAGATGTATGGGTGTTGCACAATATAATTAGGTAGTAGATGAGTTCTATTACTAAAAATTATTTGTGCGGGTAGCAGATGAAATTTGTTACCCGATGTTCTTGTTGCTTCCCTGGAATTTGCATATTTCTCATCTTGATAACAGTATGGTGGAGTTTCAAAGTTCTGGCAATCCGCGATCCTGATTGATCAACGAAGTGCTAACAGTTCATTGAATTCCACCGTAGTTAAAAGGAAAGATGAAATTTCGCAGACAAAAGGGCAATGCAGATATGATCTGCATGGGGGTCATGCGTATGACGAAGTTTAGTATGGGGCTCGAGATTTTATTATCTCGGTTTTCATACACCCTGGAAAGTTAATCTAGCGACTTGAATTATCATACTTGATGATGGACGTTGGTAGCTTCGGTTTGTTTCGAAACCTTAGAAGCCACGTAAAACAAGTTTTTGCATGAACCGATTAGAGGCGTCTAACTTGATTTTGCAGGAGGGTTTGCATGTGCATATGATGTGGTATAGCAGTGCTCATAATAATTTGATTATGTATGAGATGACTATATAATGTAAAATTATTAACATGACCTGTGTGTCATGATTCGGCATGATGGCTGGAGCCATATGATTGCACTTTAAATGACCTGCGTGTCAACCTTGTTGTAATGCATTATTTTATTAGCTATAGAGATAGCAATATTATCTGGTGCATCGACAAGGTGGTGGCAATCTTCGCGAAGGTGAACACCGACGCGAATGCCGAAGACGAAGAAATACAAGACTTCTCCGTCAGAAAGGGCCATACCATATCATGCTATTATGAATTGCCTGAGATGTTTATCCCTTATGCTGCACCCTTCTTGATTGCGCGGTAGTCGCTTTTTATTAGGGTGATCTCTCACAAAATATCAAGTAGTTAGTGTTCTCCCAAGTGTAGCACCGTCACGGCACCTAACTTTTCGGGGTGCGCCATGTCCACATGGGTACGAACGATTAGGGAAGTGTGAGGCGGGTGAGGTCAGACCTCGCAGCGAGATCACTTGGTTGTCTTGACGTTCTGGCTTGATCGTCCTGAGCTCGGAACACGCCCATCGAAAGATGAACAGGAGTCACATAGAGATGTGATCGGCATGTTTGCCCACCAATTGAAATTCTCGTCATCAGTGATGTCCACATCAATGGCGTTGAATTGAAATGTGGATCTTGAATCACTCACAATCAATTATGAGAGATATTGATTTGAGTGGGAGCGCACTGTAGAATTAACTTGTTTAAATTCTCAGTGTAATTAATTTTGAACACTGTCTAAAGTGTGGTTTGCATAATAGTTGTAGAATAATGGCTCGCGTTTCCACCTTCCCCGTTAAAATTGAATAGCTATTAAATATCTGGTTAAATCTTTACGGTTGGTAACGTAATGTGAGGATTGTCCTCAAGAGTGCCGAGAAGGACTTTGTCCTATCGCATACTTTGGTATTCTCTCGCTTATGCTATGGATCATGTGACTCTCGTCCTTCGATCCAAAAGCTAGAATTCCGTTTCAGTCAAGTGCAATATGTTTGCTTCCATGAGACCCAAACTTCGAAAGTTTGGATAGTTATGTGATATTCATGGAATCCGAAAATCATTTTCAGAGACAGACAAAGGCAAAAAGATATGAGATATCCAAAGCAATGTTTGTTTGCAAACTATTAGTAAAGGAGTTTACTATGCATTAGACTGATAGGAAAGGGGTCCAGGAGAACGCCTGTCATATGATGAAAGGTGAATAAAACAACAACTTAAAGAGAAAGCAAGTGTCCGAAGGGTGTTAGTGATACTTTCACGCCTAGGAAGTCCGGGGCTAACGCCACTCTTAAGTTGGGTGCTTCTTCTGAGAGTAGGAGAAATACTAAAAGTTAAACTATTAGAAGTATAAAGGCAATAAGAAAGAAGACTGGAATATCCAGCTCATGTATGAATGTCATACAAGTTTTTGATGTATGGAAGGCTGGTCAAAGATATAGTCCTTGAGAATTATGATTAAATTGTTAATCACTGATTCTTGGGTATTGTGAGTTAAATCACAAAGATACCCGCTCGATTGCATTCTGTTGCAACTCGATGTAAGAACTACTATGGCCTAAAAGACTAGCCAGGAATGAGGTTTTGATACGCGCTGGGAACATAGTAAAAGTTACTATACCTTCCATCGGTGTATTACCTATGTATTTACTTTCATAAATTCATTTTTGAGTTTCACACTCTAGCCCTTTGCATAAGGTATCTTGCAAGAAGGTTGTTCATAAGAGAACTTTTGATGTTCGGTGTTATGAATAACATAAGGGCCATACTTTCATTATGAATGAGATGTATGTTATGAATATTGATAATAATATATTACCTCTGGATTTACTTTCATAATTCATTTTAGAGTTTTACACACTCTAGCCCATTGCACAATGTTTGTTGCAAAAGAGTTGTTCATAAAAGAATAATTGTTGTTCAGTATTATGAATAACATAAAGGGCAATGCTTCCATCCGAGATTGGACGTATGTTATGAATATTGATGGTAATATGATACATCTATAACACTGACGCTAAATGTCGCAAGACTAAAAGAATACCACACAAGTGTGGAACTGCATTTGGTCACATTGGAGAAACCCGCATGGAAAACTCCATTATGATGGATTTTGAAGTCGTTTGATTTTGAATCATCTGACACTTGCAAATTTCCTCTGAAAAGTGAAGTGACTGAAATACCGTTCACAGGCCATAAGGAATGAGCAACAAACTTATTGGTGATCATACATTCTGATGTGTGTAGTTCAATAAATGTTGTTGCAAGTAGTGGATTTATCTATCTTCAGAAATGACTCAAGTAGATATATGGATATTTACTTGATGAGACGTAAGTCTGGATCTTTTGAAATCATTCGAAAGGTTTTCAAAAATGAAGTAGAAGTTATTATAACAAGAAAATTATGTTTCTACAATTCGATTGCAGAAAGGAATATTTGAGTTATAAGTTTAGCGAATGTCTGATGAGTTGTGAAAGGGGTTTCATAACTTGCACCTCCCAGAACACCACTACAAAGTGGAAAGTCCGTGAAGATGTAATCGAACCATTTATGACATGGTAAGATCAAAGATGACATAAATAAATTTGCCATTATCCCTTTTAAAAGGTGATGCTTTAGAGACTGCGGCTTTTACACTGAAAAGAGCTCCATCGGGTCTGTTGAAATGACACCATGGTATGGTACGCCCAACCATGTTATATCTTTTCTTAACATTTGGAATATGGGGCTTGTGTAAAAGGTTACAAACCTATTCCAAATCAGACAAGTGCTACTTTTTAGGTTATCCCAAGTAATTGGGTATTCCTCCCTCACTATACCGAGGCAAATAGGTTTGCCACAAAGAACGGTATGCTTTTTGAAGAAAATGGTTCTTTCAAAAAGGTGAGTGGGAGAACAATGCAACTCGATAAGATAACAGTATCTTCGTCATCAGATCAAAGGAAAGAGACCTTGGAAGTAATTCCAGAGTTTCCTACTGCGACTGATACGGAAGTCTCTACAATAAAATGTATGGACTTCGGTCGAACTTGCAGCTGAACCACGTAGGCAAGGCTCGTGCAAACCTCTCAGGTGCGCAGACGAGATATTGTTGTTAGACAATAGTATACCTACAATACACAAGGAAGCGTTGATAGGCCCTGACTCCGGGATTGGCTAAATGCCAAATAATCCAAGATAGTTTCCATATAAATGATTCAAGATCATATCTTGATGACCCTTTCGGAAGACTTAGAGTCTAACGAACTTTTATGGAACTATAAACTGATGTGGATAAAATGTTTTATCCATAAAGCTCGACTTGTTGCAATAACAAGTTCAAGGAGTTGACTATGATGAGGTTGTTTCATCATAGCGAAGCTTAAAGTCAGTTCGGGTTGAACTAGCAATTAATACATATTTCAATCATGAGATATGAAACATGGATGACAATAGGATTTCCATCTGATGGAAATGAAACCAAGGACTTGCATGTGTTACAGTCCAAGGTATTTTGTGTTGGAAATATGCCCTAGAGGCAATAATAAAACGGTTATTATTATATTTCCTTGTTCATGATAATTGTCTGTTATTCATGCTATAATTGTGTTATCCGGAAATCGTAATACATGTGTGAATACATAGACCACAACATGTCCCTAGTAAGCCTCTAGTTGACTAGCTCGTTGATCAATAGATGGTTACGGTTTCCTGACCATGGACATTGGATGTCATTGATAACGGGATCACATCATTAGGAGAATGATGTGATGGACAAGACCCAATCCTAAGCCTAGCACTAGATCGTGTAGTTCGTTTGCTAAAGCTTTTCCAATGTCAAGTAACTTTTCCTTAGACCATGAGATTGTGCAACTCCCGGATACCGTAGGAGTGCTTTGGGTGTACCAAACGTCACAACGTAACTGGGTGGCTATAAAGGTGCACTACGGGTATCTCCGAAAGTGTCTGTTGGGTTGGCACGAATCGAGACTGGGATTTGTCACTCCGTGTGACGGAGAGGTACCTCTGGGCCCACTCGGTAGGACATCATCATAATGAGCTCAATGTGATCAAGGAGTTGTTCACAGGATGATGTGTTACGGAAACGAGTAAAGAGACTTGCCGGTAACGAGATTGAACAAGGTATCGAGATACCGACAATCGAATCTCGGGCAAGTATCGTACCGATAGACAAAGGGAATTGCATACGGGATTGATTGAATCCTCAACATCGTGGTTCATCCGATGAGATCATCGAGGAGCATGTGGGAGCCAACATGGGTATCCAGATCCCGCTGTTGGTTATTGACCGGAGAGTCGTCTCGGTCATGTCTATGTGTCTCCCGAACCCGTAGGGTCTACACACTTAAGGTTCGGTGACGCTAGGGTTGTAGGGAAAGTTTGTACGTGGTTACCGAATGTTGTTCGGAGTCCCGGATGAGTTCCCGGACGTCACGAGGAGTTCCGGAATGGTCCGGAGGTGAAGATTTATATATGGGAAGTTGTCATACGGTCACCGGAATAGTTTCGGGGGTTATCGGTATTGTACCGGGACCACCGAAAGGTGTCCGGAGGTCCACCGGGTGGGGCTGATTTACCCGGGAGGCCTAATGGGCTGTATATGGGAGGGAACCAGCCCCCTAGTGGGCTGGTGCGCCCCCCCCCCAAGGGCCCATGGCGCCTAGGGTTGGGAAACCCTAGGGGAGGGAGCCTTCCACCTTGCTTGGGGGGCAAGTTTCCCTCCCCTGGCCGCCTCCCCTCCCCTCAGATTGGATCTGAGGGGGCCGGCCCCCTCTCCCCTTCCCCCTATAAATAGTGGAGGGGTGGGAGGGAGGCCACACCTCATCCCTGGCGCAGCCCCTCCCCTCTCCAACACCTCCTCCTCCTCCCGCGGTGCTTGGCGAAGCCCTGCAAGAATACCACGCAGCTCCAACTCCACCACGCCGTCGTGCTGCTGCTGGAGCTGTCCTCCCCAACCTCTCCTCCCCCCTTGCTGGATCAAGAAGGAGGAGACGTCTCCGCTCCGTACGTGTGTTGAACACGGAGGTGCCGTCCGTTCGGCGCTCGGTCATCGGTGATTTGGATCACGACGAGTACGACTCCATCAACCCCGTTCTCTTGAACGCTTCCGCTCACGATCTACAAGGGTATGTAGATGCACTCCCCTCTCTCTCGTTGCTAGATGACTCCATAGATTGATCTTGGTGATGCGTAGAAAATTTTAAAATTCTGCTACGATCCCCAACAGTGGCATCATGAGCTAGGTCTATGCGTAGTATCTTGCACGAGTAGAACACAAAGTAGTTGTGGGCATCGATTTGTCAATCTTCTTGCCGTTAATAGTCTTATCTTGATTCGGCGGCACTGTGGGATGAAGCGGCCCGGACCGACCTTACACGTACGCTTACGTGAGACAGGTTCCACCGACTGACATGCACTAGTTGCATAAGGTGGCTAGCGGGTGTCTGTCTCTCCCACTTTAGTCGGATCGGATTCGATGAACAGGGTCCTTATGAAGGGTAAATAGAAATTGGCATATCACGTTGTGGTTTTGGCGTAGGTAAGAAACGTTCTTGCTAGAAACCTATAGCAGCCACGTAAAAACTTGCAACAACAATTAGAGGACGTCTAACTTGTTTTTGCAGCAAGTGCTTTGTGATGTGATATGGCCAAAGGATGTGATGAATGATATATGTGATGTATGAGATGATCATGTTCTTGTAATAGGAATCACGACTTGCATGTCGATGAGTATGACATCCGGCAGGAGCCATAGGAGTTGTCTTAATTTATTATATGACCTGCGTGTCATTGAAATTCGCCATGTAATTACTTTACTTTATTGCTAACCGTTAGCCGTAGTAGTAGAAGTAATAGTTGGCGAGACAACTTCATGAAGACACGATGATGGAGATCATGATGATGGAGATCATGGTGTCATGCCGGTGACGATGATGATCATGGAGCCCCGAAGATGGAGATCAAAAGGAGCGAAGTGATAATGGCCATATCATGTCACTATTTTGATTGCATGTGATGTTTATCATGTTTTTGCATCTTATTTGCTTAGAACGACGGTAGCATATATAAGATGATCCCTCACTAAAATTTCAAGAAAGTGTTCCCCCTAACTGTGCACCGTTGCGAAGGTTCGTTGTTTCGAAGCACTACGTGTTGATCGGGTGTGATAGATTCTAACGTTCGAATACAACGGGTGTAAGCCAGATTTACACAGCAATACACTTAGGTTGACTTGACGAGCCTAGCATGTACAGACATGGCCTCGGAGCACAAGAGACCGAAAGGTCGAACATGAGTCGTATAGAAGATACGATCAACATGGAGATGTTCACCGTTGATGACTAGTCCGTCTCACGTGATGATCGGACACGGCCTAGTCGATTCGGATCATGTATCACTTAGATGACAAGAGGGATGTCTATCTGAGTGGGAGTTCATTACATAATTTGATTAGATGAACTTAATTGTCATGAACTTAGTCTAAATGTTACTTATCTATCTTGTAGATCAAATGGCCAACGCTAATGTTACCCTCAACTTCAACGCGTTCCTAGAGAAAAACAAGCTGAAAGACGATGGTAGCAACTATGCGGACTGGGTCCGTAACCTGAGGATTATCCTCATAGCTGCCAAGAAATCATATGTCCTTGAAGCACCGTTAGGTGACCCACCTGCTCTCCCAGCACTGCCAGACGATTTGAACGTTTGGCAGACACGCACCGATGATTACTCCTTCGTTCAGTGCGGCATGCTCTTCAGCTTAGAACCGGGGCTCCAAAAGCGTTTTGAGCATCACGGAGCATATGAGATGTTCGAAGAGCTGAAAATGGTTTTCCAAGCTCATGCTCGGATCGAGAGATATGAAGTCTCCGATAAGTTCTACAGCTGTAAGATGGAGGAAAATAGTTCTGTCAGCGAGCACATACTCAAAATGTCTGGGTTGCACAGCCGCTTGTCTCAGCTGGGGATTAATCTCCCGGATGACGCGGTCATTGACAGAATCCTCCAGTCGCTTCCACCTAGCTACAAGAGCTTTGTGATGAACTTCAACAAGCAGGGGATGGAAAAGACCATTCCTGAGGTATATGCGATGCTGAAGTCAGCGGAGGCAGAGATCAGAAAGGAACATCAAGTGTTGATGGTGAATAAAACCACTAAGTTCAAGAAGGGCAAGGGTAAGAAGAACTTCAAGAAGGACGGCAAGGGAGTTGCCGCGCCCGGTAAGCCAGCTGCCGGGAAGAAGTCAAAGAATGGACCCAAGCCTGAGACTGAGTGCTTTTATTGCAAGGGAAACGGTCACTGGAAGCGGAATTGCCCCAAGTACTTAGCAGATAAGAAGGCCGGCAATACCAAAGGTATATGTGATATACATGTAATTGATGTGTACCTTACCAGCACTCGTAGTAGTTCCTGGGTATTTGATACCGGTGCGGTTGCTCATATTTGTAACTCAAAGCAGGAACTGCGGAATCAGCGTAGACTGGCAAAGGACGAGGTGACGATGCGTGTCGGGAATGGTTCCAAGGTCGATGTGATCGCCGTCGGCACGCTACCTCTGCATCTACCTACGGGATTAGTTTTAAACCTCAATAATTGTTATTTAGTGCCAGCTTTGAGCATGAACATTGTATCTGGATCTCGCTTAATGCGAGATGGCTACTCATTTAAATCTGAGAATAATGGTTGTTCTATTTATATGAGAGATATGTTTTATGGTCATGCCCCGCTGGTGAATGGTTTATTTTTATTGAATCTCGAACGTGATGTTACACATGTTTATAATGTGAATGCCAAGAAATGCAAGGTTGATAACGATAGTCCCACATACTTGTGGCACTGCCGCCTTGGTCATATCGGTGTTAAACGCATGAAGAAACTCCATGCAGATGGACTTTTGGAGTCTCTTGATTATGAATCATTTGATAGATGCGAACCATGCCTCTTGGGCAAGATGACCAAGACTCCGTTCTCCGGAACAATGGAGCGAGCAACCAACTTATTGGAGATCATACATACTGATGTGTGTGGTCCAATGAGTGTTGAGGCTCGCGGTGGCTATCGTTATGTTCTCACCCTCACCGATGATTTGAGTAGATATGGGTATGTCTACTTGATGAAGCACAAGTCTGAGACCTTTGAAAAGTTCAAGGAATTTCAGAGTGAGGTTGAGAATCAACGTGACAAGAAAATAAAGTTCTTACGATCAGATCGTGGAGGAGAATATTTGAGTCATGAATTTGGCACGCACTTAAGGAAATGTGGAATTGTTTCACAACTCACGCCGCCTGGAACACCTCAGCGTAATGGTGTGTCCGAACGTCGTAATCGCACTCTATTGGATATGGTGCGATCTATGATGTCTCTTACCGATTTACCGCTATCCTTTTGGGGTTATGCTTTAGAGACTGCCTCATTCACTTTAAATAGGGCACCGTCAAAATCCGTTGAGACGACACCGTATGAATTATGGTTTGGGAAGAAACCTAAGCTGTCGTTTCTGAAAGTTTGGGGATGCGATGCTTATGTGAAGAAACTTCAACCAGAGAAGCTCGAACCCAAGTCGGAAAAATGCGTATTCATAGGATACCCTAAGGAAACTATTGGGTATACCTTCTACCTAAGATCCGAGGGCAAGATCTTTGTTGCCAGGAATGGATCCTTTCTAGAGAAAGAGTTTCTCTCGAAAGAAGTAAGTGGGAGGAAAGTGGAGCTTGATGAGATGACCCTCGAACCGGAGAGTAGCGCAGCACAGGAAAATGTTTCTGTGGAGCCTACACCGGCTAGAGAGGAAGTTATTGATAATGACCATGATCAAGCTACCACTGAACTTCGAAGGTCCACGAGGACACGTTCCGCACCAGAGTGGTATGGCAATCCTGTCCTGGAAATCATGTTGTTAGACAACAGTGAACCTTCGAACTATGAAGAAGCGATGGCGGGCCCGGATTCCGACAAATGGCTTGAAGCCATGAAATCCGAGATAGGATCCATGTATGAAAACGAAGTATGGACTTTGACTGACTTGCCCGATGATCGGCAAGCCATAGAAAATAAATGGAGCTTTAAGAAGAAGACTGACGCGGATGGTAATGTGACCATCTATAAGGCTCGGCTTGTCGCTAAGGGTTATCGACAAGTTCAAGGGGTTGACTACGATGAGACTTTCTCACCCGTAGCGAAGCTGAAATCCGTCAGAATCATGTTAGCAATTGCCGCATACTATGATTATGAGATATGGCAAATGGACGTCAAAACGGCATTCCTTAATGGTTTTCTTAATGAAGAGTTGTATATGATACAACCGGAAGGTTTTGTCGACCCTGAGAATGCTGACAAGGTATGCAAGCTCCAGCGCTCAATCTATGGGCTGGTGCAAGCATCTCGGAGTTGGAACATTCGCTTTGACGAGATGATCAAAGCGTTTGGGTTCACACAGACTTATGGAGAAGCCTGTGTTTACAAGAAAGTGAGTGGGAGCTCTGTAGCATTTCTCATATTATATGTGGATGACATACTGCTGATGGGAAATGATATAGAATTCTTGGAAAGTATAAATGCCTACTTGAATAAGTGTTTTTCAATGAAGGACCTTGGAGAAGCTGCTTATATATTAGGCATCAAGATCTATAGAGATAGATCGAGACGCCTCATAGGTCTTTCGCAAAGCACATACCTTGATAAGATATTGAAGAAGTTCAATATGGATCAGTCCAAGAAGGGGTTCTTGCCTGTATTGCAAGGTGTGAAATTGAGCTCGGCTCAATGCCCGACCACGGCAAAAGATATAGAAGAGATGAGTGTCATCCCCTATGCCTCAGCCATAGGGTCTATTATGTATGTCATGCTGTGTACCAGACCTGATGTAAACCTTGCTGTAAGTTTGGTAGGTAGGTACCAAAGTAATCCCGGCAAGGAACACTGGACAGCGGTCAAGAACATCCTGAAGTACCTGAAAAGGACTAAGGATATGTTTCTCGTATATGGAGGTGACGAAGAGCTCGTCGTAAAGGGTTACGTCGACGCTAGCTTCGACACAGATCCGGATGACTCCAAGTCACAAACCGGATACGTGTATATTTTGAAGCGGTAAGCTGGTGCAGTTGCAAGCAAAGCGTCGTGGCGGGTTCTACATGCGAAGCGGAGTACATAGCAGCCTCGGAGGCAGCACACGAAGCAGTATGGATGAAGGAGTTCATCACCGACCTAGGAGTCATTCCAAATGCGTCGGGTCCAATGGCTCTCTTCTGTGACAACACTGGAGCTATTGCCCTTGCCAAGGAGCCCAGGTTTCACAAGAAGACCAGGCATATCAAGCGTCGCTTCAACTCCATACGTGAACATGTTCAAGATGGAGACATAGATATTTGTAAAGTGCACACGGATTTGAATGTAGCAGATCCATTGACTAAACCTCTTCCACGAGCAAAACATGATCAACACCAGAACTCTATGGGTGTTCGATTCATCACAATGTAACTAGATTATTGACTCTAGTGCAAGTGGGAGACTGTTGGAAATATGCCCTAGAGGCAATAATAAAATGGTTATTATTATATTTCCTTGTTCATGATAATTGTCTGTTATTCATGCTATAATTGTGTTATCCGGAAATCGTAATACATGTGTGAATACATAGACCACAACATGTCCCTAGTAAGCCTCTAGTTGACTAGCTCGTTGATCAATAGATGGTTACGGTTTCCTGACCATGTACATTGGATGTCATTGATAACGGGATCACATCATTAGGAGAATGATGTGATGGACAAGACCCAATCCTAAGCCTAGCACTAGATCGTGTAGTTCGTTTGCTAAAGCTTTTCCAATGTCAAGTAACTTTTCCTTAGACCATGAGATTGTGCAACTCCCGGATACCGTAGGAGTGCTTTGGGTGTACCAAACGTCACAACGTAACTGGGTGGCTATAAAGGTGCACTACGGGTATCTCCGAAAGTGTCTGTTGGGTTGGCACGAATCGAGACTGGGATTTGTCACTCCGTGTGACGGAGAGGTACCTCTGGGCCCACTCGGTAGGACATCATCATAATGAGCTCAATGTGATCAAGGAGTTGTTCACAGGATGATGTGTTACGGAAACGAGTAAAGAGACTTGCCGGTAACGAGATTGAACAAGGTATCGAGATACCGACGATCGAATCTCGGGCAAGTATCGTACCGATAGACAAAGGGAATTGCGTACGGGATTGATTGAATCCTCGACATCATGGTTCATCCGATGAGATCATCAAGGAGCACGTGGGAGCCAACATGGGTATCCAGATCCCGTTGTTGGTTATTGACCGGAGAGTCGTCTCGGTCATGTCTACGTGTCTCCCGAACCCGTAGGGTCTACACACTTAAGGTTCGGTGACGCTAGGGTTGTAGGGAAAGTTTGTACGTGGTTACCGAATGTTGTTCGGAGTCCCGGATGAGATCCCGGACGTCACGAGGAGTTCCGGAATGGTCCGGAGGTGAAGATTTATATATGGGAAGTTGTCATACGGTCACCGGAATAGTTTCGGGGGTTATCGATATTGTACCGGGACCACCGAAAGGTGTCCGGAGGTCCACCAGGTGGGGCTGATTTACCCGGGAGGCCTAATGGGCTGTATATGGGAGGGAACCAGCCCCCTAGTGGGCTGGTGCGCCCCCCCAAGGGCCCATGGCGCCTAGGGTTGGGAAACCCTAGGGGAGGGAGCCTTCCACCTTGCTTGGGGGGCAAGTTTCCCTCCCCTGGCCGCCTCCCCTCCCCTCAGATTGGATCTGAGGGGGCCGGCCCCCTCTCCCCTTCCCCCTATAAATAGTGGAGGGGTGGGAGGGAGGCCACACCTCATCCCTGGCGCAGCCCCTCCCCTCTCCAACACCTCCTCCTCCTCCCGCGGTGCTTGGCGAAGCCCTGCAGGAATACCACGCAGCTCCAACTCCACCACGCCGTCGTGCTGCTGCTGGAGCTGTCCTCCCCAACCTCTCCTCCCCCCCTTGCTGGATCAAGAAGGAGGAGACGTCTCCGCTCCATACGTGTGTTGAACACGGAGGTGCCGTCCGTTCGGCGCTCGGTCATCGGTGATTTGGATCACGACGAGTACGACTCCATCAACCCCGTTCTCTTGAACGCTTCCGCTCACGATCTACAAGGGTATGTAGATGCACTCCCCTCTCTCTCATTGCTAGATGACTCCATAGATTGATCTTGGTGATGCGTAGAAAATTTTAAAATTCTGCTACGATCCCCAACATTTTGTCAGTCCAAAGGATGCTAGTAAGTATGCAAACTTCAGAGTTCCAGCGATGGACAGAAGAGAGCAAAGTGGAGTTGGAATCTTCGTGTTTTGATGAAATGGTCAAAGGAGTTTGACTTCATCAATGGGTAACGAAGATGCTTGTAATTCAAGAAAGTAAGTGGGAGCATAATAATATTTTCTAAAAACGTTGTGTGCTTGACACATTGTTAATTGGAAATAAATTTCTTGACACGAATTAGGACTTCATTTGAAAATAGTTTTTCGATGAAGTGCTTGGGCTAAATAGCCTTAATATTAGGCATGATGATCTATGGAGATAGATTTACCTAATGGGGCTAAGCAATAAATACATATTGACAAGATGCTAAAACTTTTTAGCATTTAAAACGCCAAGGAGTGATTCTTGCCGAAGTCACATGGAAAGAGTTTTTGCAAGACTCGGTGTCCCAAAAACACTGATGAGCAAAATACATGATGGAGATTCCACACACCTTCGTGTTTGGATTAATCATGTATTCCATGGTATGTAAAACAACCAGATATGTCCAATACTCCAAAGTTGTTGCGAGTATAGATATCAAAGTGATCAAAAGTACTGATCATGGGACAACAGTGAAAAAGGGTCATTGAGTACTATAGTAGCACTGATGACATGTTTTCTCGCAACCGGAAATCATGAAGAGTTCGTTGTAAAAGGTTACATCGATACAGTCTTCATCTTTTCTCCATGCGATTTTTGATTTAAATTGAGGGTTTTTGTGTAAACAACAATGTGGTGGCACAGTTAGTTGGAAAATGTTCCAAACAAGTTACTGTGGCGAATTCTATAACAAAGGCGAAGTATGTTGCCGCTTTTAAAGCGACAAAGAAGATGTTGAATCATATAGTTCATTCATGAACATAGTATGGTTCCAAGATGGCTTTTGTCAATGGGACACTACTGCAAGTAGTTGCTCCATAACTCAGTCTGAGGAATCCAGGTTCGACCTGTGATTCACATACATACAAAGCCAAGTCCACACAAAATATGAATTTTGTGAAAGCGTGAAAACGCGAGGATATGCAAAGATACACACGGAGCTGAAGTCGTCAGATCCGTTGGACATCAGGCTATACCACAAGCGAAGCATATTTACACCGGTGTGCCACAGGTGTAAAGTGCATTAGCATTAACTAGATTATTGACTCTAGTGCAAGTGGGAGTCTGTAGGAGATATGCCCTAGAGGCAATAATAAATGTTATTTATTATCTCCCTGTTCATTATTATGTTTATGTTCCATGCTATAACTGCTGTGGTTCCCGAGCCCGTATATCCATAAAGGCTCTGGGGAAAACCCATGTGCACGTGTGGAATAATAAACGGTAAAATGTATTCCTAGTCGTGCCTCTAAGACTGGCTCAAGTGTTGCATGATGATTATGTTTTCCCAATCATGGGCATGTCTATGCCAGCAACTTTGAGGGCACCATGTTAGTAGAACATTTGTGTTGAATCGACCCGAATTGATGTTATGCTATGAGATACATTCGTCATAAGTTTATGGTTAATAACACAGAGATGGTTAATGTTTGCATAATTCCTCAGACCATGAGAGTATCGAGTTTCTTCATGCTTGATTCATGAACTTTGGGGTTTGTTAAACGTCATCCGTAACTGGATGGCTATTACGGCGGCTTACGGGTTCATGGGAAAGTATGTCAAGTAACTTGATAGCTCAAGATTGGGATTTGCTCCTCCGACGATGGAGAGATATCTCTGGGCCCTCTCGGTGTTACGGTATCCATCATCGTCTGGCCAGACACTTTGTGATTTGGTCACGGGGATGCCGGAACATGGTAACGAGAAAAGAGAACAATACCGATAACGGGGTAACTGGCATAGTGGACAAGTTGTTGATCCACGGGGATGCCAACATGTCTAACCTTGGGTATTTGTAACATATCATGAAGCAACAGGAATAGCACACGGCAACTGGAGGTTCACTCGAATATTCATTCGTGTGGGTATAGGGGTCAATATGGGTGTCCACGGCTCCGATGTTGATCATTGATCGGAAGGGGTTCCGTGTCATGTCTATACTTCACCGAACCTATAGGGTCACACGCTTAAGGGTCATCTATCTGCTGAATACTAGACAGGGAGTCTGAGAGAAAATCACCGAAAAAGTTTCGGACAGCGGAAAAGTTCCGCAGAGAGAGGTCACCGGATGAGTTCCGGTGAAACTGAAAAGTTGTTTCAGGGGATACCATTAAGTCAAAATGGTTTCGGCACATGCCTGATAATTCTTGGAGGATGCCAGAATCATTCTGGAAACTTCTGAGAATTTTCTGGAAGAAAAACCGGAAATGTTCCGGGGCTGCCGGAACCGCTTCAGATGCTTTTCGCAGATGAAATCACTAAACTGGAATTGTTCCAGAACATGTTGAAAATTATTTTAGTGGGTAATGGAAATGTTCCAAGCCCACATAAATATTTTCAGTTCGAACGGACGCTGAAAAATGTCGTCGTGAATAGTGAAAGTGCTTTTTGGGGTATTTTTGGAAAGCCACCTTTTAGGGCTTTTGCTAAAGGCTTCTAGAAGGACTTTGGGGGCCATGAGAGCACCTCATGGGGGACCTCCAAGGGGGTGGCCGGCCAAGGGGGGTGGAGCTCTTTGGAGCTCCACATGGCATCCCATTTTGTCCATATTACCCTCATGTGAAGACTTTTGCATGGGAGTTTTTGGTAATTTGGGAGGCACACTACCCCTTGGGTTTTCCTATAAATAGGAGGTGAGGGGGCTGCCCAAACCTCATCCTTTCTCACATACAAGTGCCATGCAATGATCTGGCTTCTCTCTCCCTCCCACGAAAAGAGTTTCGTTGAGCCGAAAGGCTGTCTGGGTTCCGGTGGGAACTAGTTCTGGACGGCGAAGCCCTGCCGGATAGATGACACCGTATGTGTGCAACTCTGTAGAGAGGTCGTAGTTTCGATCTTAGTGCCCGAGGGGCTGTTCGTGAGTGCCTCCCGAAGGGCTGTCCAAGTGACAGTCCGAGTTCTGTGAGTCCTCCCGAAGGGTTGTCCGAGTGACCGTTCGAGTTTCGAAGGTCCTCCCGAAGGGCTGTCCGCGACACCGTCCGGGGGACTGTTCGACCGCCTCCCGGAGGGTTGTCCGAAGGGAAGACGAGGGTATACATCCTCGCGGTTGGGAGGTTGTAAATCCTAGCTGCGGGGATCTGCACCGCCGATCGTCATCGACTCTACTTCCGCTGCGCTACGAGTCGGTAACGAAAATGATCAAACCTTGTATGCAGTCTCCATAGTAGTCTTGGGCTGGTGCGTAGGTCGGAAAATTTTTGTTTTCTGCTGCATTACCCTACACCTGACCGTTTCCCTTGTTCATTTGCCAGAGTAATTCTCGAAGACGCAGGACACAGCGGACAAGGTTGTGCTCGCCCATCGGTCGATCCAGGCGGATGCGGGTGCCGAAGTTGATCCGCATGCCGCCTGGAGTTTTCCAGAGATCATGCATGCCACCGAGGCCCGCCTGAGGGCTCTAGACCAGCAGACGGTGAGGCTGTCTGAAGCCGGACTGGGCATGGCGGCGGCCCTCTGGCGGGGTGCGGTTGTGCCTGACAACTTTACACTGCTGGTGCACTGGCTGGAGGCCGGACCGGCACGGCTCCATGCATGGCGTGTCTCCGCGGCTCGTGCCGGCGCGGACTTGGCGCTGCGCTTCGTCATGTCATGGTATCCAGGCCTGAACATGGACCAGCTAGCGGCCCACCGAGCCGGTGCAGAGGTCCAGCTGGAGGCGGAGGCAAGACGGATCACCGGGCAGGCAAGCTACCTTGCCTCGTTCGCCGCCCATGACGAGTTTCAGGCGGAGCAAACGGAGGACGGTGTGGAGCTGCCACCCGAGAACTTTGGCCTGGCGCTTGACGACCCGGTGGGCAGCTCCTAGGAGTCGGGTCCGTATGCGGATGACGAGGCCGGGTTGGACGACACCGGCGCCTCGACGAACCCGGAGATCACCGTGGAGGAGCCGGCGGTCGCGTAACCCGACGCGTCCGCTGCTTGAAGTCGTTCTGCTTTTTATCTTTTTTGAATTTTGTTAAGCGACAAGTCCACCCACTGGGGGTGTAGTGTGAATGTAATGAACTCCGCCGTGGGCCTTTACTCTTGTAATGTAAATATTTTCGCGAGTGTTTGCGCTTGTGCTTTCCGTTCTTATGCTTTTTCCTTGCATGCTCCTTCTTTGGGCTTCCCTCCCGCGAGTCGAACAGCCGGGTTTCGGTCTGTGACAAGAAGTTCTGCCTTGGGAAAGATTGGGCAGTACTTAGGCTTTTTGAACGTTGAGCGCGAGCGAAACACCCACTGGGCCGGCTGGCAGCAGGCGGCGAAGCCGGCTGGCGCACAACTGGTCGTGCGGCAACTTAGTGCGATGGTGCCGGATTGCCCGATCTGGTCGGTCCGGCTTAGAGGGTCTCTGCATGCCGGCGCTTTGGCCCGCGGTTCTTGCCGGCCGAACAGCCGAAGCCGGACTGTGGCTTAGGGCGAGGGGGGCTCGGCGACTCGGACACATCGAGAGGGACTAAGGGGAAGACTGTATGTGGTCAAGCCGGCCAGCCCCCGAGCCGAATGAACTGACCCGGCGGTGGAGGGCGAAAAAGTGACAAGGGTGTGCGAAACACAATAATTGGTATGAAAAGGTAGCCCCCGAGTGTCGTTCGGGGGTCCTGCTATCTTTCATTGAACATCAAAAGGTAGCAATACATACGTGCATACAACTAACTATAAAATGGGTGGAGGAGCTCTGCATTCCAAGGCCGGCTTGTTTCTTCGTCGGCGATGTCTCTCTTGCGCTTGTTCTACTTGCGTGCATCGATAAGGTAGTAGGCGTTGCGGTCACACAAGGCTTTGCTGACGATGAAGGGGCCCTCCCATGGGGAGGCCAACTTGTGCTGGACGGCTTGCTGCTGGACAAGCCGGAGTACGAGGTCGCCCTCGCGAAATGCGAGGGGCTTGATCTTTTTGTTGTGGTAGTGCCTCAGGTTTTGCTGGTAGATGGCCGATCGGTTGAGGGCCAACAGGCGCGCCTCCTCTAACAGGTCGATGCCGTCTTCATGGGCTTCTCTGGCTTGTGCTTCCATGTACATTGTGACTTGTGGCGAGTCGAACTCGATGTCGGTCGGGATGATGGCTTCTACTCCATAGACGAGGAAGAACGGGGTGAACCCAGTCGACCAGTTTGGCGTCGTCTGGAGACTCCAGAGGACGGCTGGCGTCGTCTGGAGACTCCAGAGGATTCACGGATTGATGCCGGACAGGATCAGGCCGTTGGCCTGCTCGACCTGGCCGTTGGACTGAGGATGAGCAATGGAGGCCAAGTCAAGCCGGATGCCAGAGACAGAGCAGTACTGCGCTAGTGCTCCCTTGGCAAAGTTTGTGCCGTTGTCAGTGATGATGCTATGCGGGACGCCGTAGCGAACCGCGATGTCCTTGATTAACCGGACGGCCGTTGGCCCGTCCAGTTTCTTGATCGGCCGCGCCTTGATCCACTTGGTGAACTTGTCGACTGCTACCAGCAAGTGTGTCATGCCGCCTCGAGCTGTCTTGAAAGGTCCTACGATGCCGAGTCCCCAGACCGCAAAGGGCCAGGTGATCGGGATGGTTTGCAGGGCTGAAGCCGGCTGGTGGCTGCGTTTGCTGAACCGCTGGCAACCCTCGCACTTGAGGACCAGTGACTCAGCGTCTTTGAGGGCCGTGGGCCAGTAGAAGCCGTGGCGGAAAGCCTTGGCCACCAGGGATCTGGAGGCAGCGTGGTGCCCGTACTTGCCCTGGTGGATGTCGATGAGGATCTCTTTGCCCTTGTCTTGCTCGACGCAGCGCTGGAACACGCTGGTCGCGCTGCGCTTGACAAGCTCGTTGTTGATGATGTTGTAGGTGGACGCACGGTGCTGCACTTGCCGGGCCTTGGTCTCGTCCATGGGGAGCACCCCATTCTCCAGGAAAGCCAAGATTAGCTGGGCCCAAGACGGGGCCGTTACCACAGTGAAAACGGCCACCGGGGCGGGATCCGGGATGGCGGCCCCTGAGCCGGAGGTGGCAACCCTCGGGTTGGAGGCAGCAGCCCCCGGGTTGGGGACAGTAGTCATCGGGCCAGGATCAGCAGCACCGGGCCGGGATCAACAGCCCCCGGGTCGAAGACAGTAGCCCCCGGGTTGGGGACAGCAGTCGCCGGGCCAGGATCAGCAGCCCCCGGGTTAGGGACAGCAGCCCTCGGGAATTGGCCGGGGTCTCCAGGGTTGGGCGGGGGAGCTGTGGGGTCATCCGGGATGAAGATGGACTCGGAATCCGGAGACGGCTTGATGGACGGCTTGCGTGGGTGCTCGAGGGAGACGCCGGACGGGATATCTTGCCGGGAAGAGCCGATCTTGGCCAACATTTCAGCGGCTTCGTTCTCCGCACGCGGCACGTGGAGGAACTCGCAGCCGTCAAAGTTGCCGAAAAGTTGCTGGACCAAGAAACAGTAGCTAGCCATGTTGGCATCACACGCGTCCCACTCGCCAGAATCTTGCTTCACCACCAGATCCGAGTCGCCATAGCAGAGGATGCGCCGGATGCCGAGTTCTTTGGCTAGCCGGAGGCCATGCACGAGCGCTTCATCGGCGATGTTGTTGGAGGCGGCGAAGTGGATCTGCAATGCATACTGCAGCCTGTCGCCCTTGGGGGAGGACAGCATGGTGCCGGCCCCCAAGCCGGACCGCATCTTGGAGCCGTCAAAGTGCATGCGCCAGTACGTCGAGTCGGGTGGCAGCGGCAGATATTGGCTTTTTGTCCAGTCGACGAGGAAGTCGGCCAGCGCCTATGACTTGATGGTGGTGCGGGGCTCGTAGAGGATGGTGTGACTTGCGAGCTCAATGGCCCACTTGGCCACCCAGCCAGCGGCATCCCGGCAACCCATGATCTCGCCGATAGGGGCCGTGCTAACCACGGTGATGACATATTCTTGAAAGTACTGCCTCAGTTTCTTGGCGGTGAAGTACACGTCGTAGCACATCTTCTAGTAGTATGGTTGGCTGCTAGATACTATAGGCACGCCATGCCGGACGTCTTGGGACAGCTGCGCCGTCTAGCTACAGGGATGCGCCTCTGAGACGCCACCCGCCCTGATACGACTCCAACGTATCTATAATTTATGAAGTATTCATGTTGTTATATTATCATTCTTGGATGTTTTACAATCATTTTATAGCAAATTTATATCATTTTTTTGGGACTAACCTATTGACCCAGTGCCAGTTGCTATTTTTTGCTTGCTTTTTACATCGCAGGAAATCAATATCAAACGGAGTCCAAACACCACGAAACTTTTTGTGGATTTTTTATGGACCAGAAGACATCCAATGGGCCAGAGCAGCACCTGGGGGGTGCCCCGAGGGGGGCACAACCCACCAGGGCGTGCCTGGGCCCCTAGGCGCGCCCCGATGGGTTGTGCCCACCTCGGTGGCCTCCCGCACCCCCTCTTCGCCCTATAAATCATCAAATATTCCAAAAACCCTAAGGGTAACCCTAGATCAGAAGTTCCACCGCCACAAGCCTCTGTAGCCACGAAAAACCAATCTAAACCCCATTCCGGCACCCTGCCGGAGGGGGAGATCATCACCGGTGGCCATCTCCATCATCCCGGCGACCACCATGATGAGGAGGGAGTAGTCCACCATCGGGGCTGAGGGTTTGTACCAGTAGCTATGTGTTTAATCTCTCTCTCTCTCGTGTTCTTGAGATGTCACGATCTTGACGTATCGCGGGCTTTGTTAATATAGTCGGATCATATGGTGTTTTCCCCTCTCTATCTTGTTGTGATGAATTGAGTTTTCCCTTTGAGATTTCGTTTTATCGGATTGAATACTTTTATGGATTTGAGAGCACTTGATATATGTCTTGCATACGAATACCCATGGTGACAATGGGGTATTATATTGATTCACTTGATATATGTTTTGGCACTCAACTCGCGGATTCCCGAGGTGACATTGGGGTAATCTATGCATAGGGGTTGATGCACGTTCTTATCTTTGTTTCTCCAGTAGAAATCTTGGGGCACTCTTTGAGGTTCTTTGTGTTGGATTGAGCATTACGAATCTGAATTTGCTTTGGTGTTATTTTAGTATGAACTCTTGGATAGATTGATCGGAAAGAATAGCTTTGAGGTGGTTTCGTACCCTACAAACAATATATTCTTATATTCTCCGCTAGATAGGAACTTTGGAGTGATTCTTCATCGCACGTTGAGGGATGGTTATATGATCCAATTATATTAGCATTGTTGAGAGATTGCACTAGCGAAAGTACGGACCCTAGGCCTTGTTTTCAAGCATTGCAATACCGGTTGTGCTCACTTTTGTCACTTGCTACCTTGCTGTTTTTATTTATTCAGATTGTAAAAATATATTTCTACCATCCATATTACACTTTTATCACCATCTCTTCACCGAACTAGTGCACCAATACAATTTGCCATTGTATTGGGTGCGTTGGGGACACAAGAGGTTTTTTGTATTTGGTTGCAGGGTTGTTTGAGAGAGACCATCTTCATCCTACGCCTCCCACGGATTGATAAACCTTAGGTCATCCACTTGAGGGAAAATTGCTACTGTCCTACAAAACTCTGCGCTTGGAGGCCCAACACGAGTCTACAAGAATAAAGTTGCGTAGTAGACATCAAGCTCTTTTCTGGCACCGTTGTCGGGGAGCCTAGGTAAGCGACACTCACATCCCGTCAACGAAGCTCTTTTCTGGCGCCGTTGCAGGGAGGTGAGTGCTTGAAGGTATATCTTTAGATCTTGCAATTGAATCTTTTAGTTTCTTGTTTTATCACTAGTTTGGTTTATAAAAGAAAACTACATAAAAAAATGGAATTGAGGTTGCACCATATTATTGATCATCTTTATAATATCTTTCTTGAAAATGATGGATCGGAAAATTGTGCTCAATTGCTAGAAGAAGAAGTCAATAAAATGTTTGGCCCAAAATATTTGAATGATGAGCATGATTGCAATGTTGTTAGTATGAATTCCTTGAATATCCAAAATGCTAATGATTATTGCACTAGTCATGAGAAAAATGTCTCCTATAAGAATGTCAATTTTTGCGGGGTGAATTGGGAGTGCAATTGCACACCAAAAAGGGAAGATAGATTTTGTAAGAGGCATAAATATTTAGAAACGAAAAAATTGCAAGAGAGGCTAGATGATTGTGCTGAAAGATTTAATTTTTTTCGCCATCCTTGTGAACTTTGCAATGAACATGGTCATTTAAATCTCCAATGCAAATTCTTTCATGATCAAATCGTGTCCAAAAATTGTGATAACTTGATTACCCTTGAGCATCATAAAGAGCTTAGTCTTCTTTTGGGGTATGAAGAAATGAAACGTATAACTAAGGGTATTCCAAAATATAATCTCGAGAGATTTCTTGATTTTGATCTAGAGGAAATTTATATGTTTTGTGCGGTAAATTGCATTGAGAATCCTTATATTGCCAACTATCTAAAGACAAGAAAACAAATAGAATATGAAGAGAGTACTAATGAAAGGGAAAATATTTCCCAATACCCTCCTAGTGTTTATTATGATGAATCAGGTAATGAGGAGGAGCTCCCTATTCAACCAATCTCATCAATAAGAAGCTTGAAAAGATTTATTAAACCCACACATGATGTGGTGAAGAAGAAGAAAAGAAGAAAGAATAAAGGTAAAAAGGTATCTCTCCCAAACGATGTTACCTCTATTATTGTTGTGCCTCATGAAAATGAATCAAAATTAATTATGGAAGATGATGCACTTGATGATGATTTTGTTATGCCTATTGCTTGTTGTGATGATTATGATTGGGAAGATAATGATACTTCTTATAATCTTGGAAATCTTTTTGGTACCAACTTGGGAAATTATGATGATAACAATTGTTATACCGTTGGTGCTATTCATACTATTAATGATGAGGGTGATTATGCTTATGATATGCCAAGCCACAAGCTTGGGGATGCTATGTTTGATGAGAATGACATGTTTGAGAATTTATTTGCTGCAATTAATGTTTGTGCCAAGCTTGGGGATGCTATGCTTAATGAAGATGATCTTTTTAGTCCTCCTACTTTGAATGATCAAATTTGCTATGATGATTGCATGCCTCCTATCTATGACGAGAACAAAGTTGCTACTTATGATGATTATTATGATGATACTTATGTTATAAAAAGTAGTGATGATTATATTTATAAAACTTGTCATAGTTATGATTCCCTTTTCCTGAACATTACTTTTTTAATGTGGGAACAATTTATAGTATTCGAGTTTCATATGATACTCCCACCATTGTGAATGAGGAGAAATTTTCTTATGTGGAGAGTAATAAAATTTCTATGCTTAGGGATCATGAAAAGAATGTTTTATGTGATGGTTATATTGATGAATCTATTCATGATGCTACTGAAAATTATTATGAGAGAGGAACTTATGATTCATGATGCTCTTGTTATGTTTCAATCCTTATCTTTTATGCGAGCATCATTGAACTTATCATGCCTAGCTAAAAGGCAATAAAGAAAAGCGCTTGTTGGGAGACAACCCAACACTTTTACCTACTGTTTTTGTGTGTTCACATGATTATGATACTGTAGTAATCATATTTTATTGCTTTTGTTTCAATAAAGTGCCAAGTAAAGCCTTTGGGATAGTGTGGATGATAGTTGACTTGAATCTGTGCAAAAACAGAAACTTTTGCGCTCAGTCCAGGAATTTTTAAAATTCACGGGAACATGATTTTGATCTGAATTTTTTATAGGTGATAGATATAAAAATTATCTACGTTTTCCGAATTTTTCAGAATTTTTATAGTAGCAGAAGTATGGTTGGAGTACAGATTACTACAGACTATTCTGTTTTTGACAGATTCTGTTTTCAATGCATAGTTTGCTTGTTTTCTAGTTTCTATGACTTATATTGCTCAATATAAATTGTGGAAATGATGTGCTACAGTAGTAATTGTGTGGAAACAATTATGAATCTTGTCTTTGACAGTACCAAAGTGAAATCGTTTGCTCTTTATCATACTAACCTATCTCACGAAGTTCCGTTAAGTCTTGTGTGATTGAAGTTTTCAAGTTTTGGGTGAGATGTTGATATGAGGAGAATAAGGAGTGACAAGACCCTAAGCTTGGGGATGCCCAAGGCATCCCAAGATAATATTTTAGGAAGTCTCAAGCATCTAAGCTTGGGGATGCCCCGGTAGGCATCCCACCTTTCTTCATCAACAATTATCTGTTAGTATCGGTTGAGCCTAAGTTTTTGCTTCTTCACATGAGTTGTGCTATTCTTGGAATGTCATTTTGTTTTGTTTTGTTTGCTGTTTTAATAAAATACTTAGATCTGAAAGTTTTTAAATAAGAGAGAGTCTACAATTAGCTACCTATTTACTTAACTACTCGCTTGATCTTCACTTATATCTTTTTGGAGTAGCTTGTCATTTACTCTTGTGCTTCACTTATATCCTATGAGTAAATTGTTGAATTAATTGAATATCATGAAGTTGAAATTATATGTTCATATCATGCCTAGTGGTAGCTTCACATTGGGTTTAGAAAGTGAAATCTTTTGAGGCTTGACAATCACAATATTGGTCATACAAGCAATTCATGAATGACTAGTAGAAGGAAGAGAACTTTCACATGCAAATACACTATCGTGGAAATGTTTTGTGATTGTGAGCCCCCATCAAAATATTATATGCCAAAATTGTTGACGTTGGACAAGGAAGACAACGTAATGATTTATGTTTGTTCATATTCACATAGAAGTTATATTGTCATAGATCCTTCAACATGTGGTGCTTGCCCCCCATCTTTGCTAGCCAAAAATTCCGCACTAAGTAGAGATACTACTGTGCATCCAAAAACCCTTAAACCCAAATCTTATTTTCAAGAGTCCACCATACCTACCTATGGATTGAGTAAGATCCTTCAAGTAAGTTGTCATCGGTGCAATAAGGCAATAAAAATTGCTTCTAAAAGTGTAAGATCATTTACTGTAAGAGAAAACTGAGCGTTGTACGAACTTGTGATGGTAAAGAAATAAAAGCGACAGACTGCATAATAAAGGTTGCCATCACAAGGGGCAATATAACGTGATGTTCTTTTGCACTAAGGGGTTGAGCATACAAACAAATAAGCGCATGGCAACCTCTGCTTCCCTCTGCGAAGGGCCTATCTTTTACTTTTATGTATTTACTTTTATGCAAGAGTCAAAGTTTTTCTCTCTATTCCTTTTTATTTTTCTCCTTTGGCAAGCATCATGTGGTGAGGAAAGATCTAGGCACATATATCTAGTTGGATATGGGTGGCATGAGTTATTATTGTTGACATCACCCTTGAGGTGAATACGTTGGGAGGCGAAATTATAAGCCCCTATCTTTCTATGTGTCCGGTTGAAACGTTTTGCTCATGTGTCTGCGATGAGTGTTAGCAATCATAGAAGACTATATGATGGTTGAATATGTGGAGCTCTTACTTAGACTCTGTTGAATAAGTTCAATTGCAATTGTTTGGTGACTGAGAACATAGGTTGTTGAGTTTCAAGAGAATTCATTGTTTGAACCTTAACATGTGAATTGGTTGCTACTTTAACATGAGAAGTTTGATAAGAAAGAACTGCTGTTATGATGCTAGGAAAAGTGATTGAAATTGTCATTGATCAAACTTGTGCACTTTGCTAGCATTCACACTTCATAAATTATTTCTTTTATCATTTACCTACTCGAGGACGAGTAGGAATTAAGCTTCACTACTGGAATCAGGGACTTTGCCATCTGCCAGCTCTTTGCCGTCTGCCAGCGGACGGCAAAGAAGGTCTTTGCCGTCTGCTTACAAAAAACAGACGGCAAAGAACTGACAGACGGCAAAGAACCTGGTTGCCATCAGTCAGCTCTTTGCCGTCTGCCAGCAGATGGCAAAGAATCTTTGCCGTCCGCTGACAGACGGCAAAGAGATGGGTAGGTCCAGCCCATCAGCCCCACCTCTTTGCCGTCTGCCAGCAGATGGCAAAGAATCTTTGCCGTCTGCTGGCAGACGGCAAAGATGTACCCAGCAGACGGCAAAGAGATGCCCCATCGTAGCCACCCCCTCTCTCTCTCCCCAGCCCCTCCACACCGACCCGATCCACTCCCACCCCACCTCTCTCTCTCTCATCCCTAAACTCTCACGAACTCACCCCCACCCCTCGGTCCACCCCACCCCAGCTCCTCTCCCCACGATCTCCTCGCCGCCGCCACCACCCATGCCGGCCGGTTTCGGCGAGCACCGGCCGCGCGCAACACTCCCCAAGCTCCGCCGCGCTCTCTCTCTCCCGCTCGTCTCTCCCTCCCGCTCGTCTCTCCCTCTCCCCCGCGCGAGCAGCTATGGCGGCCGATTCCGGCGAGCTCCGGCGGGATTCAACGGCGCCCAGCACACCCACGTGACCCCCTCGCCCCGCTCCTCCATCCCCTCCGACCAGATCCGACGCGCGCGTCCTCCTGCGACCACGCCGACCCTCCCCTGCGGCTAGGGTTTCGGCCACCACGTCGCTGGCGTGGCTCCGGCGTTGCTCTGGTGATTCGGGCTCGTTTTGGTAGGAGCCACGGCACCAAGTTCGACTCCAGCCGGGATCGCGACGCCCCGTTCAGGTTCACCCTCGGGCGAGGTATACTACCACGCTCTGACTGACGGTCAACTCCTCCTCCTCTGCTTCTGATGAACTGCTCTGACTGACAGTAGAATCTCTTTCAGCTGGCCGTAGCAAGTCATGACGGATTTTTGTTTATGTAATAGTTAGGATCAGAAATTTTATTCATGACTAGCTTGTCAAACTGAGCACCCTGGACTGTTGGTTTTCCATTGTTGTACTGTAGGTTTGTGCTAAATTCTGTACTCACATCTGAACATTTGGAGAAGTTGTACATGGAAACAATTTTATTCATGACTACAGTAATTTTTTCGGCTATGACTAGAGTAGTAGAGTAGAAATTGAATAAATACCCTTGTGATCTATAGGTGAAGTTTATAGAGGGACACATTTCTTTTGTTATTTGTAGAAAGAAAATTGGAACACATTGATGGTGTACATAGAAGGCGGACCATGCTTTTCCTTGAAAATTGAATTGCATTTACATGTACCATTTTGGCGCTAATATATGCAAATGACAACGGTGCTGCTTATTTTGGACCATTATACCCTATTGAGAAAGGTTGTTTATAGCTGCCCACATTTTTCTCTTGCATAGTTTAAGCTTTTATCTTGCATGCAAGCTGATGACATTACAGAAAAGAGAACATATAATATACGATAAAATTCAATTAAATGTCAACAGAAGTCTTTTGCTTGCATTTAGTGGTTTGTTACTTTGAGTTATCTTGTTGAATGTAGGAACATCAAGCTGTTTTATTGGAAAGATCTGTCAGGAGTTCTGGACTATTAACTTTCCTTTCAATTCTAATGTGCAAAAAAATCTCAAGGCAAGCGTACTTGCTAAAGCGAAGGGATAAAAAATTTGATGAGATTCGTTCAGTACAACAGAACTTTTATACAAGTATCTTGCTGTTCATGATGTTGTCTATATGTTGAGCTGGTACAGACATTAACTTGTTACTGTTTTGGGGTAACTGCAGGGATGAAATTCTCGATCATGAATACATTTTTCAGGGTGTCAAATTGACCGACGCAGAAGAAAATGACTTCAGGTGCTGATTCTAACTGAGTCCCATAAAGTGCCTCTCTACTGATAACTTCGCACCGAGGAGTGAGGATATGTAGATATAATTATGCTACAGATTTTCTCTTTTAGCTAGATGCATGTACACATAGGCAGGCTTTTATGCAGTGCATTTCAAATAAACCCGGCCATAAAATGGTTTATGTGTGCAGATACAAGAAGAAGATTTATGATCTTGTTAAGGATCATGTTGAGAGTGCAGATGATGTTGTTGAGGTATGTTCCCCACTTGAGAATATTGCAGAGTAATGATACCACTGTGATCTCTTGATGCCAATGTCTTTAGTTCGTCAATCATGTGATTTTCAGTACAAAATGCCTGAAGCTTATGACATGGGTGAAGGTGTTAATCAAGAAAAGAGATTCTCGGTAGCAATGCAGCGATACAAGTATGTATCTATGACTCTTTCTGTTTGACAGTATGCGACTATGTAACTTCCTCTGAACTTGTTTAAATATATTGATTTTTGAATTTGCTGGACAAGCAGAGATCCTGAGGGCAAAGATAAAATGAATCCTTTTGCTGAACATGAAGCATGGGAAGAACATCAAATAGGTAATGTCTTTTACTTGGATTATCCACTGGAAATCGGTATTGCGACTGTCTTTATGATACCATATTTCTGCTCTTTGTTGTATATTTAACAATTGATCGACCTGTTTCAGGAAAGTCTAAACTGGAATTTGGATCAAAAGACAGAAAACGGACTTCTAATGAATACCAGTAAGTTCTTTATTCTTCTTATGAATTGTTCATCTGCAAAGTTTACTTCTCTGCTGTCTTGTAATGAATACCAGTAGGTTTTTTATTATTTTTATGTATTATTCATCAGCAAAGTTTACTCCCCTGCTGTTTCTAAGAGTCCATCTTTCTAGTTAGAGTTGTGACAAGCCATGTAATTAATCAGCAGTCAACTGCATGTCACTTGCTGAGGATAGTCTGGCCAGAAATTTTGTTTAGAATAAAAAGATCCCTGTAGGGGGGGGGTGTTTGGATTGGATGTATTTCTTTAGGGAGCTTCGGTAGTTAGTTCAAACTTGAACTAAATACTGAAGCTCATACAAAAGTACCCCTCATCCAAACATGCCGTAATACTGAAACTTAATAAGGTATAATAACTGGATTTTTCTGATTGCATTACATTAATGAATCCTCTATAGCCTTTGATTGCACCTTTGTTGGACAGTTGAATTTTGTATAACCTTGACTACACCTTTGTTCAACAGTTGTTTTGTGCTCATATTACTTTTTGAACTTCATAGGTTTGTATTTGATGATCAAATTGATTTTGTTAAATCATCGGTCATAGAAGGAACATAGGTAATCGATTAAATACTTTTTTTACTCTCCTAATTTGATTGCTTTAAGATACTCTTTTACTGAACTTTCTCGTTTTATAGTTTGAAGATGATTCAGACCAAGAGACCATCGATGCAAAAGATATTCTAAAAAGGGATCTCCAGGTGTGTGAGCAGATTATGAACTTATTTGTTTACAAACACATATACCTACTCATGCTCTTAATAATAGCTGAATCATAATTATAGTCCCTAACAGTTATTTTTGTCTTTTAACTGGCTTCCATTTTGAACTAGGATGAGCGGAAAACCCTTCCAATCTATAAATTCAGAGATGAACTGCTCAAGGCTGTTGATGAATATCAGGTTTGTGATGTTAGTGTTTAGTATGGAACACTTGTGTGCTAGGATTCAGCAAACAGCTATTCATGTTTTGCTCAGTGCCCTTTCACAATTCCGCAAAAATTTGAACTATATATGAAAGGAATACCCGCTTCTCTTTTAACTATTTGTATATGATGACATGATCTAATTATGTCCATTTGTTGTTGTGTTGATTTTGTGGGCATGTGCTGCTTGTAGGTTATTGTCATAGTGGGAGAAACCGGCTCTGGTAAAACGACGCAAATACCTCAATATCTTCATGAAGCTGGATACACAGCAAGAGGAAAGGTATGACATGCGCCAGCATTGATCTTTCTATTATTAGTATTAGTATTACTGTCTGTTAATGCATATATGGCTTATTGGAATAGTTGTGTTTTTTGGTCTAATGGATCATGAAAAAATCTACATTTTTTCTTTTGTTACATATTAATGGTATTGCTCTATGAAATGCGGCTATGTTTGGCCTTAATGACGTGGTTCAATGAATTTATGGGTTCTGTCAAAATTCATGGTAATTTTGAAAATTTGCAGGTTGCTTGTACACAACCTCGTCGAGTGGCAGCTATGAGCGTTGCAGCAAGGGTGTCTCAAGAGATGGGTGTTAAATTGGGACACGAGGTTAGTTCTGTTCATAACTATAATTCTATAATAATATCAAATTCTGGAATGTGTTTATGCATGGATCTTCCATCACATTATATGAAATTGTATGATTATAACCATATTTAGTGCCACCTAAATGAATCAAGCAAGAACAAGCGTCGGGGATTTACAAATGAGGAAGTGCAGCTGGTATGGCCTCTTTGTTTTTACCCCAAATCAACCAGAGGAAAAACTGCTGGACAATCATCTTTTTGCCATTTTATAGTTGACTTCCTGCCATGATTTGCTTCCTAAAAGAAATAGCAGTCAACTTGAAATAAGTAATTTATCTAGCTACAAATGCTTATTCTAGACTGATTATGTTTCTTCCAATTGCGGACAGTATTTTTTAGTTGCCACTTTAGTCTTCATATCTGCTAAATATTTACATGTTTCCATGGCCAGAAAAAAAATCAGATACTGTACATAAGCGTTAGTTATTCTACTTCTTTCGGCTAAATTATTAGCAAGGACCGCACGTCTGAAACAACTAACTGGCCTTGCTTTTGGTACATTTTCCTTGTATATAACTCGCTTTTCTATTTCTCGAGGACAAGAACACCATATAGAAATTTTAGAGGTTGGCCCTAGTTTCAGATACACTGCGCCTAATGGTTTAAATTTATTCTCCTCCTTACATGAGGGTCTGTGGTACTTTCAAACTTGAGCGAAGATTTTACTGTATGACATAAATTAAATCATTTGTTTCTACTACATGTTAAAGAAATTGGCCAATGTTGGCATGAAGCCATAAAAGTCATCAGTACATACCCTATAAGACAAAAATAAAATCTATGCTTCATAAGATCCAACTTTAACACTGCTATTGTATCTGCCATCAGAGTTGACTTTCTAATTAAGATCACTTTGAAAATCAGGATCTTAACTAAGATTGTCTTGATCTCAAGTGCTGGCTCCTATAGCATTGCATTTCACCAAGTGAAATGCTACATTTCTACTCCTAACCCATTCTCTCTTTCTTAGTGTTTTTGTTATGCAGGTTGGAAGAAAAGAAGAAGATCCAGAGAAGATCTTAGTAATAAGATAGTTTTTAGGAAAATAGATATTTAGTTTTAGGTCATTTCTTGTAATTTCTGAAATGTAAATTTAATTACTTAATCATTTCTGATTCTTTATAATATGACTTTGTATTACCTATTCCAATTATTAATAAAGTTTTTAATTTACATGTGTTCATGACTATTGGTAATATGTGTTGGATATGCTATATTGGTCATATATATAATTTTCTGTGTAAATGAATTGATATAAGAAAAACAGGGGCTATATAGCCACTTTGGCCTATTTGGCTTCTTTGCCGTCTGCCATCAGACGGCAAAGAGCTTGCTTTCTTTGCCGTCTACTTGCTTTCTTTGCCGTCTGCTGGCAGACGGCAAAGAAGCAAGCTCTTTGCCGTCCGCCAGCAGACGGCAAAGTGGCCTTTGCCGGCAGCCGTTCAGCCGGAGTGTTTGCCGTCTGTTGGCGGACGGCAAAGCCTTTGCCGTCCGCCAAGCATGCCTTTGCCGTCTGCTACGGCAGATGGCAAAGTGCCTGATTCCTGTAGTGCTTGGGGACGCTGATACATCTCCAACGTATCTATAATTTATGAAGTATTCATGCTGTTATATTATCATTCTTGGATGTTTTACAATCATTTTATAGCTACTTTATATCATTTTTTTGGGACTAACCTATTGACCCAGTGCCCAGTGCCTGTTGCTGTTTTTGCTTGTTTTTTACATCGCAGGAAATCAATATCAAACGGAGTCCAAACAGCGCGAAACTTTGTGTGGATTTTTTATGGACCAGAAGACATCCAATGGGCCAGAGCAGCACCTGGGGGGTGCCCCGAGGGGGGCACAACCTGCCAGGGCACACCTGAGCCCCCAGGCGCGCCCCGGTGGGTTGTGCCCACCTCGGTGGCCTCCCGCACCCCCTCTTCGCCCTATAAATCATCAAATATTCCAAAAACCCTAAGGGTAAGCCTAGATCAGAAGTTCCGCCGCTGCAAGCCTCTGTAGCCACAAAAAACCAATCTAGACCCCGTTCTGGCACCCTGCCGGAGGGGGAGATCATCACCGGTGGCCATCTCCATCATCCCGGCGACCACCATGATGAGGAGGGAGTAGTCCACCCTCGGGGCTGAGGGTTTGTACCAGTAGCTATGTGTTTAATCTCTCTCTCTCTCTCTCTCTCTCTCTCTCTCGTGTTCTTGAGATGTCACGATATTGACGTATCGCGGGCTTTGTTAATATAGTCGGATCATATGGTGTTTTCCCCTCTCTATCTTGTTGTGATGAATTGAGTTTTCCCTTTGAGATTTTGTTTTATCGGATTGAATACTTTTATGGATTTGAGAGCACTTGATATATGTCTTGCATACGAATACCCATGGTGACAATGGGGTATTATATTGATTCACTTGATATATGTTTTGGCACTCAACTCGCGGATTCCCGAGGTGACATTGGGGTAATCTATGCATAGGGGTTGATGCATGTTCTTGTCTTTGTTTCTCCGGTAGAAATCTTGGGGCACTCTTTGAGGTTCTTTGTGTTGGATTGAGCATTACGAATCTGAATTTGCTTTGGTGTTATTTTAGTACGAACTCTTGGATAGATCGATCAGAAAGAATAGCTTTGAGGTGGTTTCGTACCCTACAAACAATTTATTCTTATGTTCTCCGCTAGATAGGAACTTTGGAGTGATTCTTCATCGCACGTTGAGGGATGGTTATATGATCCAATTATATTAGCCTTGTTGAGAGATTGCACTAGTGAAAGTACGGACCCTAGGCCTTGTTTTCAAGCATTGCAATACCGTTTGTGCTCACTTTTGTCACTTGCTACCTTGCTGTTTTTATTTATTCAGATTATAAAAATATATTTCTACCATCCATATTACACTTTTATCACCGTCTCTTCGCCGAACTAGTGCACCTATACAATTTTCCATTGTATTGGGTGTGTTGGGGACACAAGAGATTTCTTGTATTTGGTTGCAGGGTTGTTTGAGAGAGACCATCTTCATCCTACGCCTCCCACGGATTGATAAACCTTAGGTCATCCACTTGAGAGAAAATTGCTACTGTCCTACAAAACTCTGCGCTTGGAGGCCCAACACGAGTCTACAAGAATAAAGTTGCGTAGTAGACATCACGCCCCAGGCGGTGGCTTGGTCGGCATGACAGCCAAGCCCGCCGGGGCCAGCGTAAAGGGGGCGCACTGTAGCCATGCTCGTTTGTCGATGGAGGTTTTGTCTTGCAGGAACCAGCCGGCATGCGCTAGGCTGCGGCGCATGGCCGGGTTGAGCTGGGAACCCGGCCAGGGGCGAGCCGGATTGAGGGGCGTTGCTGGCCCCGATGTTTTTGAAAAGGATCTGGATTCCATTGCCTGCACGGGGTCTATCCCTTCGACAATTGGAAAATCTCTCAAGAAATATCATGAATCTCTTCGAGATCTAAGATTTGGTGTAGGAGAAGTGAGAGGGAGCCAGTTGGGTGTTCTAGGGTTCTTTTGGATTGTGTGGTCAACCCTCTACCGGATTGGTAGAGGGGTACATATAGAAGGCCTAGAAAACTAGCCGTTTGTGAGTAAGTGACAGCGCCTGGCTGGACATCCGGGCAAGGGCCGGACATCCGGCAGCTAAGAAATGTACACACACGCATGTGAAAAACAGAGGTCGGAGTATAGGGCCCGGACATCTGGCAAAGACTCGGACATCTGGCCAAAGTTGGGGCCCCGGGCATCCGGGCGAGTGCTGGACATCCGGTGGGCACAGCCAACATTTGAACACAGGTTCTGGACATAGCGAGCCGGATTTCCTGGAGGATCCCGGACATCCGGGGCGACCCAGCAGCCCGGACATCCGGCCAAGTCCCGGATGTCCGGCCATTAAAAAAATAGGAGGATCCCCAAAACTAAAACAAGCACAACCTTTTCATACGGACTCCAATTTTGATGATCTTGGCCTCATTTTGAAGCTATGGAAAAGCTCCAGGTCCTCACATAGAGAACCACCCAAGATAAACTAAAATGGAGGGTGCAAAGTATGCAAAAGTTAGATCATATACTTTGGGGAACCTAGTCCGCTATGGATTTATTTGGTATATAGGATAGGAGTAGAATTGTGTATGGAAGATGTTGACTTGAGAAAATCCATAATGAACCCCTTTGATTCCCTCTTAATAGTGTGGGATCCCTATAACGCAAGAATCATAAAAGAGCTAAACTACGTAGCTATCGAGAATCCATTCTTGAGTGTATATGTCTCTTCGATGGTCATCACTCCACAACACTAACGCCAAAGGAACTAATACCTTTGACTCGAGCCTTTCACTTGAGCTTGATGTTGATATTTCTTCTTGCCTCAAGTTAAAGGCAAGCCATTGGTGAAGTCTTCAAGTAGCTCTCCCATACACAATGTGGGAAGCTTTGCTTTGTATTCATCTTCACTTGTCCATTAGGTGATCATCCACAAGCTTCAAGCATGTAATCCTTCGGGATGGTTATCTTGAACTTGCCCTTGTCAACCATGATTATGAACACTTGATGTCATCCTCTCATGGACACTTGGAATTTTTCTCTTGATGCGAGCCCATGAGAATAACCTAACCCTCATAAACATAGACAACACATAGCATGGGTTAGTACACAAAGTGCAATTGACAATTTCTTATCATACCACAAGATCCTATGTGATGCATCATTTGCACTTGTGTGTTGACTATTTAGAGTTTGATTCTTTGATCTTTATCTTGGTCAACCTTTATCTTTACTCCATGCTAAATCTTGATGTCTTGAAGGCCATATTGAATTCTTCACTATGCTTCATTTCTTCAAGACATGATTACCCATATCTCAATTATCATATGACCATATAGAGTTTATCCATGAATACCATATTGGTCATCATTTGTTCTTCTTCATGCTCCATCACAATCTCTTGAGAGGCACAATGAAATCTTCACATGAATTACTTGCTTCAATAAATAATCATACATGACTCAACATATGAGCTCATCATGATCCTATCTTCAAGCCATATGTAGAATTCTTCTCTTTAATCATTCTCTCAAAGATCATGATCCATCATGGCTCACCCCATAAGCCTAAGCATGAAGACCTCTGAGATCCTTCAATGAACTCCATATAGATCACATCTTGTTCGTCACATGGAATTCATCTTGATCATATTTGATTCAATCATTGAGCTCAATCTTGATGCGCAACTATATTTATATGGCATTTATTCTGAATCCATTCAATATCCTTCTTGCATCGCCCAAGGAACAAGCCTTCATATATAACTTGATGCCATTGTTTCTTCATAGGAATTGTCATTCATTATCAAGTCTCAATGCATATATTTGTGTTGATGGATTTCATCCTTCAATTCATCCAGTATTCTTCATGCATTGCAAATGGAAATTTCCTTCACATGCATATCTCAATGCAAACATTAGTCCATAAGGATTGTCATCAATTACCAAAACTACACATCGGGATGATACGTCTCAAATGTATCTATAATTTTTGATTGTTCCATGCTGTTATATAATCATTCTTGGATGTTTTACAATCATTTTATAGCAACTTTCATTTTTTGGGACTAACCTATTGACATAGTGCCCAGTGCCAGTTGCTGTTTTTTTCTTGTTTTTTACTTCACAGGAAATCAATACCAAACGGAGTCCAAACGCAGCAAAACTTTTTGGTGATTTTTTCTGAACCAGAAGACACAAGTTGGGCCAAGAAAGTACCTGAGGGGGGCTCCGAGGGGAGCACAACCCACCAGGGCGCGCCTGGGGGCCCAGGCACGCCCAGGTGGGTTGTGCCCACCTCGGCCACCTCCCGCACCGCCTCTTTGCTCTATAAATACCCCAATATTCCAGAAACCCTAGGAGAGTCGACGAAAATCAATTCCAGCCACCGCAAGTTCCAGAAACCACAGATCCAATCTAGACACCATCACGGAGGGGTTCATCATCCTCATTGGTGCCTCTCCGATGATGCGTGAGTAGTTCATTGTAGACCTACAGGTCCGTAGGCAGTAGCTAGATGGCTTCCTCTCTCTCTCTCTTTTGATTCTCAATACAATGGTCTCTTAGAGATCTATTTGATGTAACTCTTTTTTGCGGTGTGTTTGTTGGGATCCGATGAACTTTGAGTTTATGATCAGATCTATGTTTTTATCCATGAAAGTTATTTGAGTCTTTTGATCTCTTATATGCATGATTGCTTATAGCCTCGTATTTCTTCTTCGAATCTTTGGTTTAGTTAGGCCAACTAGATCTATTTTACTTGCCATGGGAAGAGGTGCTTTGTGATGGGTTTGATCTTACGGTGCTTGATCCCAATGACAGAAGGGGAACCGACACGTATGTATCGTTGCTATTAAGGATAACAAGATGGGGTCTATTTCTACATAAATAGATCTTGTCTACATCATGTCATTGTTCTTATTGCATTACTCCGTTTCTCCATGAACTTAATACACTAGATGCATGCTGGATAGCGGTCGATGTGTGGAGTAATAGTAGTAGATGTAGGCAGGAGTCGGTCTACTAATCTTGGACGTGATGCCTATATAATGATCATTGCCTGGATATCATCATAATTATTTGAAGTTCTATCAATTGCCCAACAGAAATTTGTTTACCCACCGTATGCTATTTTTCTCGAGAGAAGCCACTAGTGAAATCTACGGCCCCCGGGTCTATTTTCTCATCATATATTTTCAGATCTATTTAGCTATTTGCCTTTTTATTTATATGCCACTTTTATTTTCAGATCTATATTTCCAAAAACCCAAAAATACCTCGCTGAATTTTATTTGCATCTATCAATCTACTACAATTTATCTCACGTCCGTTTGCCAATTTCTGGCGCCGTTACCCGAAAGGGATTGACAACCCCTTTAACACGTCGGGTTGCAAGTATTTGTTCTTTGTGTGCAGGTGTTGTTTACGTAGTGTTGCTTGGTTCTCCTACTGGTTCGATAACCTTGGTCTCATCACTGAGGGAAATACCTATCGTTGTTGTGCTGCATCATCCCTTCCTCTTTGGGGAAATACCGACGTAGTTCAAGCCAACATCAAAAGGAATTTCTGGCGCCGTTGCCGGGGAGGATCAAGTCAAGATAGTCTCCCGGCCACATACCAATTTCTGGCACCGTTGCCGGGGAGACATCATCAACATCTACCAGGTTCCTAATCACAAATCTCATCTCCTTGCAATTTATATTATTTGCCATTTGCCTCTCGTTTTCCTCTCCCCCACTTCACAAAAATTTGCCGTTTTATTCGCCCTCTTTTTCGTTCGCTGTTTTCTTGTCATATCTGTTTTTTATTGCAATTTTGTTGCGTAGTCACGATGACTCAATAGAACACCAAGTTGTGTGATTTTTCCAATACCAACAACAATGATTTTATTAGCACTCCGATTGCTCCTCGCGCCACTAGTGCGGAGTCTTGTGATATTAATGCCGCTTTGTTGAATATTGTTATGAAAGATCAATTTTTCGGTACTCCTAGTGAGGATGCCGCATCCCATCTCAACACATTTGTGGAATTATGCGATATGCAAAAGAAAAAAGATGTGGAGAATGATATTGTGAAGTTGAAATTATTCCCGTTTTCTTTCCGAGATCGTGCAAAAATTTGGTTTTCTTCTTTGCCTCGCAATAGTATCAATTCTTGGGATAAGTGCAAAGATGCTTTTATTACTAAGTATTTTTCGCACGCAAAAATTATTTCCCTTAGGACGCAAATCTTTAATTTTAATCAACTTGAGCATGAACATGTTGCGCAATCTTGGGAAAGAATGAAGTTGATGCTAAGAAATTGTCCTACTCATGGTTTAAATCTTTGGATGATCATACAAAAAATTTATGCGGGATTGAATTTTATTTCTAGAAATCTTTTAGATTCCGCCGCGGGTGGTACTTTTATGGAAATTACTTTGGGTGAAGCTACTAAATTGCTAGACAATATTATGGCAAATTATTCACAATGGCATACCGAAAGAGCTCCTCTAGTAAAAAGGTTGATTCGGTAGAAGAAATTTCTTCTTTGAGTGAAAAAGTTGATGCTCTTATGAAATTGGTTGCTAATAAAAGTGCTCCTATTGATTTTAGTGATGCCGTAGATGTGAATTTTATATCTCGAAACAATTTCAATAACAATGCTTATAGAGGTAATTTTAATCCTAGGCGTTTTCCTAGTAATTCCTCTAATAATTATGGTAATTCCTATGGTAATCCTTCTTATAATAATAATAGGAACACCTCTGATTTTGAGAATAATATTAAAGAATTTATCAATGCTCAAAAGAATTTTAATACTACGATGGAAGAAAAATTGAGTAAGATTGATGATTTGTCTAGAAGCGTTGATAGAATTTCTCATGATGTAGAAAATCTCAAGATGAAAATTTTTGTGCCTAAGGTTGAAGAATCAATTAAGGCTGTATATGTTTCTATGGATGAAAGTAAGAAAAGAACCGCTATGCTTAGAGCTAGAAGAGAATTTTTAGAAAAAGTGTCTTCCAGTGATTGCTTTCATAAAAATGATGAAGATCTGAAAGTGATTGGTGTTTCTTCTATTGATTCCTTATTTAGTAAAATTAAAATTGATGAAAAAGGGACTGAAGAAGAGTCAACTTTAGCTAAAAGGCGTCCCGATAATTCTGAGGGTGAAAATCTTGTTGAGAAAATTGATAAAAGTGGGTTTGGAGAGGTCAAAACATTAACTAGTGATGTGCCCACTCTTTTGGATTACAAAGACTTTAATTGTGATAATTGCTATTTGATTGATTGTATTTCTTTGTTGCAATCCATGATAAATTCACCCCTTGCCTATGAACAAAATAAAGCTTTTACTAAACATATTGTTGATGCTATGATGAAAGCTTTGGAAGAAAAGTTGGAATAGAGATTTCAATTCCTAGAAAATTACATGATGAATGGGAACCTACTATCAAAGTCAAGATTAAAAATTATGAGTGTTTTGCTTTATGTGATTTGGGTGCTAGTGTTTCTACAATTCCGAAATCTTTATGTGATGTGCTTGGTCTTACCGATATTGAAGAATGTTCTTTAAATTTGCACTTGACGGATTCTACTATTAAAAAGCCTATGGGAAGAATTAATGATGTTCTTATTCTTGCAAATAGGAATTTGTGCCCATAGATTTTATTGTTCTTGATATGTATTGCAATCCATCTTGTCCAATTATTCTTGGTAGACCGTTTTTGCGCACTATAGGTGCCGTGATTGATATGAAAGAAGGGAACATCAAATTCCAATTTCCTTTGAGAAAGGGTATGGAACACTTCCCTAGAACAAGAATTAAGCCACCATATGAATCAATCATGAGGGCATCTTATGGATCTAGAAACAAAGATGACAGCACTTAGATCTACGCTTTATGCCTAGCTAGGGGCGTAAAACGATAGCGCTTGTTGGGAGGCAACCCAATGAATAAAATTTATTTTTTTCTTTTTCTTTCTGTTTTTGAGTGTTTGCACAATTATTCTACTGTTATGATTGTGTTTTTTGTGTTTTAATTAGTGTTTGTGCCAAGTAAAGCCTTTGGGATAGCTTTGGTGATAGTTGATTTGATCTTGTTGGAAAACAGAAACTTTTGCGTCCAGTAAAACAATTTTTAAAATTCACAAAGGTGAATACAAATTATGAAGTTTTTACACAAGATTTATGTACAAATTGCCTCTGTTGTCCTAATTTTTCAGAATTTTTGGAGTTACATAAGTATGATAACAATTCGCATCTTTACAGACTGTTCTGTTTTTGACAGATTCTATTTTCTTTGCATTGTGTGCTTATTTTGATGAATCTATGGTTTTTATCGGGGGTATGAGCCATGGTAAAGTTAGAATACAGTAGATATAATGCAAGAACAAAATTTGAATGGGTTTTCCATAGTACTTAAAGTAAAGAATGGTTTTCTTATACTAACGGATCTCACGAAGGTTTTGTTAAGTTTTGTGTGATTGAAGTTTTCAAGTTTTGGGTGAGATTACGATGGATGAAGGAATAAGGAGTAAGAAGAGCCTAAGCTTGGGGATGCCCCATGGCACCCCAAGCCATTATCCAAAGAGAATCAAGCTACTAAGCTTGGGGATGCCCGAGTGGCATCCCCTCTTTCTTCTAACGACCATCGGTATTTTACTTGGAGCTATATTTTTATTCATCACATATCATGAGTTTTGCTTAGAGCGTCTTGTATGATATGAGTCTTTGCTTGTTTTGCTTTTTATTTTTAGTCATGAATCCTTGCTGGACACACCTATTTGGGAGAGCCAAAATTATGCTATGACTTGTTAGAATTGCTCTCTATGCATCACTTAAATCTTTATGAGCTATGGAATTGCTCTAGTGCTTCGCTTATATCTTTTTGAGCACGTGCACTTTAGTATTTTTGAAGAAATGCTCTCATGCTTCACTTAGATTTATTTGAGAATTAGTAAAAATTTAAGAAATTCTCTCTTGCTTCACTTAAATTATTTTGAGAGAAGAAAATTTTTATGCTCATGTTCTTCACTTAGATTTGTTTGAGCTATCAAAAGCAACACATTAAATTAGTCCCAAAGTGATAGATATTCAAGAAGGATATAATAAAAACTTTCATGAAGATCATTGGACAAAATAAACTTGATTCCTTGTAATAGTTTTGCGATATGTTGATATAATATGTGAGTCATGTTGATGAGTAATTATGCTTTAGTAAGAATATTGGTGTTAAGGTTTGTGATTCCCTATGCAAGCATGAAAGTCAATAGTTATGCAATGAAATTGCATCCTACTTGTGGTGCATTATTTGGTGTTAGTTATGCTTAATGCTTGCTTATGAGATTTTTCGTTTCTTGGTTGGATGCTTCTCAATCTTTTGCTAGCCATCATTTGCACTAAGTATGATCACTACTTGTGCATCAAAAATCCTTAAACCAGTTTTGCCATATGAGTCCACTATACCTACCTATATGCGGTATTTCCGTGCCATTCTAAGCAAATTTGTATGTGCCATCTCTAATTTCAAAATAAATTTCTCTTTTGTGTGCTCGTACCGCTCATGAAACGGTAGGGGGTGGCTGATATATTTCCATGCTAGATGTGTTATTCTCAAGATGAGTGTTTATTCACTTGCCATTGCACGAGAGTACGGCAAAGGTATTAGGGATGCCCAGTCCCGAAATGAAAAATGAATTTACTTTATGTTGTCAAATAATAAATTCTTTGGAAAGTGTTGGTATGGAGGGCACCCGTGGATACGGCTAGCCATGGAAAGTGAAAGTATGGTGGAAAAAGGAATAAACTTTATTTTTTGTTTGGGAACCGCCTATGATATATCTAGCATGGAAAGTATTGGGAACTACTCGATCGTTTTCGTTGATAGGAAAAGCATGCCACCCAAAATGTTTTATCTCTACTTTTTTCGCTTTGAGCTCTGGCACCTCTACAAATCCCTACTTCCCTCTGCGAAGGGCCTTTATTTTACTTTATGCAATTTTTATTTTATTTTGAGTCTCCATCTTCTCTTATAAAGCACCAACTAAGGGGCACTATGGTCGTACTTGAGCATTGGGTGTAGCTAATATGCGAGTGTGTTTCATGAATGGATCAATGATTGAGCATAATGGGCTAGGGATAACTTGCTTTAGTGTTGATATTTTGAAAGACATGGTTGCTTGTTGATATGCTTGAGTATTGAAATCTTCATGTCAAAACTAGACTATTGCTTTGAATCATATAAAAGTCCAAATGTTCATGCTACAAAGAAAAGAATATGTGATGAACATGTTAGGCAGCATTCCACATCAAAAATTCTGTTTTTATCATTTACCTACTCGAGGACGAGCAGGAATTAAGCTTGGGGATGCTGATACGTCTCCAACGTATCTATAATTTTTGATTGTTCCATGTTGTTATATTATCATTCTTGGATGTTTTACAATCATTTTATAGCAACTTTATATCATTTTTTGGGACTAACCTATTGACATAGTGCCCAGTGCCAGTTGCTGTTTTTTTGCTTGTTTTTTACTTCGCAAGAAATCAATACCAAACGGAGTCCAAACGCAGCGAAACTTTTTGGTGATTTTTTCTGGACCAGAAGACACAAGTTGGGCCAAGAAAGTAGCTGAGGGGGGCTCCGAGGGGAGCACAACCCACCAGGGCGCGCCTGGGGGCCCAGGCGCGCCCAGGTGGGTTGTGCCCACCTCGGCCACCTCCCGCACCGCCTCTTTGCTCTATAAATACCCCAATATTCCAGAAACCCTAGGGGAGTCGACGAAAATCAATTCCAGCCACCGCAAGTTCGAGAAACCACAGATCCAATCTAGACACCATCATGGAGGGGTTCATCATCCTCATTGGTGCCTCTCCGATGATGCGTGGGTAGTTCATTGTAGACCTACGGGTCCGTAGGCAGTAGCTAGATGGCTTCCTCTCTCTCTTTTGATTCTCAATACAATGGTCTCTTGGAGATCTATTTGATGTAACTCTTTTTTGCCGTGTGTTTGTTGGGATCCGATGAACTTTGAGTTTATGATCAGATCTATGTTTTTATCCATGAAAGTTATTTGAGTCTTTTGATCTCTTATATGCATGATTGCTTATAGCCTCGTATTTCTTCTTCGAATCTTTGGTTTAGTTAAGCCAATTAGATTGATTTTTCTTGCCATGGGAAGAGATGCTTTGTGATGGGTTCGATCTTACGATGCTTTATCCCAGTGACAGAAGGGGAACCGACACGTATGTATCGTTGCTATTAAGGATAACAAGATGGGGTCTATTTCTACATAAATAGATCTTGTCTACATCATGTCATCGTTCTTATTGCATTACTCTGTTTCTCCATGAACTTAATACACTAGATGCATGCTGGATAGCGGTCGATGTGTGGAGTAATAGTAGTAGATGCAGGCAGGAGTTGGTCTACTAATCTTGGACGTGATGCCTATATAATGATCATTGCCTGGATATCGTCATAATTATTTGAAGTTCTATCAATTGCCCAACAGTAATTTATTTACCCACCGTATGCTATTTTTCTTGAGAGAAGCCCCTAGTGAAATCTACGGCCCCCGGGTCTATTTTCTCATCATATATTTTCAAATCTATTTTGCTATTTGCCTCTTTTATTTTCAGATCTATATTTCCAAAAACCCAAAAATACCTCGCTGAATTTTATTTGCTTTTATTTGCATCTATCAATCTACTACAATTTATCTCACGTCCGTTTGCCAATTTCTGGCGCCGTTACCCGAAAGTGATTGACAACCCCTTTAACACGTCGGGTTGCAAGTATTTGTTCTTTGTGTGCAGGTGTTGTTTACGTAGTATTGCTTGGTTCTCCTACTGGTTCGATAATCTTGGTCTCATCACTGAGGGAAATACCTACCGTTGCTGTGCTGCATCATCCCTTTCTCTTTGGGGAAATACCAACGTAGTTCAAGCCAACATCAGGGGACTACATGTACTTTCAGTGCCGCCGCCGCCCAAGATGAGCCGACCATTCCAAGGGTCGCGGCCATGGTCCTCATTGCGTGTCGGTTGGAGGAAACCCTCAAATGGGGGTAAAAATACCCCCATAAGCTGGGCATGCCAAAGCCGCAAGCGGTGGGGTTTGTCACCCACCGTCATCGAGTCCAAGATGAGGAGGTCCAGCACCAGTGGCGGAGCCGGAGCGCGCGGCGGTGGCGGTGCATTGGCCTGTGGCGGCGGCATGGTGCAGAAAGGGGACGGTGCCCGGAGAATCGCGGCGAGATTCCGGCCGGAAGAGGGGAGGCCAGCAATCCACCTCTCCTGGATAGGGTTGCTCCCGGCGATGATGGGTAGGGGGGCGACGATGGCTCTGCCATCGAAAAACCGAAGGGCTAGTGAGGGGAGAGAGAGCGAGTATGTGTGAACTAACGTGGGAGGTGATTGGAGAGAGCATGGGGAGTTATGAGACGCCCCGTCGCCATGCGTGGCTCGAGAGAGCCTGGCTCGCGAAAGCGGCCGATTCGGCCATTCCTTCGGATTTTTTCCTCCGGATGCAGGCCTAGTGTTGCTTTAAGGTTCGTGCGGGCCAAGAATCAGATGCAACCCATGCAAACAAACAGGCCAACTTCCGCGCGGGCCTACCTGAGGGTAATGCTGCCTACCAAACGCATCCTTAGAGCAACTCCAACCGGCCGACCCAAATGGACGTCGATTTTGTCCGTTTTTTTTTCGTTTGGGTCGGTCCAACGGACACCCATGTCCTCTTTCGCATTTGGGTCGGCCCTTGCACCCCACGCTCGCCCGACCCATTTTTGAGGTCGCGCGAAAAAAATTAACGCAAATATTTTGAAATTAAAAAATGTTAATTATACATAAATGCTGCCCAGATAGGCCGGCGAGAATCCACGAGTCCACATTACATTAAATAAAAACATTTAATAAAACTAAAAACGAGGAGGAGGCACGCTGCCCTAGGCGTCCTCATCGTGGCCGGTGAGGTAGACGAGCATCGGCGCCGTGCAAGCCCAGGGGAGCATCGTCTCCTAGGCTGTGGCAACGGCCTGCGGCGCCGGGTTGACCGCGGCCGGCTAGGCAGCATGGGCACGACGCTCCTCCTCCTCCGCGTCGCGCTCCCACTGCTCAAGACGCTCGCTCTCACGACGCTCCTCTGCCAGCCAGCGCTGCCGCCACTGCTCGAGGTAGAGCTTCTCCTGCGCCGGCGTTGGCCCAAGCCAGACGGGTGGCGCGCTGACCCACTCGCGCACCACTCCGTCCCATGTGTGCTGCTCGGGGTTGACGGGGGTCAGCGCCGGCTCGGGCTTGACGGGGGACGGCAGCACGACGCAGTCGCTGGAAGCGGAGAGCGCGATGACCTCCGACAGGCGCGCTTGGTATGCCGCCTCCTCCTCCTCCGCCTTGCGCCGCTCTTCCTCTTCGCTTTCATGAAGGACAGCCGTCTGGTAGGCAGCCTCCTCCTCCTGGTCCTCGTTGCGCACGACGAGGGGCGGCGGGGTGCCAGCCCACACGTGCTGGACGCCGCGGCGGCGCTGATCCTCGTGCTCGAGGGCAAACCAGACCACCCAATTGGGAGAGTCTGCTGCGTAGAAGGGGTTGAGGCGCTGCTCCGGCGTCAGCTGCTGCGTAGTCGGGGTTGAGGCACTGCTTCGGTGTCAGCTGCCGCCGCCGGTGCCACACCTCCTCTGCGTGTGCCCGTGCCGTCCGCGGCACCGCCGGCACTGGGATCCTCTCCGGATCCAAATGCCAGTCATGTGGCAGGGTGACGTCAGGGTATGGGAAGGGGATGCGTTGCTCCCAGTGCCACCTCGCTTGGTGCACTGGGACGCTTATCCGCTGCCTCGCCGGGCGGGCAGACACCGGCGGAGACAAGGGAGCGCGCGCGAAGAAGCCCATGGTGGCGCGCAGAAGGGTGGCTAGGGTTGTCGCCGAGAGGAAAGCGGAAGGGCGGCTAGATGGGGATGGGAGGCTGGAAGAGGATGAAACCCCCCCCCCTACCCCAGCCCCGGCGCACGCTCGGATTAAAAAAGGACACCCGCCGTCGCTGACGCGTGGGCCAGCGTCTGTGGTCGTCATTAATAAAAATGTGGGAGGTAGTTGACCGGCCGCCATGTGGGGACGCGGCAGACACCGAGCGGTCGCGCGGCGTGTCCGCGCCGACGCATTTCAGGCCCAAATTTAGGCCAGAAATGGGTCCGTGCGGATGCGTTTTAGGAATGGGTCGGCGCGTTGGGCCAGCGTTTTTGTCTGCGACGACCCAAACGGACGTGGACGGACGAAATGGGTCGCCCGATTGGAGTTGCTCTTAGTCTTGTACAAAATAATACAAAGTTCTTAATCCATACAGGCACACCCTAACACGCGCACAGATAACTAGAATAACAAAGAGCAACCTAAAGCAACGAGTAAAACATGAAGATCTCCGGAGCTCTGTGTCATCATCCCTAAACCTTGCGAGAAGACCCCTGCAACACAAGCATCTGCAACCAGATCTAAACAGGTCATCATCTTCAACCATGATATAATCGCCATCACGTTGCTCTCCCCTTTTATTTGCTTCCGCACCGAAAAGATAAGGACACACATATGCATCCAACACACCTGCACCAGCCTTCGTCATGTGTGGCTTTGAGTACCGATGTATGTGCCCCTTCCAGATGGAAGAGTACTAGGATCCGGTTCCAGCGCCGCGGTCGGGCCAACTGCCCGGGCAAAGCAGCAGCACAAAGGAGGAAGAAACGCAGCAGAAAACCATACCGACGATGAGGAAGAAGAATCTCCGTCTCCATACAACCACCACCCATCCGAGGACCAACCTGGCCGGTGCCGATCGACCTCCAGACATCATAGCCCGCGATCTCGACGAGATCCGAGGATCCCCCACCCCGCTGGCTCCTAGACGAAGGCAAGAGCCCTGCCTGACCACGAACGGAGCCCGAGGAAATTTATTCAGGCGCGACGCCGCCGTGACGGCCTCGGCAGCGACTCTCTCAACCCTAACCCTACTGAGAACCCAGCCGACGCACAAATCCGAGGTTCCCCCTCCCTCCCGCCGGCAGAGGGAGGGGGAACCAGCAGCGGCGCGGGCGGCTCGCAAAGGAACCCGCTGTCGCCTCCTTTACGCCTCGCTACGATCCGATCTTTCCGGAGGCTGTTTTTCTTAGTCTTGTACTTGTCATTTCTGTTTTCTGAACTCTCTGGAGAAGCAGCTGCGGAGGATACGATGATACTACTACGGTAGTAAGATTGGCACTGCAGAGTGCAGACACTGACCAGGTCAGGCACCCTACATGCATGCAGCCATGCAAGTAGTCGGCTAATGCGCCTCTGTCCGCCGTCAAAATCGAACCAAGCTTTGGACCCGTTCCCCGACCCCTCTCGCCGATCCAGAAAAGGAAGAAGAACACGCGGTGTGGCCGAGCCAGAAATCTTGTGCGGCGAATGATTAGAGGAACGTACTGAGCTGAAGGGGGTCCCTGAATGATGCATGGTGCGCTTTTCTTCCCCCTTTTTCCTTCTCAGGTGACCCGGCCTGAATGAGCTCCTGGCGGAGAGGAGGATCCATCAGAGCATCACTGGCGCGAACCTAGCTGCTAATCGATACGTGTGAAAAAACGCCGGGTTGTGATGGGAAATCCGATGCTTTTCTGCCCTTTTCCTCGGCCGTTTCCATCATGTGCTGGACATGCCAAAAACTAAAGCGATGGATGCTGATTGCGGTCGCTAGTGCTCTCCAATTCGATCACCTGAAGCATATGCCTGTGCTTGGTTAATTGTATGTGTGTATGTTCCTCGTTCCTCAGTGACACTCGCCATCATCAAGACAAACACAAAGATGTTCAGTTGATTGCATCATTGGATTGGCCGCAGAGGCCGGTCCGTACGGACGTCTAGCTGAAATATCTACTTATCTTTCTCTAGATTAGAATTAGATTAGAGGAAGGTGACTCGTATCCTAATCGGCACCGAATACTTTTTATAGTTTGAAGATGGACATGCGATCGAGCAAATGGTTTCTGATACAAAACTGTGTTCCCCTACGCGCACGTGATCAATTCCTTCTAGCTCTTTTTTGCTGTGATTGCATCGTCACCTCCTCACAATCTTGATCTACTTGACGAATAATTCTTTCATTCTTTGTAACATGCATAAGAATGTTCATGCATGAAGACTAGAGATCTCTCTACACAGATTAATCAATTACACACTCGCAAAAAAAAAGATTAATCAATTACACAACCTCGTCAGGGATGCATGTTTGATTCAAGTTTTATTACGGCCTCAGCCGGGCCATCGAAAGTTACACACGGCTGGTTACAAACCAATCACTCCGTATTTACCCAGCAAAGAATGAGTAAAGTCCAAAAAAGAAAAGAAAAATGAAAGACCCATCAACATTACACGTAGTACACATATTGAAGAAGACACAGTAGCTAGCTAGCTAGGGAAGTATGCTCATGTTTTGAGAGAATAGGAGAAGGGATTATTGGAGCGCTAAGTGCAAGATTAGTAGCGAACGCTCCGATAATAACCTTCCCCTCAGTTACCACAGGTCACCGGCTGTTTTGATGTTTCACAGCCCCAGCATGTCCGTGCACCACAGGTCATCGGCGCAGGCGCCCCACATGGTCTCGCCGCCGAACTCCACCTCCGGGAAGCCCACGTCGGCGTACATCCCGGCGTGGAGCGAGGACTGGTCTGACCACCATGTCTCGGCTCCGAGCAGCTGCGACTCTGCCTGTTGGTGGTGGAGTTGCTCTTGGGTCATCATGAGGCTGCCGTGCGTCTGCGGCGGCTGCCAGAGCGCCGTGTCGTGCATGGCAGCGCTGCTGATGACGCTTCCGTGCGCGCTCTCGGCGGTAGCCACCATGGGCGCCGGCGGGGGCAGAGGCTGCACGCCGCCGCCGTCCGTGGACGCCGACGACGACGACGACAGGGCGGTGGTGCAGGACAGCTCCACATCAGCCACGGCGCCCGGGCCGAGGTCGAACACGTCGTCGACGGCCCAGCACCGCCCGTCCGCCGCGACCGGGCGCGCGGCCGCCGTAGCCTGCGCTATCACGTCGCCGTCGCCGGAGTTGTTGGCGGCGGCGTGGATGCGCTCGAGGAGGCGGGGGATCCAGAGGCCGCGCACGAGGTCCCTGAACCGCTGGCTGCCGACGTCGCACCGCAGCTGCTTGGCGTGGCGCTGCACCCGCGTCCGCCAGTAGTTCTTGATCTCGTTGTCGGTGCGGCCGGGGAGGTGCTGCGCGATCTTGGACCACCGGTTGCCCCACCGCGCGTGCAGCTCGAGGACGAGCAGCTGCTCCTCCGCCGTCATGCCGCCGCGCCGCAGGTCCGGACGCAGGTAGTTGAGCCACCGCAGGCGGCAGCTCTTGCCCGTGCGCTTCAGCCCGGCGCGCCGCGCCAGCGCGTTCCACCGTCCCTCGCCGTTCGCCGCGATGTAGTTGGCGAGGAGCACGTCCTCCTCCACCGTCCACGGCCCGCGCCGAAGCATCTCCTCCTCCCCCACCGCCGCCTCCTCGCCTCTCAGCCCCCGCTGATCATACGCCATCGCCACAACAGACAAGCTAGCTAGCAGCTATCCGGATCTCTATATGGGTGATCAAATGATGGGAAGATGAAAAGGGCGGGAGAGCCATCCGCCATGGACGGGCTTATATAGAGGAGTGAGAGAGATCAGTGGCTAGCTTTGCTGTAGCTAGTGGAGGGGGAGAGGTATTCCGTAGCTTGGTTGGCTTGGCTTGGACTTGAAAAGAGTTAGTAGACTGGAGACGGATGATGGCCATGAATGATGATGAGGATGATGGAAGGCAAGGGAGCACGCCGCAACCGTGGAGGATTAGTTTAACCATGCATGATGCACTCGTCTCATCTGATGATGATTCAAACTCGAAAAAGCCAAAAGTTGAGGCGTGATTAGTCCGTCTTTTGGAATTACAGCACCAGATTAACGACGCTAACCCGCGAGCACACGCCAGTTAAAGCCAGTTTAATTTTACTCGTGCTTCTTTGCTTTGATTTTGACCCCCGTCCCGTGTGGAAGAAATATTTTACGCCAATTACTCGTGCTGTTCAGTCGTGTCGTACATGGTCTGTAAAGAAATATAAATAGCTGCAGCCGGACTTTGCAAATCCGGGCGCTCAAACGCCCACGGATGCGACTCGGCGCGTCCGCAGACAGTGACCGGTCACGTCTCAAATTAGCCACTTTGTATTCGCTTCTCTCATATTTCATCCCTAAATCTATACAAAGCATGCAAAAGAAATCCTACATACTACTCTAACTACTTTTCGTCGTCGGAGATGTCCACGACGACGGTGCCGGGCGCCGGCTGGACGGGCGGGTAGGAGGGCTCCGACTCATCCTCCTACTGCTCGACCTCATCCATGTAGGCGAGCATCTCCACCTCCTCCGCGGCCTGCTGCGCCTCTATCTCCTGCCGGCGACGACGTCTGGCCTCCGCAGCCGACTCCGACCGGAGGGAATCGAGGATGGCCTGCTGCTCCGCCTGTAGATCCACGTCGCCAGCGCCCCCCACATCCTCCTCCGGCTCATCCTCCTCCTCATCATCCTCCTCAACCTCCTCCTCCAGATCCACTGCATCCGGAGGTAGCCCCATGGTGAACTGGGCTTCGCCCTAGCCCGGATCTGCTCAAGCAGCTCGTGTTAGAAATGGCTCGCTCACCTGGCAGCGTGGGAGCATGGCTACTAGGCGGACGGATGGAGTGGAAAGTGGCGGCGGCGGACAGGAGGAGGAAAATGTGGGTAGATGCTAGGGTTTCGGTACCGCCGGCGACTTAAATAGCCGGGCTAGGCACTACGCGGCCCGCCGGAGCTGTGCCACCTGTCCGACGGAGGAGACGAGCTTCGGACCGTCGGGTTTCAGGGCATTTCCGGCTGGGACCACTTTGTCAGTCCGACACGGCGGGCGCGCCCGGGCGCCCCCATATCTGCCCCATATTTGGGCTGGATATGAGGGGTGCCGGTCAACCCGGGCGTTCGTGGCGTCCGTCTAGGTCGAAAAATCGTGACCGATCAGTGACCGGACGGCCCGCCCGGACGTTTGAGGAGGGTTTGGGACGCCCGGCTATAGATACTCTTATATTTCTTTACGAAGGGAGTAACCAGTAAGAATATATCACGAAACTATGCAGTATCCGTAAAGGAAATATTTTTCTGTTTTTCATCACAACGTTCCCTGAATACATGCACCAATTTGTCACCAGTGTCGTATACAGTACGTGGTAGTAAGATTTAGCAAACTATTCTGTATCAATAGAAGATTTTGTGCGTGTGTGGATTTCATCACAAAATATACGCTCGAAATCCCTGAATACATGCGCCAATTTGTCACTATACTACTGAAGATAAGCTCTCTCATATATGCCGGCCTAGCTAGGCAGCTAGCAGCATGGTGCTCTCAATTATATTGTCATTCAGTCAACCGCCTGAGGTGATAATTAAGCAGGAATACTACATGTTTTCTATAATCGGTAGAAAAAAAACAAATCTTTTCTAAATAAATAGAGCAGAGCAGGTGTATGGTCAGGATCCACAACGATGCAAGCAGCAGCACAGTTCGGATTGGATTTTTTTTGTTTTGTTTGGTTTGGTAGGTGTGCATGCATGGACGTTTTTGTCAAAGCCCATCAGCAGACTCCGGTCTCCCCTCTGACGCAGCAGATCGATATATACATCTCTCAGAATACTCTTCATCAGCTAGTACGTACGGCAATCCAAACCAGGCGCTGTCACTAACAATCTTTATACCACCGCTGGCTGGTACCATTCGATCCAATCCGGTGCAGTAACATGGTCGCTGCTATTTGTTTAGTTTCATTTCAGCTTGCATGATGGATTTGGCGCATGCGTAGTTTTGTTCGCTTGCTTGCAAAGGTCAAATTATTCGTTGAATCGTTTTCGTCATACGTGCTGTGAGCAGACTGCAGTACTACGTGCATACATATTCGAGTTGACCACGGGGGTCTATGTGCTGTCTTCATGTCCCCCCCTGCCACCGGAATCCGATGGCAATATCGGCACGCAAAGGAAAAAGACATTATTCATTCCAAATTTTTTGTTTAAAGTTTTGAATTGCACACACTTGGATCTATTAACCAACCCAACGGTACAAACAACCCCGGGAAAAAAATTACATTCAGATCCCTGAGGCCAACGGTCTCCTTCCTCCAAACGGTCTGATGACGCGCCATTCTTTGCCGCGTCCAAGGCGGATCCAACCTATTGTTGATGATCACATATGGGAAGCTATCAAGACCACGGTCCCGTCGGACCATTGTCCTCGAGAAGAAGTTGTCACGCCTAGAAGAGCCACGGATCCAAGGCCTCGACCTCTGTTAATTTTCCATGCACCGATGTGCCAAAGGACCAAGCTTCGAAGGGAAGTCGCCGCCGCCATGCCCACGTACCCTGCAAAACCTAGTCTAGTCATGCAGAACGGACAATAGAAATCCATGTCGTGAATCTTCGCTCTAGTGTACAACGTCGTCGAGATAGGAAGGCTCGAGAAATAATTATTCTTCAGGCAGACACCACCATTGGAAGGACTGACGCGATGGATAGTGAAAATCTACCCAAAACCCCCAAATCGAAGAACAGCTACATCCGGTATATCGAGGCCTTCGTGCACTTCCACACCGGCAGAACTGGTGAATGGGGGGGAGTGGTGACCTATCGACGGATGAGAGGTGGCGGCGTGCCTCTTGGATTTGTAGAAGTTTGGTCTCTCGATTTTAATTCAATTTTGCAAACAATATTATGATTTGTCCTTCTCTTTATAAACAAAGGTATACATGCGCGCGCGCACACACACACCCCACCACTACCAACAACGCAGGATTTAAACCTCGGGGTTTCATCTCAGTAGCCTAAAGATATAACCATCATCCGAATCATCCAACCATGGGTTGGTTCTAGTTTTGATTCGATTTCTTACTCCACCCGAAGTGTTTTTATGATAACGTGGTAAACTCATCATGAAAAAGTTGCAAAATAAAGAAAAATGGTGAAAAAACATAGAAAAACAGGGGTGTCAACCTTGATAGTTTTGCAAGTTGCACAAGATAGTGAAAACTTAAAAGACAACTAGATGATGCCGCACACGTGTTGTGGGGACCTTGTTAGAAAAAATACATACCTAATTGCTGAAAACACAACTAAGACTAATGAAAACAAATTAATATAAGCTTAAAAATAAAAGAAAAAGTGATTTTTTTTAATTGTAGATATGTTGCAATCGTCTCACAAATATATTGCCAATAAAATAATAATTAACAAAATAACTTATGACTAATATGCATGCATAAATTGATGATGTGGCAGCATTGCATGCATAGATTAGTGCAAAAGGTAACTTATGATTACATGCATGCCTTGCTTATGTGAAAATTGTGTGGCTATGAAAAAATATGTAGTGAGTTGTAGTTATTTAGGAATGGAGGATTAGGGAAATATATTATTTCAGTGAAGTTGATAAAATTTTAAGAATGTAATCATCCCTTAAAGTTAGTAAAGGCTTTTTCATTTTGTTTTATTCACTTTAAAATTTCTCATTATTTTTAGAATTTGTATATAATATTCATGAATTTCTAGATTTGTTATTAATGTTCTAGGAGTTTTCTTTTTCAAATTTCTTGTAGATCTTCATTTCAATAAGCCACTTTTGAAATGATTTTTAGTTTGTATTTCAATATTTGTTTGCTAATTTACAAATACTTTAAACTGGCCCGCAAATTAGTTGAGTTTTCAATCAAGTAAAACCTAATTTTTGTATCATTCCCTTTCCCCTCACCCCCCCCCCCCCCCCCTCCTTAACTGTATTATTTTCAGTTTTTTTTTCTAAATGGGTTGTCCTGTGTGTACAATTGTACTATCGTTGACAGGACAACTGTTTCCTGTTATTGAAGTTGAAGGACCAAAGTGGAAACACATATAGCTTAACAATAGATGAGTCCAAAAATGATTTCTGTTGGATTTCATTCTCTTATTTCCATAACAAAAATAATTTCATTCTCTTATTGTAAGAGCATCTACAACCGGACCTCTCAAACCCGCCTCATACGCCCGGGTGGGCCGCCCGGTCACTGTCCTGTCACGATTTTTTGACCCAGACGGGCTCCTTAAACGGCCCTCGAACGCCCGGGCTGACCGACACCCCCCATATCCAGCCCAAATATGGGGCGGATATGGGGGTGCCCGGGCGCGCCCGGACACGCCCGCCACGTCGGACCCGATAGCCCGACCTCACCCCAAATTGCACCAAATCCACCAAACCCTTCCTCCTCCTCCCGCCGCCCTCCAACCTTTCCCGCGCTCGGACCCTCGCCGTTCTCCACCCTTACTCTCAATCCTCACCTCCGGTCCCTATCCACCGCCGGAGATGTCGTCCAGCCCAACCCACACCGCCGCAACGGAGACGCAGTCCGCCTCGTTCGTCGGCGGCGCCAATTCGTCGGCTACGACTTACAAATCGGAGAACGTCGCCCGCAAGTTGCGGCGTTGCCGGCAGCGAGAGAGGGAGGCAACGGCGGCGTCGCAGGGAGGTTCAGACATGGTGGAGCAGCTGTCTCCTCTGCCGCGCCCGGCTTCCCGCACCCCTTCCCTCTGAGCGCCTACGCAGATTACGCCGTCCGACCCCATTGGGACAGAGGATGATCCGACCACCGGCTGGGCCATTCCGGAGAGCTTTGCGACCACGCAAATGCCGGCGGTCGACGTGTGTGACTCGCTGCAGCTCGTTCGGGGGCGGATGAGCACGGGCATCGACAGTGCCCGGGCTGCCCTCGACATGTTCGACCGAATGACCGAACAAGAGTCGGTGCGTTTTCTTTGCTCTTGTCCGATCAGATTTTAGCATAGACTACTACACTGGTACAGCGAGGTGCTATACAAACGGTTTTTAACCCCTTTCCGCGACGGCGTTCTGAACCGTCACCTAGTGAGTGACTGCGATAGGGGGGTCCTTCCCATACGACTCAGAAACCGTCGGGGATATGCCCTCCTGGCACACACGCTCGGTAAAATAAGGTCGTGTGCGACCGGCGAGCGATCAAATACGGTTATACGTACAGTAGTGCTAAAAAATACAATTATACAGGCGAAATCGTTTTCGGTCGTAAGTACATCCCACACAGTCAGTCCCCGCTAAACGTTTCCGTTCGTATATACATCCCACACAGTCGCTCCAAGGAAAACGTTTCCGTTCGCAGGTACATCACACACAATTTTCCCCGTTAAATCGTTTGTGATAGCGTTGCCATTGCACACGATATTAACAATTTTATCGTTTGCGTTATTGAATGCATCACACACGGTGCGTAGAAGAAACTGTGTGGCAAAGGTTGTTCATCACACACAGTTTTTATGTGGTAAACGTTTGCGCAAGGTGGCCTAACGCAAACAGTTTTCAAGAGAATGTCGTGTGTGATTGTTCATTGATCCAACACGGTTTATTCCTAGAAACTGTGTGCGTTGACTGAGGTCATCATCCATGGTGTTTTCTCAATAACCGTTTGCAATAGAAAAACCCAATTACAATTAGCAGGCTAATTGCCCTATTATTAATAATTCATTTATTAATCTAATTGACATTCGTATTAAGCACATAATATATTTTATTTCCATATTAAGGAAATAGGATTTCATAATTGAAATACATCATAGTACAACATGATATAGCTTCAGCACTCAGCTACCCCATTACATAACTGCACCAGCACCAAGTTTCACATGCAACATCTAGAACCTTTCGAAATTAGCATCATAGACGGTACATAGACAGATGCATCTCATCTGGAAAACTGCTGAAGCGGAAGGCAAATATTGAGCCTTCATTCATGTTGAAGATCTTTGCAACTTTAGGCCAGTGCATGTGGATGATTGATCCTCCATCCTTCGTCCTCTTCAGGAACACTTCAATATTGAACCGTGGGTGTTGTATGAAAACTTTTCTTGCCTCCTGACCATAGAGGTGGTTTGAGAGGTAATCATCAGTGAACTATTTTGGAAAGGCCTGAAAACAAGGATGTGCATAAATATCTTCTCTATATTGGAAATGGGGCAAAGGAATAAAAAAAGGCAAGGTATAATAGTTAGTACCATCTTGTAGTGAACTGATGTCTTCTTCATTGTGCAGACAAAGATCTTGTTGTTTTTTGTCGCTAATTTCTTTATCCTAACAATCTTTCTGAGTTTCTTGACTTGATTGATATTCATGGACAACTCATTTCCCCATATGCAAAAAGAATCGAACAGTGAGTCAAAACCTCTGACAGCAGGACATACATGTGCAAGACCAAATTGTTAAAAACCTAAATATTAGAATGGTTCCTGCAATTGCACAATAATGTGCTATTAGACAACGGACCATGCACGTGCTAACCTCGATTGTAAACCTCAGTGCTTCCCATTGTTTCCCTGCAACACATATAAGGTAGTTAGTCATCAGGTTAAGTAAGGGTTCGCATGCTATCAATAAAATATGTTGATAAAAAATAAGCACATTGCAGATTCATCAGATTAATTCAAGCCACATGGAAAACCCATTTATCCAAAGCAAGCATGATTAAGAATTAGGAAATATAGCACTTGTATATGTTTCTCATGTATTAAGTGCAGCCAAATTCGATTTATTCCTCACATGCACAACAACACAAAATTCTACCCACGACAATTGGACATCGCGTTGCAGAATTGAACCAGTCAGTTAACTAAACACCACAGCAAATGAACCAAACATTAACTGAGCACCACATTGCATAATATAACATACTCCTAATAGAAGATCAGACAGTTAACCAAATCAAGCATGCTTAACAACTTGGAAATATAGCAATTGTATTTGTTTCTCATGTATTTAGTACAGCCAAATTCAATTTATTCCTCACATGGTATACAATAACAGAATGCACCCACAACAATTGAACATCGCATTGCAGAATTGAACCAAACAGTTAACTAAATACCACAACAAATGAACCAAATATTAACTGAGCACCACATTGCACAATATAACATACTCCTAATAGAAGATCAGACAGTTAACCAAACAAAGCATGCTTAACAATTTAAAAATATAGCAATTGTATTTGTTTCTCATATATTTAGTACAGCCAAATTCGATTTACTTCTCACATGGTATACAATAACAGAATGCACCCACAACTATTGAACATCGCATTGCAGAATTGAATCAAACTGTTAACTAAATACCATAACAAATGAACCAAACGTTAACTGAGAACCACATTGCATAATGTATAACCAAACCAAGCATGCTTGACAACTTGGAAATATAGCAATTGTATTCATTTTTCATGTATTTTGTAAAGATAAATTCGATTTATTTTTCACATGGAAGACAATATAAAATTGCAGCCTGAAGAATTGAACATCATATTTGCAGAATTGAACCAAACAGTTAACTGAAGACGACAACTAATTAACCAAACAGCTAATAAGTGAGCACCACACTGTATGACATATAGAACATATACACTAGATCAACAGATTACATGGTAAAATTAGACAACACAATTCACTAGAATTTGTTAAGGAAAGGCAGGAGCAGCACACGCAACGGGTAAACCGAGCATGCTTAACCGGCGTAGGTAGCAAATGGCAAGGTGCTCCTCCAAGATCTGGGGCTCAGCACGAATGGCAGCCATCGCGACCTCATCCGCGCGTGCGACTGCGATTTGCTTCTCCGCTGACAAATGCTCCTTGAGCTCCTGGCTATACTGCGTGCACCATGGCTTAGGGCGGCGCTTATTTGGTGGAGTGGTCGGTGATTTGGGTGGAAGGTATCGCGCCGACGGTCGGGGCATGTGGGATGTGGAAGGAGGAGGAGGATGGGGGTCAGGTGTGGATTACCTGCCTGGATAGATGAGGCCGAGCAGCGCGAAGGAGGGTCGCCGACGAGGAGGTGGCGCTGCAAGCAAGGAGTGAAGGTTTCAACTTGGAAAGGAAGACGAAAACAGGGGAAATATGGCTTTTGGTAAGGGGGAGGGGGCGGGGAGGTAGATATTTCCGCGGAAGCCGAAATTTTTGAATCGGTTCAGCGAAAAAACTGGCGCACAAAGTGTCATCAGACACGGTCCCTTATTCAGAACTGTGTACGATATGTGAACATCACAAACGATTCAGATAGCTTAACTCGTGTGTGATGAGTTTGAACGTAAAAAATTTTGGACTATAGCCGACGCACCTTCTTGCGTAAGCCATAGGTGTACTATACACCGATGGTGCTCCAGGATATTTTGTACTGCATCTCACACGGTTGGTGATAATAAACTGTGTGGGATCTACTTGATTTGAATTACATAATGGGGTCACAGTGGCAATGGACGGTGTTTGAATTGCTAGAACTTTTATCTGCAGTGAACATGCAACTATATGTGTGTCGTAAAAGAATTGGAATTATTCAGAATTCGTTTGGACATTTTATACATTAAATTGGTTTTCTAGTCATTTCAGGTGCACAATTCAAAATTAAACTACATGCACATGCTCCGGTGCACCAACATGGGTTGTAAAATCATATATGTGTCCATGGGTTTATGCTTATGTCCCATGCAAGAAATTGGGATGAATTTCGAACACCACGGCACCGTGGCTCTCCGGCAAACGTTGAGGTACTTGCTTTTGTAATTCTAGTAAATCCAAAACCCGTCTGAAATTCATGAACCTTGGCATGCTATCATGGAATGGCATCAACATGCTGGGGTAAAAAATATTGTCCCATTTGGCGCAGGTTATGGAATAAGCTTCTCACAAACCAGAGCTTCTCAGAAGAAGCCTCATGGTTCCGTTAGAGAAACGTGTCACCTTTGTGGACAAAACGATATTCGTCGCCTCTTCTTCCTTTTAATTTTTTTCCTGATGTCAACATAGAACAACAGGAGTGTCGTGTTAAATTTTGGATTTTTTCGGGGATCGTTTGGACATTTTTATACGTTAACTGAGTTTTCTAGGCATTTATGTGCATAATTCAAAATTGAACTACATGCACATGCTCCAGTCCATAAAAACGGGTTGCAAAATCAAAGGTTTGTCCTTGGTTGCAAGCTTAGGTCACATGCAAGAAATGAGAATGAATGTCAAACACTTTGACACTGTCGCTCGGCCGCTAACATTGAGATACATGGTTTTAAAATTCTAGTAAATCAAAAACTCGTCTGAAATTCATGAAACTTGACATGATATCATGGAACGGCATCGACATGCCGTGGTAAAAATATTGTCCCATTTGGGGCAGGTTTGGGTATAAGCTTCTTGCAAACCAGAGCTTCTCTCACAACAAGCCTGATGGTTTCGGTAGGGAACGTACCACCTTGGGGGACGAAACGATATATGTTGCCACTTCTTACTTTCAAAAATTTTCTCGTGTCAACATAGAACAACACGAGTGTTGTGTCAATTTTTGGGATTTTTCGGGGTTCGCTTGGACATTTTTATACATTAACTGAGTTTTCTATGCATTCATGTGTATAATTCAAATTTGAACTACATGCACATGCTCCAGTGGATATAAATTGGTTCAAAATTGGAATGTGTGTCCTTGGTTACATGCTTAAGTCCCATGCAAGAAATGAGAATGAATGTCAAACACCTTGCCACCGTCGCTCGGCCGCTAACATTGAGATACATGGTTTTTAAATTCTAGTAAATCAAAAACATGTCTGAAATTTATGAAACTTGACATGCTAGCATGGAATGGCATCAATATGCAGTGGTAAAAATATTGTCCCATTTGGGGCAGGTTGGGGTATATAAGTTTCTCACAAACCAGAGCTTCTCACAACAAGCCTCATGGTTACGGTAGGGAACGTTTTACCTTTCTGGACGAAACGATATACGTTGCCTCTTCTTGATTTCAATTTTTTCTCTAGTGTCAAAATAGAACAACATGAGTGTTGTGTTAATTTTAGGAATTTTTCGGGGCTCGTTTGGACATTTTTATACATTAACTGAGTTTTCTATGCATTTATGTGCATAATTCAAATTTGAACTACAGGCACATGCTCTAATGCATATAAATTGGTTGAAAATTCAAATATGTGTCCTTGGTTGCATGCTTAGGTCCCATGCAAGAAATGGGAATGAATGTCAAACACCCTGCCACCGTCACTCGGCCGCAAATATTGAGATACCTGATTTTAAATTCTGGTAAATCCAAAACTCGTCTGAAATTCGTGAAACTTGGCATGCTATCATGGAGCGGCATCAACATGCCGTGGTAAAATTTTTGTCCCATTTGGGGCAGGTTTGGGTATAAGCTTCTCACAAACTAGAGCTTCTCACAACAAGCCTGATGGTTTCGGTAGGGAACGTCCCACCTTTGGGGATGAAACGATATCCGTTGCCTTTTATTGCTTTCAAAAAATTTCTAGTGTCAACATAGAACAACAGGAGTCTTGTGTTAAATTTTGGAATTTTTCGGGGTTCGTTTGGACATTTTTATACATTAACTGGGTTTTCTAGGCATTTTATGTGCATAATTCAAATTTGAACTACATGCACATGCTCCAGTGCATATAAATTGGTTGAAAAATCAAATATGTGTCCTTGGGTGCATGCTTAGGTCTCATGCAAGAAATGGGAATGAATTTCAAACACCAGGGCACTGTTGATTGCCGGTAAAACATTGAGATACTTTGTTTTTAAATTCTAGTAAATCCAAAACTCGTCTGAAATTCATGAAACTTGGCATGCTATCATGGAATGGCACCCGACATGCTGTGGTATTTTTCGTGTCCATTTTGAGAGAAGGCGCACTCGAATAACAGCCAACAAAGGTGTGCGTTCTGTTAACCATTCACGTGACACCACGTGTCTTGGTTTTAATGGCTATAGGAGGTGCCGTGCGGACAGCTGCTTGACTGAACGGGAGGCGTGCGAGCGCAGTCCGGTGCGCAGGCTGACCGAGAGGCGTGCAAGCTGTCCTCCAATGCGTAGGCTCACCGGGAAGCGTGCGAGCTGTACGCTGCGCAGGCTCACTGGGAAGCGAGCCCTTTGACTTCCATGGCCGGCCGCCTTCCTCTCCATTAATGGCGCCCGAGCCGCTGTTTAATACGGGCGGCCTTACTGTTCGCCTCCCATTCACCTCCCTCCCGCAGACCTCCACCAACGACATGGCACAGAAAGATCATCTGCCACTAGTCTTCAAGTTTGGTGAAGTCGACTCCGAGCCGGAGGAGATAGAAAATAAGGAGGAATGGGGCCTCATGGACATGGCCCTGAATGAGCTGGCCGCGGCGGTTGCTGCCCCCGCTCCCGTCCCAGCTCCCATCCCCGCGCCCGCGCTAGCGACCATCCCCGTAGCATTGACGGGCTAGTCACCGAGCACTATCGCAGAGCTGGAAGCCGCGGGCGTCAGCGAGGTCTCTGCGGACCCGCGCGAGCACGTGTACATGCCAGCGCCAGCGCCCGTGCCCGTGCGCGCCCCTCCACCCACCGCGGCGCCGGTCCCTGTGCGTTTGGCTGCACCCGCCGCGCCCGTGCCCGTGCGAGCGCCCCCCTCAGCGGCATGGGACGCCGCCGTCGACCGCTACCTCTCAGCGCCGCCAGTTGCCGTCCTCCCGCGCCCCGCCCGTCGATCGCGCGACGACATGATGTTTGATTTACAAGTGAAGAACATTCTATGCTGCCTTGAAGACTTCAACAACGGCGTCCCGTAGGACGACAACGACGGCGCGGCACGCCGCCTCCGCTGCCGTCGGAAATAGTTTTTTTTGGGGTTTAATACTGTATCTCGATCATATGAATATAAATTCGCAGTGTGACTGAATGAAAGATATGGTTTGAACGAACTTGCGTTTTTCTCTCTTAATGTACAGACTTATCACGATTTTCTTTGAAAAAAATGTCAATGGTTTTTAAATATAAAACACTCATCGCAAAGTTTTTAGTTAGAACACCCGTATGCAAACCGACAGCTTCCCCAGGAAGCCAAGGGAAAATGTGCCGAGCAGGATTTATCCAGCTCTTGATCGTAAATATTTTAGATAGAACACCCGTATGCAAAGTGAGAGCTATGATCTTCCCCCTTAAGTCAAGGGAAAATTCGCAGCACAGGATTTGTGCATCTCTTCAATGCAAACGGTTCAGATTAAATACGGTATGCAAATCCAGACTTCGGCGCTAAGCCAAGAGAAAATGTGCCGAGCAGGATTTGTGCATCCCTTCAACGCAAACGGTTGTTTTGGATGACCCGTGTGCAACCACGTACAAACAATTTGGTAAGATTTGCATCTGTCATATTGGGTATGTTGCCATTTGTCAAACTGGAAAGACTGACATTTGTTGATCTAGTAACATTGCCATTTGTCAACCTTGTAACACTGCGATTTTTTAAAATATGCAGCTAAAAATCACTAGCACTATCTAATTTTTGCAACTAAAATTCAGTAATTAAGCATAGATTTCATTCATAGATTAAGCAGTCGTTCTTTATACAAATAGTTCAACTCGACAGCTGAACTGACCAAACTTTTTCTCAATTGTTGCCAACCACGTACTGAAATAACTAGTTCAACTATATATACTAGCTAATTTTAAGTACGTTGTACAGTTCCATCACATCTATAGTCAGATGAACTGAACAAAATAGCCCCTAAATACTACTACTACGGAGGGGCTTTGTACTACTTCTGGCAGCCTCTCCTCTACCGAGCGCGCTCAGTAAGAGGCAGAGGAGAAGGAGCCTACCGACGAGCTGGACAACTGCAATATGGTGCCTGCCGCTGCTGCACCTTCAGCAACGCTCACCTCAAACGCCCTCTGCCGCTCCAGACGACCCCTCTCGAAGCGGTGGTTCTCCTCATAGATCTCCTGATTCCTTGCCTCTGAGGCGGTGTGTGCCGTGGCCACGGCGGCGGTAAGGCTCTTTGCGTGCTCGACGAGGCGCTCCTCCTCCTCCCGCAGGAACTCGGTGTAGCGCGCAAAGTCGCTGGCGCACGTGCGGGCCTCCACCTCCGCATCCCGCCTTCGGGCGGCGGTGGCGGAGCGGGTGATGACCCCGACGATCGACGGTGGGCTGGCGGCCACGGCGGCCGACGATGGGGTGGCGTCCATGACCACCACCTCCCGCCTTCGGGCCGCAGTGGCGGAGCGGGTGATGGCCACGGTGGCCGACAGTGGGGTGGCGGCCACGACGGCCACCTCCCGCCTTCGGGCCGCGGCGGCAGAGCGGGCGATGGCCCTGGCTTTCGACGATGGTGTGGCGGCAACGGCGGCCGGCAACAGCTGCCGACGGGCAGCGACGGCGGAGCATGTGGTGGGTGTTCCGCGCACACCCAACAAGGACGCCACGCGCACTACACTACGTCGGGGACTGCGCCGCCACCGTGGTGTAGCCTCCCAGCTGGAGCTGTCCTCTAATGACGGCGGAGTGGCTGAGCGACGACGACGGACCGGTGCCATTGGCGATTGTGGGAGAAGTAGACGAGATAAGCTACAGGGAGGGAGGGGAAATGCGACGCATGACTCGCCAGCCGTGAGGGTTTATATAGCAGGCCGGTAAGCATTGGGATTTTGGGAGATTTCACCGAGTCGGGCGGGAAGCTTGCGCGGGAACCTACGAGGTTGCGCAGGAACGGGCTCACCGACAATTCATTGGCGCCACTTCGAGCCACCATTTGGCCAAAAGAATGCCCCCGCGCGCTGCGCAAGCTTGCACTGTAAGCCGTCTGCGGCAGCGGGGTGACAAGACGTGCGAGAGGAGGACGAAAGGCCACGTACACACACGGTTAATAAAGAAAACGTTTGCGATTTAATTACCTACTATACCCCCGTCCTGTTTTATAAGTAGGATTTAACTAATAAAATACGAATGCATGTCGCCAAAGATTATATAGTTGGATTCGTATTTGAACATAGTTTCCAATTATATAATTTTTATAACATGCATTAATATTTTGTTGGTTAAATTTAAGGGCAAAGTATGGCACAGAATATAAAGGGGACTATAGACCAAGACGGAGGTAGTAGCACACGGCCTCTCTCTACGCAGCGACGCAACTATCGGCCGGCTTGTAGGCGACCATTTCATGCGTGTTCAACTGCTCTATGCATGTGGTTGCTTGCGGTTGAGGCGGCCGCGGCGCGCTCTGCTCGCGTCCCGCCGCGCGCGCTCTGCTCTCGCGTCCCGCCGGGTGCTCTGTCCTCGTCCCTCCATGCGCGTTGCCAGTGTTTGGGGCCGCCGCACGATCATGCATGTTCGTGTGCATGCGGTTGCGCCGGGTGTGGCGCGATGATGCAGTTACCCGCTGCAAAAACTGCCATGCGGACGCGCCGAGAATCCAGGCCGCCCGGCCCCCATTTATTCCTGCAGCCATTTACCTTCATCTCTCGCGTCACACGACACAATAAGCACACCCACGACGACACATACAGAGAGGACATCCAGTGGTTCCACTGGCGCTCCCCGTGGCTCCAATGGCGCTCCCAGCGGCCGACGACGACAATGGCGGGCAGTTCACCACGCATCACGTAGTGGACACCCACGTGAGGGGGAAGGCCCTCTCGGTGGTGTACACGAACGATCCGGTCTCGGTGGAGAGCTCCATCCAAACTATGGAGCAGTTCCTTGCCGAGGACAAGTACCAAGTGGTCAGCTTCGACCTCGAGTACACCATCGGTCGTGCCGGGCACGATCAGAAGGTTGTTGTCGCCCAGTTGTGCGTGCGACATGACGTCCTCGTCAACCACTACCACCTGGCCACAAGGCCTTGCGAGCGTTTCTCCAGTTTTATCAACAGCTCCGACTACAGTTTCGCTACGGTGGACACCACCAATGATCTAAAAGCGCTCAAGGTTTCGGGCTTGAAATGCCGGAATATTGTCAACATCCAGGACCACTACAAGGTCTGGGGCAGCGACAACAACAAACTGAACTCCCTGGTTGACCTCGCCTCGGCCATCATCGACCCCTACTACATGAAGATGAAGGATGAGAGTAAGAAGGACATGAACGCCTGGCACAGTGTTTGGCATGAGAGACTGGATGAACAACACGTCAAGTACGCGGCCAAGGACGCGTACACAAGCTACGAGATGTACAGGCGGATCGTTGACATGAGAAAGTGTCTTCTTCCTGCCCCAGACGAGGGATCGAGCCACAGAAAAGTGGCGGGAGCGTCACAGAAGTAGATGACTAGATGGTCATTTCTCCTACTTTAGAATGCATGCAATTGTTTATTGAGGTGTGTGCGAATGATCTGTATAGTCACTTATGTAATTAGATGTTTATTTCAGTTATATATATATATATATATATATATATATATATATATATATATATATACATAAACATTATTCTGATCATGGGATGAGAATAATATTCTGATCACAACCTGGACTTCCTGAGTTACACAACCTGGACTTCTTCCTGTACGAACTCGGCCTTCGGGCTATCTTCGTAACCGTGGCTTCTACCGCGAGTTTTTTTGATCAGTCGTGTTGTTTGTGATGTAAGTGTAATGTGGACACATTTTTTAGCAACTAAATGCGGGTTTTAAATAGAAATCACGCTCATTGGCGGATTTGCTCTCGAGTGATGATGAACTTGTGTCTGTTGCGAGTTTAATGCTTGTTGTGGGTGTTGCCGAAGCTCTGGCACGATGGGAATTGTGTTTTGGTACGATTTTGTTGCACAAATTTTTGTTATTTCAAGTGAATTTGGAACCGGCCGTGTTCTTCATCCGCCCGAGACGATTTCTTGTTTTCCTATCAAGTTTGATCGCTGATTTGCATACTGTAGTGAAATTGAAGGTTTACTACGTCGTCAATTTCAATCGGGAGGGTTCATACGGTTTGATTTCTGGCGTTTTGATGTTGGCACTCCCGTGGTTGTTGCACGGGGTTTTTTTTGCGGTTTCTGGATTTGCCCTCTGGTCATTTTTCTTGGGGAAAGGTAGTTGGCAGATCATTTACAAGGGTGTGCGGACGTGTTCTAATCAGGCGCAGAAGATTTTATGCTTTAGACGAATTCGTTCGTTCATGTTTTCTGTGTCATCTAATGGCCGTTGTACAAGCTGGACTTCTGCGTTGTTCATACCTGAACTTCTGATTTTCCTTTATTTTAGAAGGTTGTGCAACAAGTCCTCTGTATTTCTTTCCTTTTTACTGTCGTTTTTTCATTCTTTGCATTGGTTGTGCAGCAAGCCCATTGAATTGTTTGGCCGATTGATATGCATATATTTTTTATTTTTTTGTAGTATGTTCTCGTTATCTAATAGCTTGTTGGACTTCAGTTAATAACTATCCTGAACTTCTGTATGCTAGTTCGAGGTTTTACATAAACCCAGACTTTTATATCATCACTATTTGAACTTCTTATTCCCAAGGTCTGTAGTAGAAGCTGGACTTCTATTGAACCAGTGATTGAACTTCTGGGTTTCCACGTTGCAAGGCGGTGCAGCATTGTGCTCTATATTTCTTTGTTTTTTTTTTGGTAATTTTCAATTTTTTGAATTGGTTTTGAGTTTGTCTAGTGTGCAACCGTGGGATTAGTACCAAGTATACACGCATACTTTTTTTTATCATGTTTGCATACTTCGAACAATGGTAGCACTTCAGTACGTATTTAACCTGAACTTACTAGTTTTTTGCTCCTGTACATTTCTATTTTTTTTACGTGTGCATATAATGTTTTTTCAAACCCCCGAACTTCTATGACTTTACAACTTGAACTTTGTCAATAAATTTTGATAATTTTTTTGGTTTTTAATTATTTAATTATTGAAAATCGCATTGCGCCTGTCAACCTAAGCGCTCAGCAATGCGGTAGCGCGAGGCCGAGCCGGGGGGGAGGGGGGTCCTCCCCTCCCCCTGCGAGGCCGAGACAAGAACGAGCCGGAGCAGGCGACGACGCGGCGTGCCGCGTCGTCGCATGCGGAGGCGAGTCCGTCACATCCGTGACCCCACTATCTATCTTAGGGGTGTGGCTCTGGGGTGCGTGCAGTGGGGGTGGAAACAGAATAATCGCATTGCGCCTGTCAACCTAGCGCACAACAATGCGGTAGCGCGAGGCCGAGCCGGGGGGGAGGGGGGTCGGGATCCCCCCTCCCCTCCCCCTGCGAGGCCGAGACAGGAACGAGCCGGAGCAGGTGACGATGCGGCGTGCCGCGTCGTCGCATGCGGAGGCGAGTCCATCACATCCGTGACCCCACTATCTATCTTAGGGGTGTGGCTCTAGGGTGCGTGCGGTGGGGGTGGAAACAGAATAATCGCATTGCGCCTCTCAACCTAGCGCGCAGCAATGCGGTAGCACGAGGCCGAGCCGCATGTGTACTTTGTGTGTAGGTGAATTTTGAACTTTTATATTGTCTCTAAGTTGTGTATTTTACTTTGATATGGACTTCATATGTTTCTGTATTTGAACTTCTTCTGTTTGTTTATTAGTGTTTATTTATTCGTTTGTCTTACTTCACTTGATAGTGTACTTGAACTTCTGTTATTTATTTTCTGTACTTCTTCTTTGTTTGGAATTGTTTATTTTGTGTGTGTATTTTACTTCCCTTGGTAGTGTACTTGACCTTCTCTTTGCCATCAATTTTTGGTTATCAATTATACCAGCAGTTTGTTATTTTGTTCTTATGTTCTTAAAATAGAGGCATTAATTTTTTTTAGCAGATGTATTTACTTTTTAGTGGTTGGGGGCTAAATTACTTTTTAGTGGTTGGGGGCTAAGTCTGTAATTACTCAGCCTCTCCAACACGCACTGGATAGTTGTATTTACTTCGTCATCTCACTGGACACACCTGTCAGAAATCCCCTCCCCTCTCTGTCGCTCCGCTCGCTTCTCCTTCTCTCTGCTGCTCCGCTCTCTTCCTCCAACCTCCCTGATTTCTCCGCCTCTGTCTCCTGCGGTCGTGGGAGTGGTAACTGGCGCACGCGGCGCTCCTATTTCTTCCCCACGTCCCGCTCTCCCTCGCCCAGCGCGCTCTCCTTTCCTCTGAAGCGAAGCCGCAACTGACTGCGGCGGTTCCAAGGTGGGCGTGGCGTCGTGGATTCGTGCGTGCGGGGGCCGCTTGGAGAGGTACTAATGGTTCCTCCCCCCAATGCTCGCTCTTATTCTTTGCCAGATCTGCGTAGGGCTCTCTGTTTCCTCTGTGTGCTCTCGCATCCGTATGCTCAACTTCCTTCTGATGGTTGGGTGGGAGATTAGGTAGGGTTCTTGTGCGTGTGGTTGGTGGATTCCATTCCCCCGTGGTCAGATTTATCTGTGAGATGCTTGTGTGTGCTATTTCAGCCTTCAGACTTGTGTGGATTTGATCTCCCCTTTGGTTATTTGACCAGTGAGATGCATGTAAGAAGGGTGTGGTGTGATGGTTGCTGCTTGATCTGATGTATCAAAATGCATTAGTGTTGTTGATTTCGTAGTCTAGATTGTGTCTGTCACATGCTCTATTTAGTTTATGAATACTTTTTTTGTTGTGCTTGCCTAGATGTGCTAATGTTCATATTTTTTCACATTTGTTGATGTGTTTTAGTTGTTTCATCCTAGGGTTTGATTTAGTTGCTTTTTGTATTGTTGTATGATTTTCTACTTGCTAATTATATGTAATTTCTCCCCTGTTTTTTGTAGGTTGATCTAGGGTTTGGAGTACCATTCATCAAGGGGGTTGTGTTGTCATGGCTTCAAAACCTTCTTCAGGTATTTTAATGTATATGCATCTTGTATTTTAAATAGCAGTTTTCTTTTATATGTCTGCCCATTTCTTCACTTGGTTGTCTTGTTGGACTGCCCATTCTTGAAAGTGTGAACTTGTGACATAGGTGATGTGTATGCATTTTACCCTTAGTTTTAAGTTAGTACATTGTTGCTTAATTTTTTTTTATGAATTGATGGTGAACTATGTCACCAAGTGTTCTTGGACTTCCCAAATGTTTCATATTTATAGTGTATATCTTTGTATTTTTGTGTTTATTTTCATGTTATTGATAGTTAGTTTTGGCTGTGAAGTAGTATTTGTTCTCATGCTACATCTTTTTTGTGTACTACTTGCTTGGGTGACATAGTTGAACTTCTATTTTTAATTATTGTTGTTTATAATGAAATTTGGTTGAACTTCTGTTTTGCGCATTTGTTTTACTGCTTTGTTATATATTGTTGAACTTATGGACATTCGTCTATATGTAGTACTCCCAAAGGTGTAGATTGTTCTATTTATAGTATGTAAATTGTAGATTGTTCATTGTTTTACTGCTTTGTTAGGTGTTGTTGAACTTCTGGATATTGGACATTCATGTATAAGTAGAACTTCCTTTGGTGTAGGTTTGTGGATTAGAACTCAGCTGTCTTTTTACTTCAATTTTTTTGTAGTTGGTGATGAATTTAATAGTTCTGAAAAAAATGCCTGTGATCAAGATGGAGCTTCAGAAGTTAATACTGATGCTCCAGGATCTGATGCGGCTAAAACACCTATTGTTCCTTTGACTGTGATTGCTGAGGTTGCTTTGAGCCTTGAGAAAAATTTAAGCCTCGAGGATCTGGCTTCTGCAGCTCTTGCTTCACCTAGTATGTGCAACTCCTTTTCTTTTTTTTTAATTCTTGAGCCATGTTTTTTGGACTTGTTCTTGTCGTGTGTTTTTGTATTTGTTCCTGACTATTTTCCTTTTTGCTATGTTTTTTGTGTTCTTGCAGATGTATCTGCAGAGGAGGGAGCTGTGAACACCATCAATGATGTACTATCTAAGTTCGGTGTGGCAGAAAACACTGCTGCGGCCGAGCAGGGGGCTCCATCATTTGAAGGTTGTGATTCCGTTACGGAGCCTTTGTGTTCTCTCCAGATGTCAGAGACGCAGTCGCAGTCTGTTGATGGCACTGAACTTGTCACGCAACCTGAGGATGTGCCCCTTCAGCTTCTTCTAGAGGATCAACGCAAGAGGAAGAAGCAAGAGAATTTTGACAAGAAGATGGCGGCCCACCTTCAGAAAGGTTCCGATGTTCCTGAATCTAGTGATGTTGGTGAGCTTCCAGTTCAGCATGGCTCTGTTGCTGAAGGAGACGTGCCATGTGCCACTGATGGCATGGTTGTCCTTGTGAAGAAGAAAATCAAGAAGACCGCGGTGAGGAAGCATATAGTTGGTGAAGTTACTCCTCGGAGGAGTCCACGTGTTTCAAAGTCTGGAGAACTCGGTGAAGTTGAAGGCCAAGCCCGCGGTGGTACACCACGCCATAGTCCTCGTGTTCTTGCCACTGCGGCGCCTACACCTTCTCCGCTTGGTGCTGGTGCATCTGGTAAGGGCAAGAAATGTGGCGTTAAGCGCAAGGTTGCACCGGCAAAGGTTAACAAGGGTTGCAAGAAGCGTTCTCGTGTTAATCCAGAGGACGAGGATGATGCTGATTTCAACGCTGATGACGAGGATGACGATGATGATGCTACTGCTGCTGATCAGGTATGAATCTCTCATGTTTACTGTTTTTGAGAACATTTTGTAGATTTATTTGTTATTTTTGTTTATGTATTACTGCCTTGATGAACATAGCTGACCTTCTGCTATATATAGACATAAAGAAATTAATTGGACTGCTTTGTTTATTTTGGTATTACTGCCTTTGTTTATATAGCTGAACTTCTGGATATATGCAATGAAGAAATTAGCCGAACTTCTTGGTATACATGGTTTTAATGCCTTGGTGTACATGGTTGAACTTCTGCTCTGTAAATTTACATTTAGAAAGCATCTTAACTTCTGGTCATACATGGTTGTACTGCCTATGTAGATGTAGTTGAACTTCTGAAATGTACACTGCTAACAATTAGAAAGCAGCTGTTCTTCTTATTTTTAATGGTTGAACTTCTGCTATATACATTTTGTGGTCCATTTTCTTTTTGCTTATGTAGTTTTTACAATTCAGCATTAGTGAATTTTGGTGTAGTTTGTTTATCTCATTGTTCTGCCTTTTTTCCCTGTCATTGCATTTTTTGCAGTATCAGATTGTGGCGCGGCCTGTGATGAGGAAGAGAAGAGGCAAAGCAGTCGAAGAAGGTGTTGAAGGAGGAGATGATGCGAAACGTTTTAACAAGACGGTTCGCTGCTCACTAAAAGAGGTTAAGTTGTGTGCAAAATTGCTACAACTTAGGCACAAATCGAGGGTTATCAAGGCTGGTTTTGGTTGTGTGTTTGACTTGAAGGTTGATTCCAACATTTCTCGTCCTTTGATGGGCCACATCTACACGAGGATTGACCCTTCAACTATGATTCTGGACATGGGTGAGGCAAACAAGGTTTTGCGTATTACAAGTGATGCTATTCACCATCTTTTTGGATTCCCTCAAGGTGATCGTACCCCTCCTAGGCCCTCGGAGGACGGGTTTGATAATGCTGTTATGAGGCTGAAGGCCAAACTTGGCTACAAGAGGAGTGATGACATCAAGACAAAGGATCTGCGGAACATCCTCGGGGAACTTGTGAAGGATGAGACAAAGGATGATCTGGCTCTGCAGGTGTTTTACCTTATTCTTTTCATGAAGGTTATTATTCCTGGTACATCAACACGAGTGTCCAGGGAGGCAGCAATGGCTGAGAATCTTGTCATTGAAGATATGTCAAAAATGGACTATTGCCAGTTGGTTGTTGATGACATTCGAAGGGCTGTGACTAGGTATCAGTTAGGGACTAGCAGAGAAAAAACTGTCACAGGCTGTTGCATTGCGCCGCTTCTTATGTATCTGGACTGCCTTATCATTGGCAAGAAGCCTAGTGTTGACTTGAGAACTCCTCGCATCAATTTCATGGATCAGGCCAAGCTATATGAGCTTGCTGCTGCTGACTTGGTTAAGAAGGGTGATGATGACCCAGCCAACTGGGTGTTTGGGAAACTGCCTGTGAGTGTTTCTATGCATCTTTCTTTCCTGTGTAGTTTAACTTGAACTTCTGATACAGTCTTCAATATTTTTTTCCATGTTCCTTCATATTTTTTTGACGCGTTGTCTTTTGTTTTGTGTTCAGTGGAAGACACAGGCTGAGGTTGTGTTCTTCAGGCTTATCGAACGTCCTGTTCTTACTATGCCTCGTTCCACCGGCCTAGGGAGTGGAACTTCCCCAAGATTTGAATTCTCCCGGGATGTCAATACTGGTGCTCCTCCTGTAGATCCAGGAGGTTCTTCTGCCCGTGTGAGTGCTGCAGGTGGCGTGTCTTCTGAGGGTTTGTTTGATGCTGCCAACCTTTCCCTTGCTAGGATTGATGGGCTTCTGGAAACTGTTTGTGGGGAGATGGCCCGTGTTCCGACAACTCTTGAGCGTCTTAGTCGCGTCGTTGGGATTCTTCCTCCCGGCCATGGTTTTGATGCTGAGTCTTCGAAGGTGGTTTTATCTATTGAAGCTAGATTTCTTGCTGAGCTTCGTGAGAGCACTTCTCACCTCCATGCTAGCTTTGGGCTGTTCAAAGAAATGCAGGATGCTCGTTGCAAGCCTTTTGAAGATGAGGCTAATGTTGTTGTCAGACAGATTGAGAGGCAAGATCATGTTCGTTTGGGCCGTGAAGGAGGCCACGAGGAGCATACCGAAGAGGTTTGTTTTTATGTTGGCTTTTGATAGTTCTTTGCATTATTGTTCATTGTTAGCTTTCAGTTATTACTGTTTTTTGTCATAGGTTACCCTTCTTGATTTCATGTGTTCTAAACTTCTTCTTTTTAGTTTTAGTCTTTCGTAGGTGACCTTCTCTGTTTACAGTGTCTGAACTTCAGGGTCTATAGTATCTGAACTTCTAATCTTCCGATAACTGGCCCTTTTGTTCCCTTTTTGTATGATAGTAGTTTGAATGGTTGACCTTCTATGTTTGCTGTCTTTGGACTTCCTCCATGTGTCAGTGGTTATAGCTGACCTTCTTTAATTATGTAATGTGAACTTCTCCTGATTAGATATTTTGTTCTACATGATTTTTTTGTAGGCTGTTGATGTTGGTGCTAGGGTTGAGGAGGATGTCTTGCCTGAAAGTGCATCTGTCCCTGTGCATGAATCTTCTCCCGTAAGTGATTTTATTGTTGATGAGGTTCATGGGATTGATCATAAAGTACCATTTTTCTTGTCCATTTGTACCATCTTAACTGGCACTTTTTGTTCCCTCTTGTATGATAGTAGTTTGATATGTGACCTTCTTGTTTTACTATCTTTGGACTTCCTCCATGTGTCAGTGGTTATAGCTGAACCTTCTTTGATTATGTAATGTGAACTTCTCCTGATAATACATTGTGTTCTACTCCCTCCGTCCCAAAATAAGTGTCTTGAGTTTAGTACAAATTTGTACTAGAACTAGTACAAAGTTGAGACACTTATTTTAGGACGGAGGGAGTATATGATTATTTGTAGGCTGTTAATGATGGTGCTAGGGTTGAGGAGGATGACTTGCCTGAAAGTGCTTCTGTCCCTGTGCATGAATCTGCCCCCGCAACTGATTTAATTTTTGATGAGGTTCGTGGCAGTGATCATAAAGTACCATTTTTCTTGTCTATTTGTTTCATTTGTTATTCTACTTCTTGTACATTTTATCACTATGTGCCCATTTTTTAATGTTTTTTTGTTCTTGCTGTAGAATGACGATGCTAGTGTTCCTTCGGAGAAGGTTGCAGACAAGGCTGTATCAGGCACCGGTTGCTCCGATGTGCTGGACCGAACTGAACCTCAGTCGTCCATTGGTGCTGGGGTTTCTGATGCTGAGCAGGGCAAGACAGCTGGATATATCATTTCAGAGAAAGATCCCATCGAGGCTGCTGTTGAGACTGGTAGTGCTGCTGCAGGCCCGGAGAAGTCTCCTGCAGCAGAGCCATTGGTTGTTGTTGATGCTGGTTCTCCAGCTCTTCCTACTACAGCACAGCCAGCAGTTTTTGTTGTTTCAGATTCTCCAGCTGCTCTAGCTGCTACTGGTGTCCTTGCCGACGACACTGCAATGTCTACTGGAGACGATGATGAAGCCACTGAAAGCGGTAGCTTGGGAGAGGAGAATGATGATTCCAGTGCTGCTACTGGTCTAGGCAAGAATGCATAAAGAGAGGAGCATGCTTCTCTCTTCTTTCCCCATCATCATCCTTTTATTTTGTTGGTTTTAGTGCATGATATCTCTATGTACTGCATGTGTGGTCCAAGTTGAACTTCCTGTTTGTGCATTGTCGTGTGGTTTGTAAATAAAGTGAAGTGGAGCTATTTCTATGTGGGGGATGGTTTGTAATGCATGGGTTGTGATGTTTATAAACCTCTGGTTTTATCTTTTGGTGTAGCAGCTGAAGATGTGCTTGTGTTTGTTTGTTGCTCCTGTCGTGATCTATGTGTTTGTATGTTGCTCTTAATTTATATTCTTTTTGCTGAGCAGATAGTGAACTTGCTGTCGTCCGAAAGAAGGTTGATGACTTCTATTTCAGTGTAACTAGGCTTAAGAATGACCGTTCTAAAAGGTGAGTGCGGTTGCTCAGAATTTATATCCATCTAACTCATGAACTGCCTGCGGTATTATACCTGGACTTCTTTACTTTCTGTTGCTGAACTTCTTTGCCTTCTTGTTGCTGAGCATCTTACTTCTATAGTTCCTGAACTTCTAGAGTTCCTGATGCTGAATTTCCTTTTACTTTCTATTGCTTGTTTTAGATCAAAGGTTATGTTGCAAAACAACGAGTGTGAAGCTACTGTTGAAGATGTCGCAATGTCTTTTTCTCGTCGCGGAATGCTTCGATCTAATGTAGCTGAGGCTGCATTGTATTGTCTACGTGCCAAATACCAGGGATCAGACAAACTCATCCTGCCGTATTGGGTTTGTGTAAGTCAACCCTATAGTAATATCTTTTCTGTTTTGTTGTTTACCATGTTAGTTCAAACTTGTTGGTCTCATTGTATTTCATATGTTGCTGTTTTCTGCATTATATTAGGACAAGATTTTACGAGGGCAGTTTGATTCCCGTGTGAGGAAGTTCTTCTTGGCGACTGGTCCAGATAGCATGGATGCACATGATTTTGTAAGCAATATTTTGTTCTTTGTCTCTGTATTTTGTTTCCACTGTGATCCAATCTGTTTGTATTGTTTAATTTTCTTGCACCGTTAATATTTAATTACGAGTTTTTAATGATTTGTGTGTTTATCTTGCGTCAGGTTGTCTTCCCCGCTTTTGACCCACCTGAAGTTCCTGTTCACATGGGTGGTGTTGGTCATTGGGTTTCCATCTTTCTTGACCTGAAGAATTCAAGGTTCCAGCTTCTCGACTCCTACTATGGACCAAATGATGAATGTGTGGTACGCCTATTTCGTCGGATGACTGATAACATCAAGAAGCTTTGGACCGATGCCAGCAATGACAGGGAGAGACCCTTCAGTCCTCTTTATATTGACCATTTCCCTTTGGATTCGATTAATGTGCCCCAGCAGAATAACAAGTATGTGTTCCACTTTTCTCTCCATCACTTCTGCTTAATTGTAGTTGTACGTAAGCTACAACGTCTTTTATTCTTTTGGATTTCTTTTGTTTTAACACTGTTATTTTTTTGTTTGATGACAGTATCGACTGCGGATTCTTCATGCTTACGAATGTTAATTCGTTTCATGAAGGGGTTCTTGCAAACTATTCCCATGAAAATATCTCGGATATCAGGAAGACATGGTTGTACTCAATTGCATCATCTAACTTGTTTGAGATAGACTTCCATGATATGTTTGGCTACTATACCTGTAAGTCTTGAAACTAGGACTGCATCTTTTATTCTACATGAACTTCATTCTCTTTTTTATTTTTTTGTTTGTGTATTTTGTTTCAGTATTTTTTTCCTTTCATTGCTTTCTTGGACAGCAGCATTTGTACTACTTTAACTTCAGAGATGATACCCTTTTATGCTTTTGTTAGCTGTAGTTGAATGTTTTCCATTTCATCAGTTTTATCTTGAACTGTGCCTTGGGTTGTGCCTGAACTTCATTAGTTTTTGAATGCAACACATTTTTTTAGGTCAACTTGAGTAGTTACCATGTCTTCTATATTTGTTGGACTGTACATTGTGTTGTACCTGAACTTCAGTTATATTTAATGGTCTTTTTTCCCCTTTTTTGGACAGTGGAGCCGTTGGACTTGACCGATTACCACTAATCATTCCTCGGGTCACAGGAATACCAGCCTAGGGAGGAATCAATGAGTACAACTCCGAGGGAAGATGATAGCTCTCGAACCCTTATTCCTTCCAAGTTGGGGAAGAAGGCTGTCGATATTTCTGCTGCTCCAAGAACCCCTTGCTCCAAAAAGGCTAGTGCAGTCGAAGCAGAGGTGATTTCGTCGGATGATGATTTTGAGAAGATTGCTTACCCGAAGAATTGTAAATCTGCTGCTGGTACTGTTGTTGGGAGAGGTGGGAAGAATGCTGTCATCACCAGGAGGAATCCGGCAGTTGAGTCTGGCAACATAACTTCCTCGAAGAGAGCAGCAAGATTGCCTATGAAGTGGCGTTCTCCTGTTGCTCCCCTAAAAAAATACAGTTACCCTCATCTATCCGAGGCCCGAAGGTTGAAACAATATGTGCTTAGTGAAGAGGGTCTGAAGAAGTGTTATCAATGAGTATTTTCTTCTTTTGTTTTTTTCTACCAGACATGCTACTTTTTGTGAACTTCTGTTGTTATAGTATCTGAACTTCTATTCATTGTACCAGGCAAAGCTACTGCATGTTTACCGTCCCTCCTGAGAATGTGATTGACCTCACAGGACGTGTCCTTTATACTCTTTTCGGTCAAGGGCAGCAGATGGAAGGAGACGTAATGGACTTTCTCAAAAACTTGTGGAAGGATAAGACGGAGACCTCTGAGATCTTCTCTAGTGCTGACAGGGTTGTACTGAGTCCCTACTTCATACAGGTTTTTGTTCTTGTAACCCTATCTCCATTTTTTGTGCTAGTTTAGGTGTAGTGGCATTGGGAGGTGTTTTAATTTTGTCGTGATTATTTCATGTTCTTAATCTTTTTTGTTTATGGTCTGTTTTGCGAATGTAGTACTGCCTGGAGTATGATTTTTTTTTGGTGCATCAGTTCCAAAATTCGATGCAAAAAAATCAGTTGAACTCCTCCCAATGTTTGTTCGCGAGGAAGAAGACCTTCTTAACGCAAAGCTGGTTAGGTTTTCATAACTCTTGCTTTATTTTATTTTATTAACATCCTTTTGCTGAGTTTGTCTAGAAGTTTTTGTTCATCTCGATTGTTCAATTCTTATGCTTTATAGTTTGTGTTCACCATTTTTTTCAATCTTGACAGGTTTTTTTGATATTTTTCAAGCCAATTGACAAAATAGCGCACTACAGTGTGTATGTGGTGAATAGATATCGTGGGAGCATTGACATCCTTGATTCACTTCCTTACTCTAATAAGGGAATTTCACGAACAAGTTTTCACGGAGACTGCCAAAATATCGTGAGTGTTTCTTAGCCTGAACCTCCTGTGATATTCTATTTTTGACATGGAAGTTTATTCTGCCTTCTGTTAACCAAAATATTTTTCTGTCTCTGTTTTTTAATACTGGTTGAAAGTTGTGTGCTTGAACTGACTATCATTTGACAGTTGAACTTCTGGTATCATTTAGCTGGATTTTATTCAAGTGTCGCTTTATGTATGTGAACTTAACTATGTTGGTTAAGATGTTTTTGATTTCATCTTATTTGTCATTTCTGGCAGATCAAAAGATTTGTTGGGTTGCTGGAGGAGAAGTATGGCAAGGCTGCGTACAAAGCGAGCAAGCAGCCAAACTGGGTGAATATTGCAAAGAGGCCGACTTTCATTGATGTTCCAAAGCAAGTGAATAATGATTGTGGTTTCTTCGCTATGAAGGTCTACTCTACATATGATGGCGATGAACTTGTTGAAGATTTTGGTGATGTGGAAGTATGTTTTTGTCCTTGTTCTCGTCTCATCATCCTTTCATTTTTCTTGTGTTTTTGCCGACACGCTCCTGCTGTGGTTTTTAGTTATCCATTGTGGTTTTTTTTTATTCTTCATTTTTGTTTGTTTGCAGGCTGCTGCAGATGACTGGAAGGCCGAGTTCATGCACACTCTAGTCTTTAGCGAGAAGAATGAAATTGTGCGTGGAGAGCTTCCTGCCGAGATCCAGTCCTTGGGCCCGTGAATTCTGCTTGTAGAAGCATTGGTTTTAGTGTAGATTTGATTTCGTATAGATTTAGGTTTGATAATGATTGGAACGATTTCATGAAGATTTGGTTGTAAGAATGGTTTAGTAATTTGTGTATGTATAGCTGTAGCACAGTTATTTATGTTATTGAGGACAAGTGTATCTGGTTTGAAGAATGATTGGCTTGTGAGTTTCAATGTATTACATCGTTTTCAGTATTCCAGTGTTGCATGTTTTTTCCCCAGCATATGTACCTGAACTTCTGTCTGGGTTAAGGTTGAACTGCTTTTTTTTTATGTTGCCCACAAATCCAGTGTTGTCTAATTTTTTTCCCAACATATGAACTTGAACTTCTACTTGAGATCTGGCTGGGCTGCTGGTTTGAGATGGAGATAATTTTTGTGTTGTATAATGTATTATTAATTTTCAACTCAACCAAGATGTAGCCTTTTTGCATAGAATCTATATGTGCTTTTTTGTGATTTTCAAATGCGAATAGTTTTCAACTCTAACTTCATGTAAAAATATTCTCATACACTCCTTTATGTTTCATTATCTTTTGTCGGTATTCTATGTGAACTTCTCCATGTATCCAAACAGAACTTCATATCTGAACGCGTCGTCTTAGGCTTACTAACCTTAGTTTATACGGCAATACTTATTTTGCCAAGCATATTTTTTCCTATATCGATTAACGAACCAGAACTTCTTCTGTAAGCTGACCTGAACTTCACAATGGATATTTTTCATTATGTTCCTGCTTGCTCTTTTATGGAATACAACAGCAGCACCTCCTCTCATAATGTACCAGAACTTCTACAGTAAGATTACTTGAACTTCACAATGGATATTTTTCATTATGTTCCTGCTTGCTCTTTTATGGAACACATCACCAGCACCTCCTCTCATAATGTACCAGAACTTCTTCTGTAAGCTGACCTGAACTTCACAATGGATATTTTTCATTATGATCCTGCTTGCTCTTTCATGGAACACAATAGCAGCACCTCCTCTCATAATGTACCAGAACTTCTACTGTATAATTTCTTTGAAACTTCTACAATAGAAGTTCAAGTAAGCTTCTCCTAAAATATTGTTCAATAGTGGAATAACATTCTGTACACTGACATGACATAAGTTTGGTTTAATCGACCTAGACTAACTGTTCTTTAGCCTTGCGCTCCTCCTAGGCTTTGTTTGTAGTGGTTTTTGTTTGACATGTACCTCTTCCTCTTCCTCTTCCTCTTCATCTTCCACTTCCTCTTTGTCTTCATCTTCCTCTTCCTCTTCGTCTTCGTCTTCATCTTCATCTTCCTCTTCCTCTTCGTCTTCATCTTCTTCGATGGTGTCTTCATCTTCGTCTTCCTCATCCTCATCTTCATCTTCCACCACTTTCTTGTTGCTGGCTCTAGGTTTTGCTTTCTGTTTCTTTTTTGGCTTTTGGCTTGTCTTTTCAGCATCTGCGCGCTTCGGGCATGTTCTTGCATTGTGTGGTTCATACTCCTTGCATATGCTACATAGCCTGTTGCTAGCTTTCTGTGGGTGTGGTCCCTTGTTTTGTTCTAGAACTTTGGGCTGCTGTTTTTGAACTTTGGGCTGCTAGACCTCCTCGGCATCGTTTCTTTCTAAGAGTGTTGGACAAGTGAGTTTGTTGTGGCCTGCAACCTTTTTAAACCACACCATCTCATATATTTCATTATCTGGGTCAGCTACAACCTGGAATTCATGCTTTGACCATGCAAATCTTTCTTCATCATCATGGCCAGCCTTGTTGTGGTAGTACACAAGGTACTTAGTGGGCTCTGCTGTTGGCTTTGCGTGAAATAGTGTCGCTTTTCTCATCCTAGTTCTCATCTCACTGTACACGGCTCTCGTGTACTTGATAGCCATGTCTTCCTCGTAGCCATAAGTTGTTTTTGTCACAGGATTGCTCTGCACATGTCAAAAAATAAAATATTAGTCGAGCAGAGTCGTGGGTTTCATTTTTTAAATACCAAGTGCACATGTTCAAGGAAGTCACAATATGGGGGTGTTTTTTTTTGTCTTAATACCATGCTGGTCATTGTTTGCTCGTTCTCCTTCTGCATCCGAGTTTGTATGCAAGCATTTACCCGCCTAGCAAACTTGTGTAGGTTCTGGGTCCCCTTGACAAACCCTTTCTTGAGCACGTGATTCATGCTCTCGCTTCGTTGTGTAGAAGTCATTCTAGCACAGAAAATGTTCTTGTAATATGCTGAAATCCACAGTTTCCTATCACTCCACAGCTGCATCATCATCTGGTCATTCTGCAGGTTGTACTTCTGCACGAGTGTAGCCCAGGCAGTTTCAAACTCTGTAGGCATTAGCGGCCAGTTTAAGATAGCTGTGAACTCCTCTTTGAATGTTTTATACTTTTTGTACAGCAACGCGAGGTATTCCTTGAACTTCTTCAGGATGTGCCAACAACATAGCTTGTGGACGGTATTTGGGAATAATTGTGGTATAGCTTTCGCCATTGATGGGCACTGGTCTGCATGAATTAAATAAATTAAACTTGCTTCTTTGCACTGATGGTGAACTTATGTGGTACAAGTACTTGAACTTCACATGTAGCAGTAGGACTACCTAGTAGTGTCACACAACTTTTTCTTATAGCAGTGTTGTTGAACTTATGTGGTACCAGTGCTTGAACTTCACATGTGGCAGCAGGACTACCTAGTAGTGTCACACAAATTTTTTCTTATAGCAGTGTTGTTGAACTTATGTGATACAGGTACTTGAACTTCACAGACATAACTATATTTTTCTGAACATGTTTCATATATTTTTTCTTACAGCAGTGTCCTTGAACTTCTATGATTCCTGTACTTGAACTTCACATCCAGAACTATATTTTTCTAAACATGTGGCATATAATTTTGCTTCTTGTACTATTTGTTGGACTTCTGTGCTAACAGTGGTTGAACTGCTTGGTTTTCATTATTTTCCAGTTCAAACAAATGTACCCAATATAGACCCAGAGACTGAAAAGATGATGAAACTTATAGAGTTTTTTTTTAACTTACCTGTTAGAATGCAAGTTGGATGTTTGTTGTTCATGCACCATACAAATGTATCAAACAGCCACTTGAATGACTTTGCATCTTCGTCTCTGATCAGGGCAACAGCAAATACTGTTGACTGCAAATGATGGTTTGTTCCAACAAACACTCCCAGAGGCATATGAAATCTGTTGGTCTTGTAAGTTGTGTCAAATGTTACACAATCACCAAAGTCTTGATATGCTCCTCGGCAGCTTGCATTGGACCAGAAAATGTTTTTAATTGCATTGTCGCTGTCTACTTGTACGTCATAGAAAAACTCATCATTGATTGCCTTCATATCTTTAAAGAAAGATACAAGTTTCAATACATCATCCAAATCATCTTTCCTTGCATTCATGGCTTTCCTGCAAATTATATGCAAACATGCATTTGTTATTTTTGCTAGCAAAGGGTGGTGACTTAGGATGCTATGTACATTGCAGTATGTGCATTCTTTCAATACTTACTGGTTTACTAGGTCTCGTCCGGTCATGCTTAGGAAGTAGCTTCCATCTTCATTTTCAGATAGCATGGACATGATTGTTGTATGTTTGACATCATGGTACTGCAGGAGCTTTACGTACTCCAAAATAGTGGGGTCATAATTCTTGTGTGAGTGCAAGAATACCAGCACGTCATCAGTTTGCATGAGGTGGTGATTATGATTGTACTCAATGTCCACTACCACACATGTGTTATCCTACTGCACCTTCACCCTCATTCTTGCATTGCAGCCTGTCCTCTGCGATGTTTTGTTTCGCTTCCTGTCAGCCTCTGAAACAGAAGATGTGTGTTTCCCTTGGAACGCGCAAACAAAATACTTGTGATTGTCATTCCCTCCCGTCTTCCTGATTCCAAAACCAGCGTGTCTGGCGTATCTGTTGTAAAATTCCCTTGCTTTCTCTACATTCTGGAATCGCATCTTTAGTCTTGGTATTAGATAATCCGGGAGATCCGGCATCTGCAGAAAAAGAAAAAATAATCCAAGCGGCACGTTAAAATGCAGTTTATAAACTTGTTATCCTGGAGGGAGCAGAAAATTTGCATATCAATACAAGATGCATATGTAAATACTTAAATTTTGTTCACTTACGTGCGTGTAAGATCGCAACTCCACCGGAGTCTGCTGCTGGCCCTCTGGGATGGGGCACGGCGGAGTTATCATAGCAGGATGCAAGAGTGGATCACGAGGAGGAAGGAGTGCTGAAGATGGCCTCTCTCTTGTTTGCGTCCTTTTTTCTTGTTGTGGTTGTGGAGGCATTGCGATCCTGGTATTAGTTTGCTCTTTTGTTGTGTGAAGCAATCCATCTACCTTATGTCCAGTACAATCCTGAGTTGTAGCAGCAGCAGCAGCATCATCCAACGACGGTAGTGTGCAGAGCACTCTCCTCCGTGTGTGTGTTCCTGTTGGATTTGTCTTGGGATCCGGTTTAGTTGCTGCCCTTTGGCATTGACGAGCCACACCAGGATAACCTCCAGAGTTACACGCAGGACTTGAGCTAACACCCTCCTCCATCGGTGTGCTTGGAAGTCTGCTGGTGGATACAAAGAATTCGCGGGGGATTTCCGGCGTCACCCAATTAGGTGGAGGAGCAAAGTGGTGCGGATAGGGCTGTGACCCAGCATCTTTGAAGTCTGCATGTGTTTCGGGTGTCATCCAATTTTGGTGTGGAACAGGTTGGTAATGTTGTTGGTGCGTTTGAGGTGTGACCCATTGAGGGGGTGGCGCAACGCGTACATGCTTAGGATTGTGTACTTGTTGCTGGGAACTTCTAAGCTTCTTTCTGCGTCTCTCATCTTGCTGGCATAAAAGAAAAGAATGTGTTAGCACACAGGTTACATCCGCCTATACATGTGTAACTGGACTGAGCATTATTCACAGCCTGAACTTCTCCTATAAAACTGTTGTCCATGTACATATTTTCCCCTACGACAGGTATCACCCTCTAAAGTGAGCTGAGCATCTGCCCATACTTGTGTACCTGAACTGAGCACTCTCCACAGAATGAACCTCACATTCTGAATTCTACACTACTGCTTTTTTTTCTGTACCTGAACCGATCACTCTCCACATACTGAACTTCTTGTGTGCATAGGGGAAATACTATCTACAGTTAAAAAACCTGACCTTCATGAGTTTGAATGGTTGAACCACTAGTGTATACCAACCTGACCTTCATGTGATCACATGTTTGTTTTCTTTTCCTTTTCTTTTTTCACACAACCAGGTACATATCAACCTGAACTCTAGCACACTTAGTTGTCGAACTTCACATGGTTTTTTACATACGAATGCAGGCAGATTTTCTAATGTTTTGCAGCTTGAACTGAGGCTCACACACTACCAGAACTTCACATGGCTTCAAGAAGATAACAGACGGCAGGAAGTTCAACCATACCTTGGATAGAAGTTCAGCCAACCTTTTTCCAGCAGTAGATAGGTCACCTTGAGAGCAATTTGATGGAGAGTTAGGAGAGGAATTGCATTGCAATCCATGTCTTGTATAGGGCGCGAAGTTCATCTGCATGAACCAAGAAGGTCAGGTAAGGCAAGATTGAAGGAGTAGGCAAGAAGAGGGAGGAAGTTCATCTTACCGTTGCTAGATTTGAAGGCGCCGCCGATGCCGCCTCCGCCGCCGATGCTGCCTCTGCCGCCGAGTTGCTCCATTGGCCGCGCCGTTCACCGTAGCTTGCGTCGGGGCCATCATCTGCTCTGCCAAGGCGTCGGGCGGTGAGGATGGAAGGAGGATGAGGCTTGCGGAAGTCCATGGCGGCTTCGCCGCCTCCAGGCGACGCGAGCTCCCTCGCGCCGGCGTCCGCCGTCGCTCGCTCGCCCGCGCCGGCGGTCGGCCAGGAGGTGGAGACGGAGGGGGCGGAGCTCGATCCAGTTGGCCAGGATCTGGAGAAGGAGGGGAGGCGCGGGATCCGGCTGATTTTCGGCGGTGAATCACGGCGGAGGCCGGCGATCGAGGGGAGGAGCGGCGAGGAGGGAGGCTGGGGAGGAGCGGCTCGATCGGGATCGGTGTCCAGGTGGGATTCTGTCGGGCCGGGCCGGCAGTTCAGGGAAGTTCGGGAGCCGTCTTCGGGCCCTATATAGGGGCTGCTGTGATCCAAATAACTATTCTAATCCTGAGATTAGAATAGTGTTGTCCTATATATATATATATATATATATATATATATATACATATTATTCTTCTGTAAACAGAGCAAATCACACGGCTTATTAGCAGCAATCATCTGTGTTATTATTGGTCTTCGCACACATTTCTGATTACGGACCTGTTTGCCGCCTATTACACACATCTTATTCAGTTGAACCGTTTCCATTGTGTTGCCTAATCACACACAGTTCATCCTAGTGAACTGTATGCCGTATATCACACACACCCTCATCTGGCTGTCCGTTTCTGTTGTCCTGCATCATCGCAAACAGTTCTTCTGGAATAACCGTTTGCCACTCATCGCACAAGCAAATCTAATATGAACCATGTTTGATGTCGCCGCCATCGCAAACGTTTTGCATCTTTTTTGACGGTTTTATTACATCATCGTTTGTGATTGATGCATCGCACACAGTTTCGTCGAAGGGTCTCTGATTCGACTGTCGCGTTTGGACCATCCTGCAGTAGTGCTAGATCATTTCGCTCATGATGAATGCTTGTAAACTATAATCATGTAGGAGGCGTTCTTGTCGAACATGATCAATGAAAATGAAGATCCGACCGAAATGGAGTATGAATTGGAGGCCACCACCACATTTGAAGTTGGGACAACATCCGATCCCAATCCGAGTAAGAAGAAGAAGAAGACCAAGACGCTGAAGGCAAGAGGTCCGGCATTCTCAAGATTTGAGGACATCTTGTTGGTCAAAGCTTGGTTAGCCACAACGATGGATCCAATATGTGGCACCGAGCAAAAGGGGAACACCTATTTGGAAGGAGTATCATGAGCAAAAGGAGTATGTGGAGCCGCATCCTATCGTGACCACTCGCAATATGTCATCTCCCCAACATCGTTGGGGGATCATTTAAGGGGAAGTGAACAAGTACGTCGGCTACTACTCACAAGTGACCAAACGCCCTGAAAGTGGGATGGGAGTCGCAAAGCTCGATTGCCTCATCTTGTCGTCTATTCCATATGCTTCTTGTGTTTGCATTCTTGTGCTCATACATATGTTGTTTGCTAGACGGCGGTGGCGGCCACTTTGTATCACGAGGTGCAGAAGAAGTCATTTGCTTTTAGCCATTGTTGGGTCATATTGAATGGCAAGCCGAAGTGGAACCAAGTTGTGGCCGACCTCAAGTCCGACAAGAAGAGGAATGATGGCTCAAGCTCCAACCAATCAATTGGGTTGGACGATGAAGAGGACAATGTTGTCGTGACGAATGGAAAAACCACCGTGCCAAAGGACAACCGCCAAGTCATGGGAAACAAGTGGGAGAAGCCACGTGTCGCCCGTGATGCCGCGGCTACCAAAATGTCGTCCACATGGACGGGCATTTTTTCGGTGAGGGAGAACAAGGAGGAGAGGTACAAGCTCATGTTGGATGCGAAAAGGAAAGGATGGAGTGGGACCGGAAGAGAGCGGAGAAGAAGCTCGAAGTTGAGAGGGAGAAGATCGAGTTGGAGAAGCAACAAGTGGCGATCAAATGGGAGCTCGAGAAGGCCAAGACATTTGGCGACATAGAGCTTGAGAAGGAGAGGTTGCAACTTGCACGGGGCACGGAAGATGCGAGGATCATGTTGACGGACGAGACCCTCTTGGATGAGCATGCGAAGAAGTGGCTTGCGGATAAGAAGAAGGAGATCAACGACCGTAGAGACTACGAGGCGACGAGGACGGTTGCGGCCCGAATGCAGGCGGAGCAGGCAACCCGGCTACAGGCCGAGGAGGCTGCCCGGATGCAGGCAGAGCAGGACGCATTCCGCCTGGAGCAGGACGCCTTTCGCTCGGAGCAGACGCCCAGCCAGTGATCCGAGGCCATCCGTCACGTTCGGACATTGATTTCATTTTGCCATGTCCGGTTTGTTGAACTATGATTTGCTTTTCTTTGTTTCGAACTTTGGCATTCGGACAATTTGTACCGTATGATCGACGTGCATGGATTGCATGGATTTAAGGATCGAAATTTATAATATGTGAACGTGCGGTGCAATATTTAAGGGGTGCCCAATGAGCGCTAGCGGACACGTCCGCGGGCGTTTGAGGAGGCAGGTTTGACAAGTCCGGTTGTAGATGCTCTAAGCGGGGACTTCATGCCTATTTTTCAAAGAAAAAAGTTGGTGAGAAAGCGGGGGTTTGTTTGCACAATGCTAGGAAGCAGGAAGCGTGCCGATCATACAGTATTTAGTTCTTTCTTGCTTCTTGCAATGCGACGTGGTTGATCGTGGAACCATTCGCGTAAGTTACTAATTAATTTGCACTTCGAGCCAGTCAGTATTTGTAGGCTTTCAGAGGGCTCGCATGCCTAACGTGGTAACTTATCTTACATAAACGCCGGCGGCCGCACGCCGCTTTTACCGAAAAACGCTTCCGCCCTGTTTTATATATAAAGCAAAGATTATCATCATCCCGATACAAACGCACGTCATCATAACACACGCACACACCTAAGGCAGGATACTTAGGCGTTGAGCGCAGCAACACCATCCCTAGCACTATCTCGAAGAGACGAAGCCGCATACGACGAACCGTGGGCTCCAAGGCGGTGCCTTCAGGAAGGATACGACACCGGAGCGCCGCCACCGCCCGATCTGAAGATCAGAGTTTCCCCTGGAGCCACACGAAGGGCAGCGAGAGCCGCGACGACGCCTTCAAGAAGGGAACAAGCTCCGCCGCCGTCGGTCCGTCCGAAGATAGAACGGGTTTTCACCCCGACCAACCCTCACCGCCACCGATCGCCGCACCCCGGCTACCACGCCACCCACACGGCAATGGCCACCGGGCAGCACCAAGCCACGGGCTCTGCCCATGAGCACCGCGAAACCATCCCCAGGGCCGCCACCCCGGCATCCAAGACCTTGACACCACCTCACCCGAGATCCGCCGCTACCACAACCAAAGAGACGAGCGGAAAGATCCCGCCTTTCCCACCCCTGGGCAGCCCCAGCGTCGAGACCCAATAGGCCGGCCAAACCGGGCCTCCATCGACTCATCCTGCAGCACCGGGCGCGAGACGAGCTCGATCCTGCGGCACCATGTGCGAGACGAGGTCAGTCCTGCTGCACCGTGCGCGAGACGAGCTCGGTCCTACAACATCATGCGCGAGACGAGGTCGGTCCTACCGCACCGGACGCAAGACGAGCGATGGACCGCAGCTGGGAGCGGGCCAGCCCTTCGACAGAAGTAGAGCCCGGACGACGCGCGCCGCTTTTACATGTACCAAATAAGCTGCAACGTACACTGATCAAAAATAGAGAAGGCATCTATCCGGCTCGCTAGCTAGACATAGGAGAAGATCATGCTGTCAAAAAAGTACAGTTCATTTCCGAATTTTGCCAAACTCGAACTAATTTGGGTACGGAGATTTACCATGCAAGACAAGTATCGACGAAAAAGGCTCGCGCCCTGCTTTATATATAAAGCATTGACCACACCAACCATTCCGATGCAAGACAGGTATCCAGAGTACAGGAGGATATTAGAGCAGTGAGTACATGCAGAGATCTGAATTCAGAAAAAGTAGACATCCATGCAGCATCTGATACACGAGGGGGAGCTGAAGCTCAACAACAAAACAAGCCATTGATAAAAGGCAACTTGTCCCGGGTTCATGGACACGCTCAAGAGCATGTCCCTTAAAGCAGAAACAAGCACGCCTGGTATGATTAGCACTAACCACGTCCACGCGACAGTGTTGTTTAGCTACATTCTCATCATGTATACACACTCGTGTGTACTAGAATAACACATAAACATAAACTAAATGAAAGCCGCTTTCCTCCTTTTGCTCCATACTTTCCTTTTCTTATCTTGTCTTGTTCTTCTCCTCGATCGATGGTGTCTTGTTTGAGTGAAAGCAAGGAAGACCTTTGATTTGATTAGCCACGAGCGATCGACCGATCGGTCGATCGATATAGGTTTGTTTATGGTGCCTCCGGTGCTGAAGTGAAAGGAACCGGCAGAAAAACATGGCACATTGACACTTGTAGGATGCACACCGGAGCAATGGAAGTTAGCAGTGGTGGTCTAGTGTTTGGAACCATAGAGAATGTATTCTCTTAGGAATATGGTGCTTGGCCTTTCCCTGCATCCCCTTAAATAATTACTTAGGCAGCATCATGATGGTGGCTTTGCAAAGATGAAGTTAAACTTTGCAAGCAACTTCCTGTGTGTTCCTCCTTTTCAGCGCAGATGCTGAGCTCTAGTTCCCATGCTAAAGCAAACACATGTGACAGAAAATGCTGATCATATATGTGCAAACTTGCAGTTAAACAAATGATGTTCATCCATGCTTTGGATCAAAGCATCTCGATGACTCTGGTCGCAAGAAACGAAGGCGCACACGTGATCAATTAGGGTCGTGGACTCCGATTATTAGACCAGAAGTAAACTAATCATCTCTTGTCAAGAAGGTGGTTTGTTCTAGAACCTGGGTGCTTGTCGATCGATTGTTAATTCCGGCAAGTGTCTGAAAGGGCCATGCCGATTGCGGCGCAACTTGATCGATGGGTAGTACTATAGCCGCCCGGCCGGCCAGTTGTTTAATTATCATCACACAAGTACCATTAAAAGAAATCTGAGATGTACCACTGCTGGTGCGGGTAAGTTGTGTTTGCATTCTAGCTACATTCCTACTCCACTCAAAATCATTGGGTTTCAGTGGCTTCCACGGCATCCATGGTCATCACAGACGGCGACTCCAGCTGCACTGCACAGAACTGTCCGTCTTCAGGCTTCAGTCTTCTGAGATCGAGCGGCAGAGCTGCCGGCCCAGATTGGTCATGGGGCAAAAAACATCGGAATTAATTAAGTGGCACTGCCCTGAAGTGATTCCTAGTCGATTCTTCTGAATCTGACTGGAACTGCTTTTAAAATATTTAGACCCGTGACTGTTCGTCATCTTCAAGCGCATAGAGGTAACACCGTCATAAGTCCATGACATGGTACATACATATATGCATTAATCAAACCAGCACTAATTAACCCGGTGCATCTGTGGTGCGTTCGTACGACTAACGACCAGGCTGCTCGATGACTACCCATAGCGTGTGACACCTGAATTCAGAAAGGAACCAATAGGCATTTCAGGACGGGGTTCTTGACTTCTGTGGCGTGCCAAGTCGTTAGTGCTGAGACGTGGTATGGCATAAAAATATGCAAATGGAAACGACGTACGGTTCGGGATGTGGTTTTTTATGGAATTATGCGCGGAGATGAGCCGCTTGTCCGTCAAAAGGGAGGAAAAGAGGGTCGTTGCAGGTGCGCAAGTTTCAATGCGAGGTCCTCGCAGAGAAGGACGTGGTGACGATGGTCGTCTTCTAGAAGGAACCCGTGCAGTTTGGCTACTATGTGTGTAGATGGATGGATGATTGGGCCGCTTATTATGCAAGTGAGTGATCAGTGGGGTAGCATTTTTTGTAGTGGTAATTCTCTAATACGAACTACTAGTATGAGTGTAGGACCGTGCGTTGAAACAAGTCTTGCTAAGGAGATTTGCAGTGGACATTTTTCGGACCAACATTCACAGCAGAGAAGCAGTAATAAAACACTTTGTAAATCTAGTAAGTGATCGGTGGGGTAGCAGTTTTGTGTAGTGGTAATGCTAACTACTACTACTACTAAGAGTGTAAGACTACGCGTTGAAATAATCCTTACTCCACTAAGGAGGTTTGCACGGACAATTTTCAGATCATCCACAGCAGCAAGCAGGAGTAAAACACTTGACAAATCTAGTCATAGTCGTAGTAGTTTGAGGGTGACAAATCTAGTCATAGTCATCAGTGGGTTGGAGAGGAACAGATTATAGCATGGGAGAACATTTTCCGAGGAGGGGACATCGAGATGCTCTGACCAAAAGGGTCAAATCCTGCTGCTGATCACTGAATCACTGTTCGATTGTGGTGGTTTGCACTCTGAACATTTTTCAGACGACCATTCTTCGCAGCAGAGAAGCAGTAAAACACTTGACAAATCTTTTAGTCGTAGCTAAGTGATCAGTGAGGTAGCATTTTTTTTTAGTGGTAATACTAACCACTACAACTACTACTACTACTAAGAGTGGTAAGACTATGCGTTGAAACAATTCTAAGGAGGTTTGCACTGACAATTTTCAGACCATCCACAGCAGCAAGCAGCGGTAAAACACATGACAAATCTAGTCGTAGGTTCTGTTTGGATACTCTAACTTAGCTAGAGGTTAGAGTTAGTTTCTAGCTCATGACTTAACCTGAACTAACTCTATGTTTGGATGACAGGGTTAGATTTACAATAAATGCACTAGGAGAACTAGCTCCAATTAGCACCTCTTGGATGGGATAGTTTTTTTGATGGGTTAGATGCAACTAGCTCAAATTAGCCCTCATGTTTGGATACTTTAGGGCTATTTGAGCCCAAACTAGTTCAAACTAATTCTAACCCATGGAACCAAACAGGGCCATAGTAGTTTTGTCAGTGGGTTGGAGAGGAACACTTTCCCATGGGGGGACATGGAGATTCTCTGACCAAAGGGGTCACATCCTGCTTCTGATCACTGAATCACTGTTCGATTGTTGTGGTCAAGTCCGACAGAAGGGGACGCAGCAGCAATTTCCAAGGTCTGACAAGTTAACCAACGAGTGGAGCACTGACCATTTTCCTCATACGCGCGGTTAAAATCTCCTGCACAATTAATTAAGCCCGATTTTCTTCGAGCTCGACGACTCCTCTGACGGGGACAAGAGGTGGTGGTGGTTACCATCGCTGATCCCGGATTCCTGACAGAGCAAATTTAAGCTGCACCAGCAAGTAAGAGGTAGTGGAGATGCTAGCCACCCCACGATCCATGTCTTCGTACATAGCTGCTGCTGCGGTTGGGAAGCAAAATGGGTATAGTCGAATAGCACTAGTGCTACTGATTGATCTAGCTAGCGCCTAGAGGAAACTGCAATAGTGACCTAGGGTAGAGACGTCGGCGATGCGATCGGATTAGGCAGGCAGAGGCATCTCCTAGCTAGCTAGCGCCTTGTGCTTGATGCTGTCTCTGCTTCCAGCAGCAGCAAACAGGCGAGCGAATCCTGGGCGCTCACTGTCGCACCTTTTCATTCATTCAAATTTTCTTCATGTTTTGCAGTGCAGTGTTCGACCATCTCTGTTACAGTTGATCTCAGTCCAATTCCTAACATTTGGATGTCATCTAACCTCTGTCATGAGGTCATACGTGAGCTCCTCCTTTCCCAAAGTCATTCTCATCCTCTTTTTTTTTTTGGAAAGTCATTCTCATCCTCCGGTGTTTAATTTAGCGTTGGGCCGTCGGATGCTACTTACTACTCCTACTTGGTTTTCTGGCCCAAGCATGCATCATTGGGCTTAATTTTGTTGAGCCCATGCATGATATTTTCTGGTGAAGTCTTCACTCTTCGGTCATCACCGACGCGGCGGCGGCGCATGCAAGACTCCGTCCCGTCGACATGCATCCATCCGTTCATGGAAACGCCTTCGTTGAGCATGCGTGCGCTGCTTGCATCGCTAGTGGAGGCAAAAAGCCATGGGTGGCGCGCGAGCGTTCGACCGAGGCGTTCGACCAACTAGTGAGTCAGTCAGGCATGGTTCAGCCAAAAGACTCGCGCGCCGCACCGGGGAAGCCGATCGAACACAGAGAAATCAATGGCGCCCGTGGAATGGACCGAGCTAGCTACCCATAGCTGCTACCCCCTGCTGGAATGGACCGAGCGTGATGGTTATGCCATCGTACCTACCAATGACATACCGTCGTCGACATGGAGTTTGTATAGTTGGGGGTTGCATTGCGCAGAGATATGTACATGCAAGGTAAAACCAGCAAAGGTAGTGTGAAACAACGTGCGTACTTGGCCTGGCCTAACAATTCAAGAGGCACGCACGCTTGGCGGGAGAACACAGTTGACGCCGCCGGCATGGCATGCCGTGGTGACCGCGACACCCGATGTGCGCGCGAGACAGGGGATAATCATCAGATGCTACGTCTAGGCGTGGACAAATTAACAGGGCGAAAGAGGAGTTCTACTGCAGCATGCATGTACACTCCAACGACTCGTGCAGCCATGCTAGGTGCAAGTGTTTCACCAAACTATAGCTTGTTGGAAAGGGACAGGCACCTCACACCAGTTGACGGCCGACCAGCTTCCCGGTCCCAAGTCTTGCAGCCACCGTGCCGGCATGGCTGGCTAACTTCTCCCTTGTTTGGTACGCACGTTCCTGCTCATCGGTCACATGCACGGCAGCCGGAGAACTCAACTGGTCGAGTGAGTGGATGGCACTTTCAGAGTGTACTTGTGCAGCAGTACGTCCACTACTCGACGCTCCATGGACGCTTGGTTTGGCAGTTTTGATTAGACTCGCATGTTTGAATTCACGGGAAAAAATGAACACGACGTACGTACGTGCGTCGGCCAACCTGTTTCTCACGTTTGATCTAGCCAAATATTTTGAGTTTTGCGCACTACACTTGACTGTTTGACACAATTTCATCTCTTCTCTAGCAACAATTTTGTTTTTTGTTTTTTGTTTTTTTCAGAACTATATTTTCTTTTGCGTAGACGTGTCCAATTCAACAGCACCAAACGGCCGATTGAGTTATATCTCTTTTAACCACCCAAACAAAACACAAGCTCTGTGCCTACGCGAGGGCTATATCCGAAATCACTAATTGAAAAGTATCCCTTGAAAACGTCACTCGCACGTCGTCTGGTGGTGAGAAGTGACATATCGCATATGCGGCCCTTATCAACCTGAGAGTTTTGATGGGATTTCCTTCCCCCGCATAGGAGGCATGTGTGGGTTTTTGTCTGTGTTTTTTTGCACGGGAGGCACGGGTAGGTTTCTGTTTATGTATTAACCAGTGCTTACAACTAGTAGCAACTTGTGCTTTCAAATTGTATTAACCCGTGATTTCAAGTAAACAAACATATGCTTCACTTTTTGGGGGAGAAACACAGAAGTACAGTTTGTGCTTCATGCGGAAACTGAAAAAAAAAATAGAGAAAACCAAAAACCGAAAACAAGAAAGAAAAAACAGAAATAGAAAAACCATGGAAGCACAGTTTGTTTTTTGGGAAGCACAGTTTGTGCTTCACACGGCACATTTGCGGTTCACTTTTTTGGAAGCACAATTATTCTTCACGCAGACGTGGAAAACACACAATTAAAAAATGAATACCAAAGCATAAAAAAAAAGGGAACACCTACAAATAAACCATGCATATAGAAAAATAAAAAAGAAATCCAAAAATCGGGTACTCCTAGCGCGCGACACATGACAGCTAGAACACTCCCGCGCTCTTCGTGAGTGTCAGCTGGAAGCCCCTTGAGGGGTACCCCGTGGACTAGTCGCTCTCGGCCATATCTCGATTGCAAGATATATGCACCTCTTGCCTCTTGCGTCCGCAGTTATGGGCCGGCCAAGCAAGGGCGAAGCAATTAATTGTTTTCTTTACGGGATGTGCCTTTAGGAAATAGGCACACAGTTTCTTTTCTGGTTGTTTTTTAATTTCTTTTTTTTACAGTTTTTCTTTATTTTTATTTTTTCTTATTCTTATTTTCGTCATTTTAATTATTATTTTTCGCATCGGTTCTTTTTGTTTTCTTCTTCTTTCTGTGTTTAGTTATCGGTATCTTCGGTTTTCTTTGTTATTTGGCTTTTATTTTTCAAAATACATGTCAAATTTTTTAAATGCTCATTGTGCATTTTTTCCGTATACATGCATAACTATTTTATATTATGCGAACATTGTTAGACATTATACTCTTGTAGATTTTTCTGAATGGAGTATTAAATTATTTTCTAAAATTACGTGGTTTTATTTTTTATTGTATATTTGTTTCTATAAAAAATGTTATGAACATTGTTTTATAATGTGTGATTTTTTTTATGTCGTGAACATGTTTATGAATGGTACCATTATTTTTTGAAATTACTCAAACATTTTATACAATGTCATGAAGTTTTTTTTTCCAAATGCATGAAATTTTTCTAGATGTCATGAATATTGTCTTTGAATGATATGAACACAGGTCATCGGCGCATGCACCCCACATGGTCTCGCCGCCAAACTCCTCCAGCTCCGGGAAGCCGACGTGGGCGTACAACCCGGTGTGGAGCGAGGTCTGGTCCGACCACCACGTCTCGGCACCAAGCAGCTGCGGCTGCGACTGCGTGCTGCTGCTGATGGTGTTGTTGTTCCTGGGTCATCATGAGGCTACTGTGCGTCTGCGGCGGCTGCCAGAGCGCCGTGTCGTGCATGGCAACGCTGCTGTTATTGCTGATGACGCTTCCGTGCGCGCTCTCGGCGGTAGCCACCATGGGCGCCGGCGCGGGCAGGGGCTGCACGCCGCCCCCGTCGGTGGACACCGAAGACGAGGACGACAGGGCGGTGGTGCAGGACAGCTTCACGTCGGCCGCGGCGCCGGGGCCAAGGTCGAAGACGTCGTCGACGGGCCAGCACCGCCCGTCCGCCGCGTCGGGCAGCGCGGCCGCCGTCGCCGGAGTTGGCGGCGGCGTGGATGCGCTCGAGGAGGCGGGGGATCCAGAGGCCGCGCACGAGGTCCCTGAACCGCTGGCTGCCGACGTCGCACCGCAGCTGCTTGGCGTGGCGCTGCACCCGCGTCCGCCAGTTGTTCTTGATCTCGTTGTCGGTGCGGCCGGGGAGGTGCTGCGCGATCTTGGACCACCGGTTGCCCCACCGCGCGTGCAGCTCGAGGACGAGCAGCTGCTCCTCCGCCGTCATGCCGCCGCGCCGCAGGTCCGGCCGCAGGTAGTTGAGCCACCGCAGCCGGCAGCTCTTGCCCGTGCGCTTCAGCCCCGCGCGCCGCGCCAGCGCGTTCCACCGGCCCTCGCCGTTCGCGGCGATGTAGTTGGCGAGGAGCACGTCCTCCTCCACCGTCCACGGCCCGCGCCGAAGCATCTCCTCCTCCCCCACCGCCGCCTCCTCGCCTCTCAGCCCCCGCTGATCACACGCCATCGCCACAACAGACAAGCGAAGCTAGCAGCTATCCGGATCGATATGGATGGTCAAATGATGAGACGATGAAAAGGGCGGGAGAGCCATCCGCCATGGACGGGCTTATATAGAGGAGAGGAGGGAGAGAGATCAGTGGCTAGCTTTGCTGTAGCTAGTGGAGGGAGAGAGGTATTCCGTGGTAGCTTGGTTGGCTTGGCTTGGACTTGAAAAGAGTTAGACTGGATGAATGATGATGAGGATGATGGAAGGCAGGGGAGCACGCCGCAACCGTGGAGGATTAGTTTAAGCATGCATGATGCACTCGTCTCATCTGATGATGATCCAAACTCGAAAAAGCCAAAAGTTGAGGCGTGATTAGTCCGTCTTTTGGAATTACAGCACCAGATTAACGACGTTAACCCGCGAGCACACGCCAGTTGAAAGCTAGTTTCATTAATTTTACTCGTGCTGCTTTGCTTTGATTTTGACCCCTGTCCAGTGTATGACTTCACTGCTCAGTCGTGTCCTACATTTTTTTTAATTAGTTTAAGAATGTATCACCAAACTATGCAGTGTCAATAGAAGAAGGAATCTGATAAGTACCAAACGTTCATTCAGTATGAGCACACGACAACTCCCAACGTTTTTCATGGCAACTTTAGTGATATGGGGATGATAACTTTAATTGCCAAACATGGCAACTTTCATGCTTCAGTTTATTTTTTGTCAGAAAATTACCGTGCGTCCGCTAACTTGACACCCTCTCGTCAACTAAAGTTGTCATGAAAAACAATCGGGTTGCCATGCTTAAAATCCGAACCGTTCGGTACTTACCATTTTCATAGAAGAAATATTCTTCTGTTTATCATCACAACGTTCCCTGAATACGTACATGCACCAATTTGTCACCAGTGGCGTATACATAGTAGTAAGATTTAGCAAACTATTCTGCATCAATAGAAGGTTTGTGTGCGTGTGTGGATTTCATCACAGAAATACACGCCCGAAATCCCTGAATACATGCGCCAATTTGTCAGTATACTACTGAAGATAAGCTCTCACATATATGCCGGCCTAGCTAGCTAGCTAGGCAGCAAGCAGCATGGTGCTCTCAATTATATTGTCATTCAGTCAACTGCCTGAGGTGATAATTAAGCAGGAAATACCACATGTTCTCTATAATAGAAAGAAAAAAACAATATAATTGAAAGAAAAAAAAACAGAAGAAATCTTGTCTAAATAATACTAGAGCAGAGCAGGTGTATGGTCAGGATCCACATCTCCAGCAGCAGCAACACAGTTGGGATTTGATTTTTTGTTTTGTTTAGTTTGGTAGGTGTGCATGCATGGACGTTTTTGTCAAACCCCGTCAGCAGACTCGGGTCTCCCCGCTGACGCGGCTGATCGATACATCTCTCAGAATACTCCATGGCTTGTACTACAGCGGTCCAAGCCAAGTGATGTCCCTGGCAATCTTATAATCTCGACCTCTATCGGCCCTTCGCTGGTTTGCATTTCCGCTTGGTTCTTCTTCCTTTTTTTCCTTTTTCGAGACTGCCGATCTGCCATTGTTTAGTTTCATTTCCGCTTGCATGATGGATGGATTGAGCTGTTGGTTGGCGCATGTGTAATTTGTTTGCTTGCGTGCAAAGGTCAAATGATTCGCTGCCATACGTGCTGTGAGCAGACTGCAGTACGTGCATACATATTCCAGTTGACCATGGGGTCTATGTGCTGTCTTCATGTCCCGGGGTATTTATTACATGTCATTGTTGGATTCCATTCTCTTAGAGCATCTACAGCAGGGCGTCCCAAACCCGTCTCATACGTCCGGTCGAACCGCCCGGTTATTGTCCGGTCGTGATTTTTGACCCAGACGTCCCCCTCAAACGGGCCTCAAACGCCCGGCCTGACCGGCACCCCTCAAAACCAGCCTAAATATGGGGCGGATATGGGGGTGTCCGGGCGCGCCACGTCGGACTGACGACGGGTCCCACGCGGAAACGCCCGGAAACCCGGCAGTCCGAAACTTGTCTCCTCCGTCGGACTGGTGTCGCCGCGTGGCGCCGCTCCGGCGGGTTGCGTAGTGCCTAGCCCGGCTATTTAAGTCGACCGACGGCACCAAAACCCTATCATCCACATTTTCCTCCGCCTGTCCGCCACCGCCGCCACTTTCCACTCCCCCCGTCCGCCTAATAGCCATGCCCCCATGCCGCCGGGTGAGGAGCGAGCCATTTCTAACGACGGAGCGCTGGCTCGAGCTCCTTGAGCAGATCCGAGCAGGCCGTGAAGCCCGGATCGCCGCGGGGCTACCTCTGGATGCAGTGGATCCGGAAGAGGAGTTGGAAGAGGAGGAGGTGGAGGAGGACGAGGAGGAGAAGGAGGATGAGCCGGAGGAGGATGTGGGGGACGCTGGCGACGCGGATCTGCAGGCGGAGCAACAGGCCATCCTTGATTCCCTCTGCTCGGAGTCGGCTGCGGAGGCCAGACGCCGTCGTCGGCAGGGGATGGAGGCGCAACAGGCCGCAGAGGACGCGGAGATGCACGCCTACATGGATGAGGTCGAGCAGGAGGAGGATGAGCTGGAGCCCTCCTACCCGCCCGTCCAGCCGGCGCCCGGCACCGTCATTGTGGACATCTCCGACGACGAAGATTAGCTAGGGTAGCACGTACTATGTAGTACGTAGGATTTCTTTTGCATGCTTTGTATGCATCTAGGGGTCGAAATATGAGAGACTCGGATACATAGTGGCTAATTTGAGGCGTGACCGGTCACTGTTCGCGGACGCGCCCTGTCGCGTCCGCCGGTGTTTGAGGGGCCGGATTTGCAAAGTCCGGCTATAGATGCTCTTATTGTAATTTCCTTTTACTTTTTCAAACAGTTGATTTTGCCTATGTGCATCTTAACTATGAAGAGGTCAAATGTTGCTCATTATACTTTGTATGCACTTGATGCGACATTATGTGTTAATAAAAATACCCTTTATCGAATAAATATAAGTTGAGGCTTTATGCCTAGCTTTATGTGATAAACACAAATTTAAACCTAGGGTTTCATCCCGGTGGGCTAAATATATAATCATCATCCAAACCATCCAACCATGGGTTGGCTCCCGTTTTGATTTGATTTCTTACTCCATCGGAACTGTTTTTATGATAACCTGGTAAACTGGGCATAAAAAGGAACAAAGTCAATAAAATGGTAAAACATATCAAAATTAAGGAAATATAGTATTCTAGTGAAGGATCTAAAATTTTAAAATTTAATCATGGTCAAAATCCCATGATGTTAGTAAAGGTTTTTCCATTTCTTTTATTCATTTTCAAAACTCTTAAAAGTTTTACAATTTGTCTATAATATTCATGAATTCCTGATTTGTTGTTACTATTCTAGGGTTTCCCTTTGGTCTTTTTCTTTTCTTTTCAATTTTCCTGTAAATCTCAGTTCAATAAGCCACTTTTGAAATTATTTTTAGTTCCTATTTTCAAGAGCAAATTGCACCAATGGTACACAAACTTGTCCCCGATGCTCACTTTAGTCCACATTCTCGCATCTCCGAAAAGCGGCTACATCAACTTGTTAATCGCGCTCAGTTTAGTACAAAAACAGCTTAGAGGACGGCAACTGGCAAGCTGAGTCAGCAGGTATTTTTCTAAAAAACCCCTGTTATATTTGCACGTAGCCCCCAAGATCACAATTCCCCTCTCCCGTGCCTCACTCTCTCTCAAACCCTAGGCCGGCGATTTCTGGGTGACGGCGTCGTGTCGTCCGTCGGGCCAGCAACGGCGGCTGCTCACGGCGGCGGAGAGGCGTCGGCATCGAGCTGTCGCGGGTAGCAGCGGTGATGGCTGGCGGCAAAGAAGCAGTGCTCGGGTCAGGTCAGGCGATGGCCGGCAATGGAGCGCTCGACGACGGCGAGTGGAAGGTGACTGCGATTGCCTACTGGGGCGACGTTGTGAAGGTAAAATTTCATTTTTTCTCAGTCACTAGCTAGTCAGTTGCATGTCTTGTCTTCCGGGTGGGATTTGAGCTAGTCATTTGCACTGAAATTATTTTAGGAGGATGATGCGACGATGCAAAAGATGTTTAATGCGATGCCTAGCTACAAATTTGATCCTGAATTCAATGGTTTGGAGACGAATTCAAAAGAGACTTGTGGTCACTGGAAAACACCTGCTCGGCGTGTGTGCAGTGATATTCAGGACATGGGCAGAAGGTTTCTTGGTTGCCCATATGAGGTAATTTCAGTATTTGTTAATCTGAAACTTGTTGTTATTTAAAAATGTTAATATGATGAAATTTGAAATGACTACAGGACCATAGAGCATGTGGTTATGTGAAATGGTTGGACAAAGACTGGACTGAAAGGGCTAGAGTAGTTATCACTGATCTTGCAAGTGAGAAGATGCAACTACTGAAAAAGGAGAAAGATATGGAGAGAAAGATCCAGAAGTTAGAATTTGAGAAGAAGATAATGAAGAAGATGCACAAGGAAGAACTTAAGAGGAGGGACAGGAAGGAGCTTTATTTTGCTTTTGTAGTGTTTTTTGTTGCTGTCATGTATGCAATGGGTTTCAGAATGTAATCTCTGAGTGTACTGTCAGTTGTGCAGACTAGTCAAGTTTGGAAGTAATGCAATGCTCCTGTCTACTTCAGTTGTTATATTTGACAGCAATTGACTTGCATTTTGACAGAAATTTGCATTTTGACAGAAATAAACTGAGCTATGATCATGACATGATCATTTTGACAGAAATTTGCATTTTGGCAGAAATTTGCATTCTTACAGAAATAAACATGATCATGACATTAAACTGAAATATTGACAGTAATAAACTCATCATTTTGACATAAATAAACTGATCCATAAAAGATCCAGAAATCTGACATTAAACTGAAATATTGACAATAATAAACAGATTCAGACTTCTGGCATTAAGTTTCCAACAACGATAAATAGTTTCACACATCCTGGCATGAAAACTGATCTTTTTAAGATCATTTACACTTGTCTGGCACAATGATCTTAACAAGATCTGCTTGAAACCAAAATGGGACTGCTGCATATTACAAAAGGTGTGCTTCACACATCAAACTAACCTAATCAATGACCTGGGACTGTTGGGTGCCACCATGTTCCTCCTGGACATTTTGTTGGTGAGTGTGGCCTCCCCTGCCAAAGCACAGATTCCAAAGGGCTGTGTTGGTGTAGCCTCTCCCCCTTCCTGTAGATCCTCTTCCCCTATTTGACAAGAAACCTCTCCCAATAGGAGTAGCTCCTCTCCCTCTTGCTTGAGAACTTGCATTGCCTGTGTTTCCACCCCTAGTTGATTTACCCCTTCTAAGTCCAAGTGACATTCCTCTAGTTGTTGCAGTGGTTACTCTCCTTTGTTCTGGCAATTGATCTCTATGGGTAGCAACAAACTGTGACTCTTGAGGCATAGGATGATGTTGTATCTCACATCTTCTCCTTGCTTCAAACTGCAATTGACAAGAATGATCAAATACATATAAAAAATGGATATCTGATGGAAATTCAAGTCAACAATTATGAAGGTGATTTACTTGATCCATCATGTTTGACAGAAGAGTATCTTCATCCACATTTACTGGATTGTTTACAGTGTCACCTTCAGTTGCTTCAACATTTATGTACTAGAAACAAACAGTTAGCAATGGAAAACAAAGTGAGCAATGGAAACATAAAAAGATGGCAGTGGTACAAACCTGGACATCATCTTCAGTAAATTCATCCTCTTCTGCAGCTCTTTTTCTTTTACCATTTGGTTTAAGATCAGGACAACCTCCTCTGTTGTGCCCTGCCACACCACAATGACCACAATGAATGACTGTTCCATGTCTGCTCAGTCTTGTACCATCCTCAATTTCTTCTGGGGCCTGTCTCCTGTTCTTCTGCTTCCTTCCTTTCTTTACTTTTACTGCTGGTGCATGAACATGGATGTTATTGGTTTTCTTCCAGAACTTCTTGTCTCTCACAGGCCAAATGCTATGACCATATGCTTTCACATAGAATTTAAGGCTGTAGCAATCATCAACCATTGTCTCCGGCTTGATCCTCTCATGCCTTGCTGCAGCAACTCCATGGGAACAGGGGATCCCAGTTAGTTGCCATCTTCTGCATGTGCAAGTACATGTGCCTAGCTCAACTCTGTATGTGTGGTCATGGCCCATTACCTGAAAGACCTTACTGCCAGAAGGGTAAGCAGTACAAGATTTTGCAAAATCCACTGATTTCTGAAGTTTCTTTGCAATTTTAGGGCACAACATCCCAGTCCATTTGTTAATTGCTTCTTTCATTTTTGTGTATATCCTATTCATTATTTGGCATCTTATCTTCTCAAACATTGTCAAAATTGGCATGTCCCTTGCATCAAGTATGTAGCTGGCAAAAAATAAACAATATTTCAATTAAGAAACTACAAACAAATTACAACTAAAGAAGAAAGAAACAATTCATATTTGGAAATGCACTGAAATGCACAAAGATCAACACAATACCTATTAAATACTTCAGATGTGTTGTTCAACACAAGGTCACATTTTGGAAATTCTCTAAAATAGGCCTTCACCCAGCACTCTTTAGGAAGGTTTTTTAACCATTCATAACCTGTTGGGCAAGCAACTTTCATCTTCTCCATATTTCTCTCAAACAGAGGTTCATTGCAAGATTTTGCACATGCCCAAACAAGTTCCTTCAGAGTTTCACCTAGGTACAGTTTTCTGAAATTTTGGTACAGGTGTCTGACACAAAACCTGTGTTCAGCTTCTGGGAATACACTTCTCACAGCATTTATTAATCCCTGCCAAGTAAATTACATGTGAACAATAAACACAACTAAACAGTGCACAGATTATTGTCATGTGAGCAACAAATCTGAAAATACAATGAAATACCTTTTGCCTGTCACTCATAATTGTATACTGAATTGAGTTACCAATTCCTAGATCAGTTTTCAGTGTGTTCAAAAACCAGAGCCAGCTATCAGTGCACTCAACCTTCACAACAGCCATTGCAATGGGGAATATACAATCATTAGGATCAATGCTAACAGTTGTGAGCAAAACACCACCATATCTTGTTTTCAAGTGACAACCATCCACACAAATCACTGGTCTACAGCCCTCTAGGAAACCCTTCTTGCATCCACCAACAACCCAGTAGCATGATGTGAAAATTTGACTTGTATTCAGGCATAGGTAGAAGCTGCTACCTGGGTTTGTGCTCCTCAGTTCTTCCCCATAATCATACAAACTGTTGTATTGCTCCTCCTCTTCACCATATATTTCATCTAGTGCAGCCTTTCTAGCTCTTTGTAGCTTGGACCTGGCAGCAATCATGTTAAACTCTTTTTGCACTTTCATAGAAAAAGATTTCACTGTCATCTTCTCATCTACCCTAAACTCTTCTATATATTTCTTGGCAAGATATGGTGCTGTCATTGCCTTTATCTGCCACTGTCTCTCACATGTATGCTCATCAATGTATTTCTTCACAACCATACAGTTTGTCCTCTTGTCCATTGCTGCAGACAGGGACCATGGACAACTAACTTCACAATGAGCCTCTATCCTTTTTGCTTCATTCCTTGATTTCTTAATAGGCACTCTCTCTTTGATGTTGTACTCAGTAAGTGCTGCCCTCAGTTCTTTGGCAGAAGCAAAAGCCATGCCCAGTTTGAATTTAGGCTCCACCATGTCAACCTCTGGATCAAACACTGTGAAGTTGTAACCCAAATCATCTGGGCCAACTTGTAGCATAGGCAGTGGCTTATCAACATCATCATAGTCATATAGCTTAACTTCCTTTTCCTTTCCTTTTCCCTTTGCTTTGTTGTCCTTTTGCTTTTGCTTTTCTTTCTTGCTACCAACTTCATCATCTACATCTGAATCTACTGCATCACCAAGATTATGTGCATATAAATCATCATCATCCTCTAGCTCATAATCACTGTCATTAAACTCACTTTCACTGCCCAAATCTACTGTCACTGGCCCCTGTTCCTCCTCCTCTTCCTCTACTTCAAACTGTGTCCCAGCTAGATCAGCTTCAACTGATTTATGTATCTTATCCTTGTATGCATGTGAAGACTTTACTGGACTAATGACATGGGGCAATTCAACATTCTCCTGCAACACATCATCCTCCTGGCGTCTGATAATGTCCACATGATCAACATACAGAGATATAAGCTTTGATTTGAGAGCTTCATTAACCAGTGCTATGGAATCTGCATCACAAGTTAAGGACCTCAGTCCATCTCCTAAATCTTTGCCAGGAATTGCCCAGTACACAGCCAAATTAGTACCATGAGTGTATCCCAATTTCTCCAAATGATCTTGCAGCCACAGTAATGACCAAGTATCTCCTGAACAGTGGTCAAAAAAATCGATCTTTTCCTCCATATATGCCCTGTTCTTCCCAATCCCACAGAAAAATCCATAGTGGTGGATCTTAACACTAAACAGATCATCAACATCACCTGCATTGCACAAAAATTGGGAAAATTTTAGTTTTTTATCCTATGAAAGCAAACCCTAAATCATATACTACTCTATGTTCATGGCTACCTAAATGTCAAAGGGAAAGCTGATCTGATACTACCACCTAAAAACCATGGCGAAATTTAGTCTCTCAATCAGTAAATTTCATCCATCTAACTCCCCCGAAAACCCTAACCGCCGCCGTGCTTATTTCCATCAAATTGCAGCAGAAAAAACATTGGGAACGAGCACATACTGTAGTCAGGAGGGTCTCCGCCGCGATCCCGAAGCACGGGCGGCATCTATGCCGACGATCGCCGGACTGGGTGCCGCCGTCGCCCACCCTCTGTTCGACCGAAAACAGGGGAGAGGAGCAGGGGAGAGAGATGAACAGCCGGACTTCCAAATGAGAAAGCGGGGTCCTCTCTGCAAATATGACGCCGCCTCGCATCCACACGTGCCGCTCACGTGCCGGCCAGGGTTTTTTTTAGCAAAAACGATTCCCGCCCAAACCAGCCTCAGCTGAGTCAGCGTGCCACGTAGCTGTTTTTGTACTAAACTGAGCGCGATTAACAAGTTGATGTAGCCGCTTTTCGGAGATGCGAGAATGTGGACTAAAGTGAGCATCGGGGACAAGTTTGTGTACCATTGGTGCAATTTGCTCTATTTTCAATGTTTGTTTGCTAAATCTGCAAATACCATAAACTGTCCTGTCAAATTAGTTGAGTTTTTAATCAAATAAAACTTTTTTTCCTTGGGGTTTTCCTTTTCTTTTCAGATTACCTGTAAATCTTCATTTCTATAAGCCAGTTTTGAAATTATAATTATTTATTTTCAATTTTTGTATGCTAAATTTACAAATACTTTAAACTGGCCCATCAAATTAGTTGAGTTGTCAATCAAATAGAACTTAAATTTCACTTTTTGTTCTGACTGGATTGTCCTGTGTGTACAATTGTACAGTCGCTGAAGCCCTTTTCACTGGGGAAAACTATTCACTTGGCAGGCCAAGTGTTTCCTGTCACTGAAGTTGAAGGACCAAAGTGCAAACTTATATACTCTCTCCGTCCTAAAATAAGTGTCTCAAGCTTAGTACAACATTGTACTAAAGTTAGTACAAAGTTGAGACACTTATTTTAAGACGGAGGGAGTACTTTAAGAATAATGGAGGGAGTCCAAAAATGATTTCTTCTTTACTTTCACTGTTGGATTTCGTTCTCTTATTGTAAGCTGGGGCTTCACGCCTAGTATTTCCAAACAAAAAGCTAGTGGGAAAGCAGGGGTTTGTTAACGAAATAGGCTTTCGCCCCGCTATATAGATATAGCAACCACCCGATACAACGAAGAGTCCAGTGCTGGGGCAAACAGCACAAGCATGCCCAAAAAAACAAAAGAGAAGGAATAGAGAAAATAATGTAAACAGCGTCGGATCGACGAAAACGATGATAACCCGAAACCGCAGCGCCCACCAGAGATCTACCACCACGCTCCAAGCACCTCGAACCTCCGCATACCAAGCAGCACCTTCAGGAAGGAACACGACGACAACGACGCTGCTGCCCGGACAGGTCCTAGGGTTTCCCCCGGTACGCGGCGGGGCGTGGGGAAGGGGAATATCCGACGCCCTTCAGGAAGGAACGGTGGCGCCCACGGGCGTCACCGCGTCGGTGCCGGCGAGCCGGCACGGATTTCTCCCATCCGCCAAACGCCCACATCCCCGAACGGTCCGACGCGCTCCACCAGACATGCCAGCCACCAACGTGCGCCACCACGGTCGTGCCATCATCACCGCCGCCTCACCATGGCCATCGAAGCGAGACCGACGAGGACGAGAGGGAGCAGCCGGGAACGAGGAGCGGCAGCGATAGCAGCAACGCCGGAGGAGACAACCTCCACCGCCATCGGCGGTCACCGACCGGACGCGGCAAGGGGGCGTACCAGGCCCTCGAGGTCCGGCCGAGCCCAAAAGGGGCTCGTGAAGCACCCGTCGCCGCGCTGCAGTAGACGTGCCGCCGTCTCCACAACCCCCCGCACGAGCCGCGCCACCACCGACCCCGCCGGAGCCGCCGCAGGTAAGACCGAGTCAGGCCCGCCCAGACCCACATGGGGCCCAAAAGGGCCCAGATCTGGGCCGGGAGGGCGCCGCCGCCTCTAGGCCACCCGGAGCCGCGCCGCCAGGAGCAGCCGCCGCCGCCAGAACCACCGTTGACCGAGGAGCACCGCCGCAGGACGCCACCACCCGAGCCATGGCACTGCGCGCGGGGAAGGAAAGGCCGCCGCCGCCGCCAACACCACGCGGGCAGGGCCCGGTGGCGCAGGCCGGCGGCGGCGGGAGGAGGGGAAGGGGAGGGGGCGCTGGGGGGCGGGGAGATGGGTCCCCGGTCGCCTCGCTCGGGAAGGCGACGCGGGGGGCGAGCCGGGAAGGGGGAGAGGGAGGCGCGGCGCGGCGCGACGCGGCGCGCGCGGCCGGCAGCCGAAAGCGCGGGAGGGGAGGGCGGCCGGCGGCGGCGGAAGCGCGAGGGGGAACCCTAGGAGCGGGCTCCACGTTCGAAAGCAGGGGTTTGTTTGCACAAAGCTACTGGGACGGAGGGAGTAGGTAACAGCACGCGTACGTGTTTGATCGTAGAACCATTCGCGTAAGTTACTAATTAATTTGCACTTCGAGCCAGTCAGTATTTGTAGGCTTTGAGAGGCTCTCAAGCCTAACGTGGTAACTTGTCTCACATAAACTCCGGCGGCCGTGCGCCGCTTTTACATGTACCAAAAAATAAGCTGCCACGTACATTGATCGCAGATAGAGAAGGCATCTCCGGCTCGCTCGCTAGACACAGGAGAAGATCACGTTGTCAAAAGGTACAAGGTCAGAGGGACAGTGGTATCCCTAGCCCATTAGGGTTCTCGCATTATTTTTGGATTTATTTCAGGATTTTCGGCGATGAGGCGCCTACGGTAACTTCGTAAATTTCAAGATGACGCGCCGGCTCAGTCTCTCGGAGGTGCTCATAGGGGTAGGATGTGCGTGTGTGCGTTCATAGGGGTGAGTGTATGCGCGTATGTATGAGCGCTTGCGTCTGTACTGATGTTCAAAAAAAAAGTACAAGTGATCTCTGAATTTTCCCAAGCTCGAACTAACTTACATGTCATTTCTGAAATTTGCCAAACTCAAACTAATTTGGGCACAGAGATTTATCATGCAAGACAGCAAGACAGCAGGTTATTAGAAATTTATCATGCAAGATAGCATAAAACTACTACTTTACAGGCTAGGGTTTCAAAAAACTACCGATTTTTAATTTTTCTTAGATAACTACCAAATGGGTGGTCGGCTATTTAAAAAAACCCCAAATGACCGTTGTTTAAAAATTAAACCTGTTTATGACAGGTCGGGCCCGCACCTAAACAATCTGTCTGTTTGACCGTTAACTAACATGTGGGGCCCACATGTAAGCTTCCTCTTCCTCTTCCCTTTCTTCTTTCTCTCTTCCTGAGCCCTCTGGCTCTTCTCTCCTCTCCTCTCCTCCAGTGATATCTCTCCTGAGCCGGCGACCCTCTCTCCTCCCTAGCAGGCGACCCTCCCATCCCCTCCCTAGCCGGCGAAGACCCTCCCCTCCCTTCCCCAACCTCCCCATGGTCGTGGTACGAGCTCGCCGAAGCTCCAGGTGTTGGAGGTGGCGACGAGGAGGCATGACAGAGGCCGTACGAAGCTCGAGGGCCTTCCGGCGACCGTGCCAGAGGCCAGCCTCGTTCGCGGCAGCGGGAGGCGCGCGCTCCAGCAGCAGCGCAGGACATCCGCATCGTCCTCAGCGGCGAGCTCGACGAGGCCGGCAAAGGCGTCGACGGCGGCCGCAGGTGTGGTGCTTGGCCATCTCGGCGACGGCGGCCGCTGCATTCTTCTTGTGCGTGGTGGCGGACGCATAAACGACGGAAGGGGCAAGGCAGAGCGCCATGGCCAAGAGCAGCGGCAGCGGCCGGCAAGGAGTGGACCTAGCCCGTCGGCCGCCCGGAGAAGCACCTCCTTCCACCTGGCCCGCGACCTGGCCGCCGGCGAGTTGCTGGCACCGTGGGGCGCGTCTTCTCCTCTGGTCCTGATTGCTTTTTTTGAAAAAAATTCAGGGAACCGATTGTTTTTTTAGAAAACTTATAGGGACCTGATTGCTTTTTCATTTTTTACAGAATAAGGGCCCCACATGTAAGTTAACGGTCAAACTAAACAGTCAAACAAACGGTTATCTTACGTATGGGCCCCAGCTATCATAATCATGATCAATTGATAAGCACTCGGCGATTTGTGTTTTTTGAAACAGCCGACCCCTGACTTGGTAGTTATCAGCGAAAAAAATAATTTCGGTAGTTTTTGGGAACCCTAACCTGAATTGTAGTAGTTTTATGCTATTTACTCTGCAAGAGAGCAGGTTATTAGACATAGGAGAAGATTATCACGCTGTCAAAAAGTACAATTCATTTCTGAATTTTGCCAAACTCGAACAAATTTGAGTTAAGAAGCTGGTCCTTTTTTGGGCACCATATGCAGAGATCTGCATTCACAAAAGGGGACACCCATGCAGCATCTGATACACGAGGGGGAGCAGAAGCCAGAAGCCCAACAACAAAACAAGCTATTGACAAAAGCAAAGCTGTCCCGGGCTCGTGGACACGCTCAAGAGCATGTCCCTTAAAGCAGAAACAAGCACGCCTGATATGATCAGCACTAACCACGTCCATGCGACAGTGTTGTTTAGCTACATTCTCATCATGTATACACACTCGTGTGTACTAGAATAACAGATAAACATATACTAAACGAAAGCCGCTTTCCTCCTTTTGCTCCATGCTTTCCTTTTCTTATCTTGTCTCGATGTTCTTCTCGATCGATGGCGTCTTGCTTGAGTGAAAGTAAAGAAGACCTTTGATTTGATTAGCCACGAGCGATCGACCGATCGGTCGATTCGGGTTTGTTTATGGTACCTCCGGTGCTGAAGTGAAAGGAACCGGCAGGAAAACATGGCACATTGACACTTGTAGGATGCACACCGGAGCAATGGAAGTTAGTAGTGGTAGTCTAGTGTTTGGAACCATAGAGAATGTATTCTCTTAGGAATATGGTGCTTGGTCTTTTCTGCATCCTCTTAAATAATTACTTAGGCAGCATCATGATGGTGGCTTTGCGAAGATGAAGTTAAACTTTGCAAGCAACTTCATGTGTGTTCCTCCTTTTCAGCGCAGATGCTGAGCTCTAGTTCCCATGCTAAAGCAAACACATGTGACAGAAAATGCTGATCATATATGTGCAAACTTGCAGTTAAACAAATGATGTTCATCCATGCTTTGGATCAAAGCATCTCGATGACTCTGGTCGCAAGAAACGAAGGCGCACACGTGATCAATTAGGGTCGTGGACTCCGATTATTAGACCAGAAGTAAACTAATCATCTCTTGTCAAGGTGGTGGTTTGTTCTAGAACCTGGGTGCTTGTCGATCGATTGTTAATTCCGGCAAGTGTCTGAAAGGGCCATGCCGATTGCGGCGCAACTTGATCGATGGGTAGTACTATAGCCGGCCCGGCCGGCCAGTTGTTTAATTATCATCACACAAGTACCATTAAAAGAAATCTGAGATGTACCACTGCTGGTGCGGGTAAGTTGTGTTTGCATCGCAGCTACATTCCTACTCCACTCAAAATCATTGGATTTTCAGTGGTTACCACGGCATCCACGGTCATCACAGACGGCGACTCCAGCTGCACTGCACAAAACTGTCTGTCCTCTGACGTTCTCAGACCAAGCAGCAAAACTGCCGGCCCAGATCAGTCACGGGGCAAAAACATCGAAAATGGCAGTGGCATGAAGCGAGTCCAAGTCGATTCTTCTGAATCTGACTGGAACTGCTTTTAAAATCTTTAGACCCTTGACTGTTCATCATCTTCAAACGCATAGAGATAACACCATCACGAGTCCATGACATGGTACATACATATATACATTAATCAAACAAGCACTAATTAACACGGTGCATCTGTGGTGCGTTAGTACGACTAAAACGATCAGGCTGATCGATGACTACCCGTAGCGTGTGACACCTGAATTCAGAAAGGAGCCAATAGGCATTTCAGGACGGGGTTCTTGACTTGTGCGGCGTGCCGAGTCGTTAGTGCGAGACATGGTATGGCATAAAAATAAGCAAATGGAAACGATGTCGGGGTTCGGGATGTGGTTTTTTATGAAATTATGGGCGGAGGTGAGCCGCTTGCCCGTGAAAAGGGGGGGGGGGGGGGGGGGTGGGGGGGGGGGGGGGGGGGGGGGGGGGGGGGGGGGGGGGTGGGGGGGGGGGGGGGGGGGGGGGGGGGGGGGGTGAAGAGGGTCGTTGCAGGTGCGCGAGTTTCAATGCAAGGTCCTCGCAGAGAAGGACGTGATGACGATGGTCGTCTTCTAGAAGGAACCCGTGCAGTTTGACTACTATAGATAGATGGATGATTGGGAGGCTTTCCTAGCCTAGCCGCCCCTCCTCCTCCCAACCCTAGCCGCCCCTCCTCCTCACCCCTCCTCCTCCCAACCCTAGCCGCCCCTCCTCCTCACCCCCGCCCTCTTCCCTTCCTCGCCGCCGCCTGAGGCAGCCGTCGGGCAAGCCCGGGGCGCCAAGGATGGTGGCGGCGGGGCCTCGGTTGCCCTGCCTCTGCGTGGGGAACCCCGGATCTGGAGCGGCGGCTCCATTGGCAAGGCACGGCCGGCTAGCAGCCGTGCGGGCGGTGGATCTGGCGTCCAGGCCGCGCGGGCGGCGGGATCCGGTGGTCGTTGGCGGCCGGCGGCGGCTTCTGCGGCGGTCGGTGCGCGCGATCTGGCGCCTCCCCTCCTCCCCTGTTCGGCGTGCGGGCCAGCCTGGTCGAGCCACGCTTCCTCTTGGTCGCCGGTTCTGTACAAGAGGCGCTGCTGGTGGCGGGGATCTAGTTCGGGCGAAATCCCTGGCCGGCCATGACCGGCTGCGCTGACGGCGACGCCTGAGGGCGCCGTTCCCCTCCTTGGAGGCGTCGGTATGGACTGATCTCCCCACTTCCCCTTCCCCTAGGTCTCTCGGGCGAAAGCCCTAACTTTGTTGGGCGGCGGCGGCGCTCACGGCGCCGTTCCCTTCTTGAAGGCGCCGCTTTGGGAACCTTGGGGTTGGGTGGTGCTTGTGGGTGGTGGGCGACGGCGGTGGTGCGGCCATATCCTAGCATGGATTTACGTCCGTTGCTTGGAGATGGACTCGCATAGGTGGAGGCCGTCGTCTGGCGTCGTGGTGGCGTCAATGGCGGAGGACCTGCATAGGCTCGCGTAGGTGGAGGTCGTCGTTTGGCGTCGTGGTGGCGTCGATGGCGGAGGGCCTGCCAAGGTTGTCACCTCAATCTGCTCTGAAGATGGACCAGTGGAAGATGGCGGCGACGACACATGTGAGTGCGTCGGACCGGTTTGAGCCCCGGACCCGGCAGATGGCTCGGTCGGGGCCTCCGGCTTTAGATGTTAGGCTTAGATGAGAGGTCTGGGTATGTGGCCCAGCTTGCACCCCTTCATCATTTGGATAGGAGTAGCGGCAGATGTTGCCAAGATGGCGGATTCAGGCATATTGTTATAATACTTTGTAAGGTCCTCGAGAATAATCAATAAAATGGCCGCATGCATCTCCCAGATGCAGAGGCCGGGGGTTATCCTCCTTTTCTAAAAAAAAAAAAGATGGATGATTGGGCAGCATAAGTGAGTGATCAGTGGGGTGACAGTTCTTGCAGTGGTAATACTACTAACTACTACTCCCTACGTAAACAAATATAAGAGCGTTTAGATCGCTATTTTAATGATCTATAAACGCTTTTATGTTTCTTTACAGGAGTACTACTAAGAAAGTAAGAATGTAAGACTATGCGCTGAAACAAGTCTTACTAAGAATGAGGTTTGCACTGACATTTTTCAGACGACCGTTCAGAGCAGAAGCAGTAAAACACTTGACAAATCTAGTCGTGGCTAAGTGATCAGTGGGGTAGCAGTTTTTGTAGTGGTAATACTAACAACTACTACTACTAAGAGTAAGACCACTAGTAGAAAACAGGGCTTTGGTCACAGGGCAATATTCACATTAGTCCCGATTCAGTCACAAACCGGGACTAATGTGAGCATTGGTCCCGGTTCGTGCGGCTAAGGCATTAGTCCCGGTTCACCTGAGCCCTTTAGTCCCGGTTTGAGACACGAACCGGGACTAAAGGGTGCGATGCCCTTTAGTCCCGGTTCGTGTCTCAAACCGCCCTTTAGTCCCGGTTCGTGTCTCAAACCGGGACTAAAGGTCCCATTTTCAAACTCTACCCCCCCCCCCCCCCCTCGTGGATCGCCTTTTCAGTTTTGTAAAAAGCAAAAGAAAATGATAAAAACTTCAAAAATTAAAATCCTTCGAGATGTAGTTATGTTACTACATCTACTAGTTAGGAAAATTTAAAAACTTAAATTTGGACATGTTTTGCAAAAAGTGTAGGGAAAATGTAAAACGGCTATAACTTTTGCATACGATGTGAGAAAAAACGTATAATATATCAAAATGTTCAGCATGAAAATCCGCATCCGATTTTGACAGCCTACGGCCTGTTTGCAAATTTTTAGAATCCTCAAATTCTAAAAGGGAAAAAAAGTTATGCTCAAATTTCAGTTTTTTTTTTAATTTTCATTAAATCTGGTCAAACTATGGTCAAACTACTTATTCAAGAAGTATTAGTGTTACTAAATAATTATTCAAGAATATTAGTGTTACTAAATAATTATTTCAGTTTTTTTGAATTTTGGTCAAATCTGGTCAAACTGTGGTCAAACAATGGTCAAACTACTTATTCAAGAAATATTAGTGTTACTAAATAATTATTGTTTTTGAGAACAATAGTTTCAAACTCAAACAGTGAAATTTGTGACTTCATGCTCAAGCTAAACTCCTGAGGGTTAATAGGATTGACATCTTACTATTGTCAGGAAAACAACAAGTGCAGACTTGGAAACGAGGGAGAATAGAACCCGGAAGTTAAGCGTGCTCAGGCTGGGGTAGTGAGAGGATGGGTGACCGTCCGGGAAGTTAGATGATTTAGAATGATGAGGGGTGATTAGAGATTAGAGATTAAATTGAGCAGTGATGAGGGGTGATTAGAGATTAGAGGTTAAAATAATTCAGAAATTTGAAAATCGGGAAAAAAATTCAAAAAAAAATCATAAAATTTCCCGAGGAGGGGACGTCGAGATGCTCTGACCAAAAGGGTAACATCCTGCTGCTGATCACTGATCACTGTTCGATTGTTGTGGTTTGCACTCTGAACGTTCGCAGCAGAGAAGCAGTAAAACACGGACGTGTTTGGTTGCAAGCATTTGGTCCAACCGGACCCGCGTGGGAAGAATTCGGCCTGTTTGGTAGCCCGCATACACTGTTCGGCCTGCATTGCACAAAGTTTAAAGCACCTTCTAGCCAGGCCCAACAGTTACGCCCGAATCGACAGTTTCTGAAGAGCCAGGCTCGGCCAAAGCAAGGGAGAGGAACGTGGCGCTGAGCTCGTGCGACCAGGGAGATGCCGCGAGCTCGCGCGCGTCTCCGAAATGTCGGCGGGAGGATTTCAGCTCACCTCTCACCGATTCGGTCGCCCATATTTAGCCCCCTCCTCTCACCGCCCAAAGTCCCGCCACCCTTCTCCCCCCCTTTCGAGCTTTCCCGCCGACGCGCATCAGCACCGACGAGCAGGTAAGCGGTAAGCGGCGCACCTGCACCGGTGGGCGGTCCACGGCGGCGGCGACTTCTATCCTCAACTTCTCTGACCATTCCCACGTCCACCTCGAGCTATAGCCATGGCCTCTATGAGTTCAATCACCCTCTTCTCTCTGTTCGTTGTAGTTAGATCTGAGAGCATGTGGTCATAGGGTTTGATGTGCAAGCATGTGGTAGGATTGATTCGTGCAGTTCGTGTGCGCTTACTGTCAATGCGGTAGATTGTGATGATGTGGTAGCTATTGGTGGTGGATTTGTAGCATGGTAGAGTAGTGTCATAGTGATGAACACAATGGATTCATAGCTAGTTGTCATGTATGTTCCTCCTTTCATAGATTGTCCGGTACTGTGTGTGCTATGCTTACTGTCAATGCGTGCTACGATTGTAGGACATGACCACGCAGATCCAAGATTTTAGTCAGGCCATTGTCCTGTCCGACAGCCAGTATGGTGCGTCCTATGTCGAGGACTCCCAGCCCCCCTCGATGAGCAGATGCCTCTTGATTCAGATGTGTTCAAGGTATCAGCCGGTGATTCTCTTTTTGTGCCAGTTGTGCTTGTTGAGCCGACTGCTGCTGCTGTTATCGCTGCACTGATGGCAGCCACAAAGGCAAAGAAGGATGGTAGGGGGAACAATATGAAGTGGCAGTCATTCATGTCCACGTTTGTGCTGAACAAGATGTGTGAGCTCATCTCTAGTGGGGTTAGGACTTAGGACTAACAAGGGCTTCAAGGAGGTGCACTTGAACACCGTTGCGAAGCAGATATTCGAGTTCTGTGGCCAGGAGATGACTGCTACCCAGGTGTACAACCACCTCAGGAAGTGGAGAGCTTGATGGATCCAAGTGTTCAAGCTCAGAGACCTTAGCGGTGCCTCATGGGATCAGAACACTTGCTCAATCGTTCTGGAAGCAGAGCACTTACACCGGCCATGTCGCGGTTAGCTCACTGCCCCCTTCTTTTTCACACTGACTACCATTGCCTACTCGCAACTTACAATCCTTGTGCTTCTTTCTTAGGACCATCCCAAAGACGTTGAGTTCTCAACACACCCATCTAGGACTACAACCAGATGCAGCACATTTTCTCCTTCGGGCTGGCAACCGGCAAGCTTGCCATGGGCTCCGGTGAGCCTCTCGGTTCTCCCATGCCAGAGTTCCCAGGCACCCCCGAACGTAGAGGCAGTCCTTGATGGCCTTGACAAGCCATTTGAGCATGTCCCTATGGTCGATAGGAAGAGGAAGAGGGGCGGCCTGATGGAGGAGGAGATCAGTGTCTTCAACAGCATGACTGAGGCCGTGAAGGAGGTGGCAACCGCCATTAGGGAGAGCAAGTCTGTCGACGTCCACCCTGACCTGTACAGCGCCGTCATGGAGCAAGGTGGCTTCAGCGATGAGGCTCTCATGGCAGCTGTGAGCCACCTGCTGGACAACAAAGCCCAGGGTGTTGGGTTTGTTGTCATGGCAGACGCCCACAGTGTGCTCTGCTCTGGCTCAGGAGCTGGCTGGGCAAGCACTACTACTAGAGCTTGCTGTTGGTTACCGCGTGCATGATCCTCGATGGCGATGGCGATGGCGACAAGGATGACGATGACGACGTATATTTTGTGTAGCTAGGGCTCGAAAACAATTTAATGGTTTGTATATTTTGGTGAGGTGGTATATACTAACCCCTCACGGTAATCCTCAGGGTGATCACAAACTTGCGGTGGTAGGACGACACCCTCTTTTGGGTGTGGTGGTGGTAGGATGACACCATAGTAGTGATAGGTTGAACTTACTGTGCCATATGATCATGCATGCTTACTAGTTCTCTCACTACTGGAATCAGAGAATTTGTCGTCTGCTACTGCTTTGCCATCTGCTAGCTGACGACAAAGAAGGTCTTTGCTTTCAGCGTACAAAAAGCAGACGGCAACGAACTAGCTCCCAACTCTTTGCCGTCTGCTAGCAGACGGCAAAGACCGTGCCCAATCCAAACTAACGGCCTCTCTCTCCCCTCTCTCTGTCCCCAACCTGCCCGCAACACCGCCCCGCCGCACCACCCGCCGCCCCGCCGCACCACCCCACCACCCCGACGCCCCGCCGCACACCCACACACATCGCCGCCCCGACCCCCACCGCCCTTCCCGTCACCGCACCATCCCGCCGTCGCCGCCCCCGACCCCCACCGCCCTCCCGTCGCCGCCCCTCACCCACACCGCCCTCCCCGTCGCCGCACCACCCCGCCGTCAGCCGCCACGCCACGGCCCCACACCAACACGACGGAACACAAACGCACCCTGTGGCCCGGCGCCCCACGGCCCCGCCGGCCCGACGACCAGGCGCCCCGCCGCCCCCGCCGACCCGCCGCCCCACTCCGGTGAGCCTCTCCCCCCTATTTTTTTCTTTTTTTTCTACTGTTAGTTAGGTTAGTTAGATTAGTTCTAGGTTAGTTAGGTTAGTTCTAGAAAAAAATTATTAGGAGAAGAAAAGAAGAAGAAGAAGAAGAGGAGGAGAAGAAGAAAAGGGGGAAGAGAGAAGAAAATAATAAGAAGAAGAAGAGGAGGAGGAGGAGAAGAAGAAGATGATGATGATGATGAAAAAGAAGGAAGAAGAAGATGAAAAAAAGAAGTAGAAAAAGAAAGAAAAGAAGGTCGAGGGTCGAGGATCTCCGAGGGGTCGAGGGTTGCCGAGGGGTCGAGGGTCGAGGATCGCCGAGGGGTCGAAGTTTTTTTCATAGTTTGAAGTGTCAATGCTTTATGTGATGTGATGTCCTAAATTTTCTTAACTCGATCGGTAAAATTTGCAGGTAGAAGTTTTTGGTTCGTGATCCCGCCGTTGTTCGACTACTTCCTCTACAGCCGAGGGTGAGCTACGAATCCACCTTCACCTCCTACGCTCTTTTAATCATGTCAGTAGATTTCATTTTCATGCTAAGTCGCGGAACCAGTATGCGTCTCCCGTCCGAAAGGGTTGCATCGATAAATATGCATTCAGTTGCATATTTATCACCGTAACTCATTCGGATTGTCCAGCGATTTCCACGGACAGCCCGAGTATGTGTAGATTGGGTACGTTCTCCATGCTCTACCCCATTCCGATACAAAATTTCGGCAGCGCCTCCCTGTTGTTCTCCGGATGCACATTCTCTCGGCTTTTTGCCGAGACGTGTATTTGGAGAACAGCGAGAAGGTGCTGCCGAAATTTTGTCTCAGAATGGGATAGAGCATGGAGAACGTACTCAATCTACACATACTCGGGTGGGATTAGGACCTATCTTTACCTATTAGAGTGTAGGTTGCATGGACGTAATAAAATTGACAAACTAGATTAACTTATGAATATACATGCTGATGGGCCTATCTTTACCTATTAGAGTGTAGGTAGGCAAGATGAGTGATCGTGCATGGATATACACCGGTCACACTAGTCAGAAAGAGATGACCAATGAATGGTTAACAAAAACCAAGGGGTTTGCGAAAGCCGCATTTGCAAATGGCCAGAGGAAAACCTGGTGCCCCTGTGTCCGGTGCGGCAATTGGGAAAAGAGGACAGAGGATGAAATGGACAAACACCTGCAGAAGAGTGGTTTTACGCCCGGTTATACGGTGTGGACATTTCATGGTGAGTCTGCCCAACGTGCCAGAGCTGAGGCGATTCGTCGTCGCACCGACGAGCATGGTACCGGGATGCAAGACATGGTGCAAGACTTTGATGATGCTCGGGATTCGGACGATGAGATGGAGGAATCTGCAAAGGCCTTCAATGAAATGTTGGAGTCTTCAAAACGTCCTCTCCACGAGCACACTGAGCTTTGTCAGCTGGATGCCATCTCACAAGTAATGGCTCTGAAGACTCAATTCAACTTGGGCAGAGAATGCTACGACGCGATGATGACAGTATTTGGACGCTTTCTACCCAAAGGCCATGTAATGCCTGCAAACCTGTACCAGTCGGACAAAATCCTCCGTGCACTTAAGATGCCCTATGAGAAGATACATGCCTGTGAGAAAGGATGTGCCTTATTTAGGCTTGAGTATGCGGACTTGAACTATTGTCCCATTTGCAAGTCTTCCAGGTATGTTGTGGTAGACAACGGTATGGGTGAGAAAACGCAGACCAAAATCCCCGTTAATGTTCTTCGGTATTTGCCAATTGTACCAAGACTTCAACGTCTTTTCATGGTCGAAGAGACGGCAAGACAGATGTCATGGCACAAAATGGGCAAAAGAACCGAATTAGATGTAGATGGGAATCTGATGATGGTACACACATCAGATGGTTCTGCGTGGAAACGCTTCGATGCATTACATGAGCAAAAAATAGCAGATCCAAGGCATCCTCGAGTCGCCATCAGCACGGATGGGTTCAGTGTGTTTGGTCTGACGGCAATCCAATACAGTTGTTGGCCCGTATTTGTCATTCCACTCAATCTCCCCCCGGACAGATTATGCAAAGAAAGAACATTTTTCTGACGTTGATAATTATAGGGCCCAACTATCCGGGGAAGAATATGAATGTGTGCATGCAGCCGCTCAAGGATGAATTGCAAGAAGCTTGGGATAATGAGTTCAAGACATACGACGCCGCTAGCAAACAGAACTTCATAATGCGTGTCTGGTACATGTACTCGATGCATGACTTGCCGGCGTATACGCTATTCGTTGGCTGGTGTGTGCATGGAAGGTTCCCGTGCCCCACATGCAAGGCAGCTCTTGAGTTTCGTTGGCTGCAGGCGGGTCGCAAGTTTTCTTGCTTCGACTTGTATAGATAGTTCCTGGATCCTTGCCATAAGTTCAGGAAAGACAAGAAGAACTTCATCAAAGGTAGAGTTGTCAAAAACTCTGCACCACCTGCGTTGACAGGCCAAGAGACCCTGGATCAGTTAAACGCTCTCGAGCTAGATCCAGAGCATCCAGGGTATTTCAAGGGGTATAATTCAGAACACGCCTGGACTCGCAAGACATGCTTGTGGGATCTGCCTTACTTCAAAGACCTCCTTTGCCCACACAACATCGACATGATGCACACTGAAAAGAATATCGTCGAGGCCCTATTTGGTACATTGTTCGGCATAGAGGGAAAGTCAAAGGATAATACTAAGGCTAGAGTCGATCAAGAGGCGCTATGTGATAGACCGTTACAAAACATGAAAGAACCGAAAGGAAAGCAGAACTGGACAAAGCCAAAGGCATGGTTCAATCTTGGAAGGCTAGCTATGAGGGAAATTATCTTGTGGGTGAAAATGCAGTTGATGTTCCTCGATGGGTATGCAGCGAATCTAAAGAGGGGAGCGAGTCTTGAAAAATTGAAAATATTTGATCTCAAGAGTCATGATTGGCACATGTGGATTGAGCGGGTAATGCCGGTGATGTTGTGTGGCTTTATCCCTGAGGATGAATGGCGATGGAGGTACCGAGTATTATGGGAGAGTTGAAGCAATTTATGAACTTCTATTCTATGGTGAAAACCCACCGAACATCATAGTCTTCAAATGTTATTGGTTCCAGCCGAAGGAGACTAGAAGGACTCATGAACATATAGGACTAGTCGAAATCAAACAAAGCACCCATTTAGATATTCCCGATGTCTATATTACGGCTCAACAGGCGGCCCAAGTTTTCTATCTACCGTGGGCCTGCCAAACTGATCCAAATCTGAATGGTTGGGATGTCGTTTATGAAGTGCCGCCACGTGTTAGACCACCTCCCCCCAATGAAGAGGATTATGAACCTCACATTAACCCAGACACATATGAAGGTGAATTCTTTCAAGAAACACGTCTTTCCAAAAAACGCTTCAAGAAACGCTCTACTTCACCCCATAACATTGAAGTATACAGCGACAGTGAATCCGACTTCACCCCTGAGCCGGAACAAGAAGAGCCTGAACAAAAAGAGGTTACTGCTGCGGATGACTTGTCAATGCTTGACCGATTACATAAAGGTGGCCTTCCACATGCTGATGCCACTGAACCCGATGAGCACGTCATTCATGATAGTGATGATGATGATGATGCATTTATTGACCCCGGAGCATTTATTGAACCCGACGATCAAGATTATTATTAGTTCATGTCAGGTATTCAATTTTTTTATATTGTACTTGATTTATATAGTTACTTGTATGATTTATATAGTTACTTGTATAATTTTCTTACTTTGTATGATTGTTTGTCATACATAGTGCCATGGTCTTGATATCCGTCCCCGTCGGCCTCGCCCGGTTTATGATTCGGATGTGGTATATTCTCTTTTATAACTATTTGTTGCATTTCGCATTTATGACAATTATGGCCATCAAGTTGACATAGAGATATTTTTATCTAGGAGGTATGTGAACCGGAAATTGCAATCGACCCTCTTGTTGAGAAGTTAAATTTAGTTGAAAAAGAAAACGCGTATTTGAAAGAAAAAATGAAAAGAATTGAAGAAGAGAAGATGAAATTGGAGTTGTATGTTGCCGATGTCGTCGATGATCACAAGATGAAGATGGTTGCAATGCGCTTGAAGATTAAGAAGATTAGAAAATATGCCATTGATAATGAGGCTTGGTATCATTATGCCGTTGGATCAATTGTTACCTTAGTTGCGATCTTGATCGCATTTGTTGTGATGAGGGTAAGTTTTCTCTAGTGTTTTGCTTAACAAATGCATACTTAGCTTCGTACATGCTTGTTAGCCCTATTATGCCACATACTTAGCTTATTTTTTCCAAAAAAGACGTACTTAGCTAATTATCCTTTCAAATGACATAATTAGCTTATTTAGTTCATTTATGACATAATTAGCTTATTCATTTCAAAATGGCATAATAACCATGGTTCTATCATAAATGTCATATACTTAGCTTATTTTTCTCAAAATTGGCATAATTACCTAAGTTAGATAAAAATGAGCTATACTTACCTAAGTTGGCTAAAAAATGGCATCATCACCTAGGTTAGCACAAAAATGACCTATACTTACCTTATTTTCCTCCAAATTGACATAATAAGCTTAGTTAGCTAAAAAATGGCATAACTACCTAAGTTAGCTCTAAAATGACACAAATAAGGAATAAGAAGAAGAAAAACAAGGAAGAGGAGAAAAAGAAAGAATAGAAGAAAGAATAGAAGAAAAAGAAAGAATAAAAGAAGAAGAATGAGAATGAGAAGGAAAAGGATAAAAAGATAGAAGAGAAGAAGAAAGATGAGAAAAGAAGAAGAAGAAGAAAACATCTTCTTCTTCTAGTCTTCTTCTTCTTCTTCTTCTTCTAGTCTTCTTCTTCTTCTTCTTCTTCTTCTTCTAGTCTTCTTCTTCTTCTTCTTCTTCTTCTTCTTCTAACTTTCTTACTCCCATTTTTGCAGGTTTGATTCACTTCATGGAAGCAGCATTGATGGACTGCTAGTGTTTAGTTCTAGTTTTCATTTGTATTGATGAACAATGTGAAACTATGTATGTATATATGGATGAACTCCATGAAACTATGTATGTATTGGATCTTTTAATACCCTATGTGTTCTGTTGCATTGATGGACTGCTAGATATTTGATACATGGGCTATGTTTGAGGTTGAAACTATATATATCATATATATCTTTTGAAAATGCAAGGATATAATAGAAAACAGAAAAAACAGAAACAATACTGGCACTTTGCCGTCTGCCACCGACGGCAAAGGGGTCTTTGCCGTCTGCCACAGACGGCAAAGTGGCCACGTGGCAGTAACCTGTGCAACCTGGGAGCTGACCCATTTGGTCACTTTGCCGTCCGTGGCAGACGGCAAAGGCTTGTGCAGTTTGCCGTCCGTGGCAGACGGCAAAGAGCGGGAGGGCATGACGCGTCTGCTGACGTCACAAGGCAGACGGCAAAGGGGAGGGCATATTTGCCGTCAGCTGGCGAACGGCAAAGCCTCCCGTTAGCCACCTAACGTGGCTAACGTCTATTCTTTGCCGTCAACGATCATTGCCGTCTGCCACAGACGGCAAAGTGGTCTTTGCCGTCCGCTGGACAAAAGCAGACGACAAACGAGCTGTTTACCGTAGCTATCTTTGCCGGGCATGTTTGCCGTCCGCGGCAGACGGCCAAGCCCTTTGCCGTCCGCTTTCCGGTCCTTTGCCGTCTGCCATGGTAGACGGCAAAGAAGCTGATTCCTGTAGTGTCTACTGCTGCATTGCTTGTTGTTTGTGTGCTCCATTACTTGCTGCTTGATTGCTCCATTGGTAGCTGCTTCAAATGTTGCTCTTTGTGCACTGCGAGGACAAGTGGTATGCGGTGTTCGTCGGGAGGGCACCAGGGGTTTACAGTGCATGGGAAGGTTGCAACCAGCAAGTTTCAGGGTACAGTGGCAGCAACCACAAAAGGTTTAAGACTAGGCAGGCGGCAAAAGATGCTTGCGCCATGTTTGTGCGAAAGCAGGCATGGAAGGTTGAAGTTGGCAAGGCGGCGCCACACTTTGGGGTGAAGACTTTGATCATCATCGCGCAGTTCGTCGCCATTGCAATGCTGTGGTGTTGATGTGGTAGCTGTGATCGTGTGTATGGTAACCTCACCACATAGGGTACAAGGTTAGCACACCTTGCACCCTGTGTGCAACCAAACTATATGCTTATGTGTGAGTTGAGACAATGCAAACAACCAAACAACATACGCAAAGCTATCCGCTAATGCAGGGAAGCAAGATGCAGCCAACCAAACAAGTTGTAGATGTTGGTTTTCAGGCAGCTACCAAACACGCCCTTGACAAATCTAGTCGTACCTAAGTTATCAGTGGGGTGTTTTTTGTAGTGGTAATACTAACTACTACACTACTAAGAGTGTAAGACTATGCGTTGAAATAATTCTTACTCCTAAGAAGGTTTGCACCCTGAACATTTTCCAGGCGACCACTCAGAGCAGCAGCAAGCAGTAAAACACATGACCAGTCGTAGTCGTAGTAGTTTTGAGTCAGTCTGTCAGTGGGTTGGAGAGGAACATTTTCCGATGAGGGGACATCGAGATTCTCTGACCAAAGGGGTCACATCCTGCTGCCGATCACTGAAGGGTCTAGTGTACAAGCAATGGGGGCAGCTGCCCCCACTAAATTTTCAGTGTCTTTGTAATATGCCAAGCTAAATAGTGATTTGCCCCCATTTAGCAAAGAAATTTTTACCATTTAACACATCTTTGCCCCCAGTAAAATTCGATCTTGGGTTCGCCCCTGCACTGAATCACTGTTCGATTGTTGTGGTCAAGTCCGACAGAGGGCGCAGCAACAATTTCCAAGGCTGTCAAACTTAACCAATTAGTGGAGCACTAACCATTTTTCTCATACGCGCGCGGGGTTAAAATTTCCCGCGTGATTAATTAATCAGGACTTTCTACAAGCTAGATGACTCCTCTGACGGAGACACGAGACAAGAGGTGGTGGTTACCATCGCTGATCCCGGATTCCTGACAGGGCAAATTTAAGCTGCGTCGGCAAGTAATTTGGTGTTGATGAAGACAGAGATCATGGGGTAGCTAGCATCTCCACTACTCCGTAGACAGAGATCATGAGTAGGTAGCTGCTGCTGCTTCGAAGCAAAATGGGTACAGTCGAATAGCACTGCTGATTGATCTAGCTAGCGCCTAGAGGAAACTGCAATAGTGACCTAGGGTAGAGACGTCGGCGATGCAATCGGATTAGGCAGGCATCTCCTAGCTAGCTAGCGCCTTGTGCTTGATGCTGTCTCTGCTTCCAGCAGCAGCAAACAGGCGAGCGAATCCTGGGCGCTCACTGTCGCACTTTTTCATTCGTTCAATTGTTCTTCAGGTTTTGGAGGGCAGTACTGCTCGACGTACAATCTCTGTTACAGTTGATCTCAGTCCAATTTCTAACGTTTGGATGTCATCCAGGGACGGAGACAAGGGGTCAATAGCGATTAGTTAGATCCGTTTATTAGCCGGCCTTTTGACTTGATTCGCCCCCCCTGTCCACTTGTCTCGTGTAACACCGTGAAACCCCTCGGGCAGCCCATGTACAACAAACAACAGATCACAACCCAGCAAAAGAAAGGGCCCACCATCGAGGTCAAAGAGAACATAGTCCACCGGTCAAGGGCTTGCGACCAGGAGCACCAACGCAGTCTGCTACAATCCTGGCGATCGACACAATTTTATATCGCTGCAACTGAACGCACGCAGATTGCGGCTCGTGCGATCTTCCCATCTGTCGTCGCCTCCAATCTCCGCCTACCCGCAAGATTAGCTTCAGTCTCCAAGCGAAGATCATAGGGGGGTTGATCGAGATCCGCCACGGCTGATTACCTGCACGGTTAGTCCCTTACTTCATCTCCTGATCTTTAATCTGCTCTAATTTGTGTGGTTGTTCCATAAAAAACCTACGAACATGAGAAGTTAATTACAGTAGGAAATATAGGCTGTTGTGTGTAGATACGAAGAGGAAGAGAAGAATGGAAAACGTTTCCTAGGGCACTTGCTTCCAACCGTTCAAGCCTAGAAATCCCAATTGATCATTTCCTCAGCCACTATAAAGGATATTAGGAGAAACACCACCACCATGAGCGACCACAGAGGAGATGATGCACGGAATCTGACATCCTCTTTGCGTGTATGGTACGTCCACTCTCATAATTTAATTAACATCAGCTTCAAATATCTGATTTTTGTGGGTTAAAATGAATGATTGTTAATTGATCAACATGAAAACTGAATTTGGAATCAATAGATAGATATTGTATTGTCTACCAAATTCGTAATGCAATCAATTTGGAAACTAAATTTGTCTTGCCAAAAATGCACATTTTAATAGTTTTTTGTAGTGTTCACACTAATGAAAACACTAGTTCAGGCTTAGGTTTTTGCAAGCACAAACTTTTTTTATGGTTAACCGATGCCCAACTGCCTATAAGAGCTCAAGTCTGCAACTCGCCCCCCCTATACAAAATTCCTGGCTCCGTCCCTGATGTCATCTGACCTCTGTCATGAGGTCATACGTGAGCTCCTCCTTTCCCAAAGTCATTCTCATCCTCTCTTTTGTTTTTGTTTAGGAAAGTCATTCTCATCCTCTGGTGTTTAATTTAGCGTTGGGCCGTCGGGTGCTAATTTACTTGCTTTTCTGGCCCAAGCATGCATCATTGGGCTTAATTTTGTTGAGCCCATGCATGATATTTTGTTGATATTTTCTGGCGAAGTCTTTACTCTTCGGTCATCACCGACGCGCGCGGCGGCGGCGCATGCAAGACTCCCGTCGACATGCATCCATCCGTCCATGGAAACGCCTTACGTTGAGCATGCGTGCGTGCTTGCATCGCTAGTGGAGGCCAAAAGCCGTGGATGGCGCGGGCGCGTTCGACCGCCTAGTGTCTAGCTAGTGAGTCAGTCATGCATATGGTTCAGCCCAAAAGACTCGCGCGCCGCACCAGGGAAGCCGATCAATGGCGCCCGTGGAATGGACCGAGCTAGCTAGCTAGCTAGATAGGCTCCTGCATGCATGATGAGCGTCATGGTTATGCCATCGTACCTACCAATGACATACTGTCGTCTCGTCGTCGACATAGAAGTTTGTATAGTCGGGAGTTCCATTGCTCAGAGATATGTACTCCATGCAAGGCAAAACTAGCAAAGGTGGTGTGAAACAACGTGCGTACTTGGCCTGGCCTAACAATTCAAGAGGCACGCACGCTTGGCAGGAGAACACAGTTGACGCCGCCGGCATGGCATGCCGTGGTGACCGCGACACCCGATGTGCGCGCGAGGCAGGGGATAATCATCAGATGCTACGTCTAGGCGTGGACGAATTAACATGGCGAAAGAGGAGAGAACTACTGCAGCATGCATGTGCACTCCAACGACTTCCATGCAGTTATGCTAGGTAGGTGCAAGTGTTTCACCAAACTGTAGCTTGTTGGAGAGGGACAGACACCCGTTGACACCCGGCGCCGATCAGCGCCGAGCTCGTCGCGGTCACCAAGTCTTGCAGCCACCGTGCCGGCATGGCTGGCTAGTCTCCCTTGTTTGGTACGCACGTTCCTGCTCACCACATGCACGGCACCCGGCCGGCAGCTGGAGAACTCAACTGGTCCAGTGAGTGGATGGCACTTTCAGAGTGTACTTGCGCAGCAGTACGTCCACTACTCAACGCTCCATGGACGCATGGTTTGGCAGCTTTGATTAGATTGCATGTTTGAATTAAGGGAAGAAAGGAACTCGACGTCGTACGTCGGAGAACCCCACACTTGACTATTTGACACAGTTTCATCTCTTCTCTCTCTGTCAAAGAAAAAGTTTCATCCCCTTCTCTAGCAACAATATATTTTTTCAGAACTATAATTTCTTATTTTTTATTAAAAAACACATCCCATATAGGAGTATTAATTAAATAAATAACTACAATAATTCATTACAGAATTCACAACGTAGGACAGAACATTGTTGACAAGAACACCATCCGATCTATTATCGAAACTAAACTTCGCAATCTAATGAGCCATCACATTGGCCAAACGATTAATCTTGGAGACATTAAAATTATTATTTTCAGAACCATAGATTTTTTTGGGAGGGGGGGGGGGGGGGGGGTGTAGATGTGTCCAATTCAACACCGTATACAGCTCTGTGTCGACGCGAGGGCTATATCTCCATTGTGAGATATATGCACCTCTCGCCTCTGGGGGCCAGCCAAGCAAAGCAAGGGTGAAGCAAGTAATTGTTTCTTTATGGGACCTGCCTTCAGGAGCACAATTTCATTCTGGTATTTGTTGGTTGTTTTTTGTTTCATTTTTTATGGTTTTCCTTTCTTTTAATTTTATTCTAATTCTTATTATGTTTGATTTTTTTTTTTTGCTTTGGTCTTCTTCTTCTATATGCGTTTTGTTATCGTTTTTCACCAGTTTTTTTAATTCTTTTCCTATTTTCTGTGCTTCCTTTTTCTTACTTTTCCATATGCATGTCAAAAAATTTCAATACATATTGTACAGTTTTCGTATACACACGTATCTTTTTTATATTAGGCCAACACCGTTAAAGGTCATACTCATGACGTAAAAAAAAATATTATACTCATGTAAGTACATATTTATGGTGTATTAACATTTTTCTAAGCTTATGCGTTTATTGCATTGCATAAAAAATTTATAAAAGTGTCATAAAATGTTTCTTAACACGTTAACATTTTTTAAATGGAACAGAACACTTATTAAAATTATGCAAACATTTTTTAACATGTATACATACTTTTTAAAATGTCACGATTTTTTTGAATGGTATGCACATTTTTCAAATTTTACTAACAAATGTTTTTCACTGCAATGTTTTTTTCAAATACACTATTGAACATTTTTAAAATACACTACGAATATTCATAACTAATTAACAAATGTTATGTTTGAAACATATAAATTTATAATATTTCAAAATATAAAAATAAACAAAAAGAAAACGCTACTGGCAGGCCAAGTCAGGTCTAGCTTGAGGCTAAGGGATGCTCGCGGTCGTTGCGAACGAGACAAAGCCACTCGCCAAATCCTATCTGACAGTTCAGGGGCTAAATAGACGAGAATGTCTCGCATAGGAAGTAAAAAATACAGAGGAAAGAGGGAGATCGCTGGCACTGCTAGCCACTCCGTCCAAGTCCCGTTCGTGGTAAGTAGTAGGGGCACGTCCTGCTTGAGGCGATTTGAGCCGGTTTTCTTCGGCTTTTTTCTCTTTCCTTTTTTGTTTTCTTTTTTCTTCTCTGTTTTTTCATTCTTTTTGCATTTTGTTTTTCCTTTTGTTTCTTTTGTTTGTTTTTCGGTTTTCTTTGTTATTTTGGTTATAATTCCACATTTTTTGTATATGTCAACAACATTTTTATAATACACATCTAATATTTTTCCAATAGAAAATATATATATTTGTAATACATGGTTAACATATTTTCTATACACATTTTAACATTTTTCACATGCTATATGAAGATTTTTTAAATACAAGATTAAATTTTTTTTAATACATGTTGAACATTTTTTCTACACTTTTTAACATTTTCTTAAATGCTTGATTACCAGTTTTCAAATAAAAAGATAACAATTTTTAATACATGGTCAACATTTTTTCTATACACATTTATAATTTTCCAAAAGTTAGATTAATATTTTTCAAACACATGTCAACATTTTTATAAATGCTTGATTAACATTTTTATATTCATGATCAAGTTTTTTCATCATTTTTTTATACATGGTCAACATTTTTTCTATACACATTTAACATTTTTCAAATGCTTGATTAATATTTTTTAAATACTTGTTCAATATTTTTTTAAATGCTTGATTAACATTTTTATATACATGATCAATTTTTGGCTGGTTCTTTCTTTTTTTTTCTTCTTTCCTCATTTTCGTTTTTTTTTTCATGTTAATTTATGAACTTTTATTTTTCAAATAAGTGATATTTTTTCAAATTCCTAAACCTTTTAAAATTCATGAACTTTTTCCAAAGTTGTGATTCTTTTATAAAAAACCTGAAGTTTTTACAAATTAATAAGCCTTTAGAAAATTCATGATTTTGTAAAAAAATGTGATTTCTCAAAAATCCGTTAAAAAATCCAAATTCACTAACTCTTATCTCTTTCGTGAACTTTTTTAAAATTCATGACACAATATTTTCAAATTTGCAGACTTATTTCGAATTTGTGACTTTTTTTTATTAGTGATCTTGTTTTCAATTTGTGGACCTCTTTTCGTATTTGCGAACATTTTTTGGTTTTGTGAACTTTCCTAAACCATGAACTTTTTTTAACACGTGTATGTTTTCTACATCCACGCAAGCTAATGGGGCTGCAGCCCAACAGCCTTTCCGCATGGGCGTGGTTCTCCAAATGGCGCTATAAGCGCTGAGGCGTAGTCCCTAGTTAAGGGTATCCCTTGTAAATGTCACTTCCACCTTTTTTTATGCTGACGGGTGGTGCACTGTATGTGCACTTGTCACAAACTATGAGTTTCTCTTTTTTTTGGTAGATTTTTTTAACGATTTATCTTTTGAACCGTGCGTAGAAATTTCAAACCGTTTTCACCATTGAATTTCTAGCGATATGCTAAATTTTTATTGACAAAGATTATTGCAGGACCAATTCTAATAGCAACTATGCAATTCAAAATAAAAGAGACGATGCAAACATGAATGCAACTAGACTCAAATTGCACAAATCTATGAAAACCACCTATTTACTTCTGAGTTGCCTCCTAAAATACGCTTTCTTTATAGCCATGTAGCCGGGGTTCGGAGCTCCGTTAGGTCATCCACCCGGATCCTACGGGATATCAACCCCGAGTGTGAGACCTGATTCCGACCGGGGTTTGGAGCACCTCATAGTAGTGCTCGTTCGGAGTTGTGCATGCTTACGGTGCATCGGCATCATGTAGATAAATAGGTCCTCGCTGTCAAGCGAGAACTAATGCACCGAGCGAGATAGGCATGTCTTCTTATAGTTCTGCAGCGAGAGGGTTTGAGACTTATTGAAAGATCGAGGATGTCGCCTAGAGGGGGGGGGGGGTGAATAGGCGCTTTAAAATAATTACGGTTTAGACTTGAACAAATGCGGAATAAACCTAGCGGTTAATTTGTCAAGCACAAAACCTACAACAACTAGGCTCACCTATGTGCACCAACAACTTATGCTAAGTAAGATAAACAACTAAGTGATAGCAAGATATATGACAAGAAACAATATGGCTATCACAAAGTAAAGTGCATAAGTAAAGGGCTCGGGTAAGGGGTAACTGAGGCACGCGGAGACGACGATGTATCCCGAAGTTCACACCCTTGCGGATGCTAATCTCTGTTTGGAGCGGTGTGAAGGCACAATGCTCCTCAAGAAGCCACTTGGGCCACCGTAATGTCCTCACGCCCTCGCACAATGCAAGATGCCGTGATTCCACTAAGGGACTCTTGAGGACGGTCACCAAACCCGTACAAATGGCAACCCTTGGGGGCGGTCACCGAACCCGTACACTTTGGCAACCCTTGGGGACGGTCACCGGAACCCGTCAAATTGCTCGGGGTGATCTTCACAACCTAATTGGAGACCCCGACGCTTGCCCGGAGCTTTACATTACAATGATTGAGCTCCGAACACCACCAACCGTCTAGGGCGCCCAAGCACCCAAGAGGAACAAGCTCAAGGGTACCAAGCACCCAAGAGTAATAAGCTTCTCAACTTGTAACTTCCATGTATCACCGTGGAGAACTCAAACCGATGCACCAAATGCAATGGCAAGGGCACACGGAGTGCCCAAGTCCTTCTCTCCCAAATCCCATCAAAGCAACTAATGCTAGGGAGGAAAATGAGAGGAAGAACAAGAAGGAGAACACCAAGAACTCCAAGATCTAGATCCAAGGGGTTCCCCTCACATAGAGGAGAAAGTGATTGGTGGAAATATGGATCTAGATCTCCTCTCTCTTTTCCCCCAAAAACTAGCAAGAATCCATGGAGAGATTGAGAGATAGCAAGCTCGAAGAAGGTCAACAATGGGGGAAGAACACGACCTCAAAGGATAAAGTTCATTGGGGAAGAAGACCCCCTTTTATAGGTGGGGAAAAATCCAACCGTTATGCTCACAGCCCGCACAGAGCGGTACTACCGCTCATGGGAGCGGTACTACCGCTAGGGCGGTGGAAGCCCTTTGAAAAACAACAGCGAGGAGGCAAAAGGCCAGTAGAACCGCCGAAGCGATACTACCGCTCGTCCTCACGGTACTACCGCTAGGGGTAGCGGTACTACTGCTTGCGAGCGGTACTAAAAAAATACATCCGTGCCTACCACCGCTGGACTTAATACGAGATTTTGGTCCGGAGCGGAAGTAGCCACGGTAGTAGCGCTCTGGAGCGGTAGTAAAAAATTACATCCGCTCCAAGCGGTAGTAGCCGCGGTAGTACCGCTCCAGCCTTTTAAGGACACCAAAACTGCCACAACTTCTGCAAACGGACTCCGAATTCAATGAAACCAAGTTTGTTGGAAAGCTAACGACATGGGCTAACACAATCTTGATAGAAATAACAATAAGAAGCAAATGAGAAAAGGCCCATAAGAAAATGGTGAGAACCCTTCCTCGAATAAGACCGGTAAAACCTCCAACACCGAAAACGCAATAGAAGAAGCATATGAAATCCGTTTTCGATGTACTAGAGCTTGTCATGAAGATAACCACAAGCTCTAAAACCTCAATAAGAGAAAATACAAATAAGAATCAAGAAAGATGATGCAAGGATGCAATGGTTTGAGCTCTCGACGAACGATACGATCAAGCTACTAACTTGAGAGCTCCCCTTGATAGTACGGATATCGATCCTATAACCCGTTCTTCAAACTATCACCATGAGACTGGTAAAATAGAAAACCTATCAAGGGCAAATCTTTGCCTTGCACGAAGTCCACTTGAGCTAGATGATGACGATCTTGACTCCCTCAAGTTGGACCACCTTTCGTGATTGCGTTGGCTCGATGAAGGCTAGTTGATTGCTCCCCCATACTCCACTATGGGTGAGTCACTCTTCGGCACACCTTCACAAGTCCATTGTCACCACAATGGACGGCAAGCTACAAGCATGATTTCTTCGTGATGCTCCACTTGAACTTGCACAACACAACCTTGATTTGATGTCATCCTTAATGGGTTGTATGTGATCTTCCTCTTGACGCAAGCCCATGGAAGCAAACCTAACCCCACATAGAACTCTCACAAAGACCATGGGTTAGTACACAAAGCGCAATGGACAATGCTTACCAAACCGTGAGATCACTTGATCCCACTCGGTGTATCTTCTACACTTTGTGTGAAATCTTCTCTATTCATAAAGATGATGTCTTGAAGAACACATGGATGTTCACACAATATTCTTCTTCAAGACATGCTAGCAATTAGCTCAACACTCACTAGACCAATCTTTGGATAGATCCTTTGGATACCACCTTGGTCAACACATAAACTCCTTGAAACCAACAAATGGACTTCAAGAAAAGCCTATGGACAAATCCTACGAATATAACTCAACGCAACCATTAGTCCATAGAGATTGTCATCAATTACCAAAACCAAACATGAGGGCACCGCATGTTCTTTCAATCTTCCCCATTTTGGTAATTGATGACAATCACTTTCAAGAGAGTTTATATAATGAATTAAGCATCACCATGCAAAGCAACAACTAATAATGCATGAGCATGAGTTTTAAAAGCTTAGGAACAAAACCAAAGCAAGAAGAGATAGCTCTAAACTTCTCCACACAACTCTCTAAACTTCTCCCCCATTGGCATCGATTGCCAAAATGGGCGAAAAGCTTAGAAGGCCAATATAATATGTGTTCCTCCATAAATTGTGTATTTCTCAAAATATGAGTGGAATACAATACATATATCCAATGATGAATAGTTGGAGGAAGACAAACTATATTGAGGATCCAAATATTGCAAAGGGATGATATGGCACAAAGGCATACCAAGAATGAAATTAGCAATCAAAAGATACCAACTGAAACAATCCGACAATGGATCCTACAAGCCACATGGATATAAGATATTATGATATGAGCGAAGGAGTGTTCTAAAGAACATAGAGAAGCTCCCCATGATTTGTGCAATATTTAGTTTTGTATTTGGGTACAACATGCACAAAGTAGGATCATCACTCCCCCAAACTCAATAGAAACACACAACAAGTGCAAGTGAGCATATAGGAAACTAAGCCTAGCACTTGCAACAAACACATGGTTGAGAAACATGTAAAAGAGGCAACTTAGGAATAGGCTCAACCAAAACCGATGTGTGTGAGTCAAGGCAATGCACTTGACAAGGCTAATGTACGGATGAGCATTAAGCATCAATATAGTCTTGAATGAATGAGATACACGTTGCAAGGCCTGTCATTCCCACACACAACTAGCAAATGGGTTCACAAGCTCACTAATAAGCATATAAAGAACCTATGCTTGTGACAACCCGTGGTGAAGATATAAAAGGAAGCTTCGTTAAGAGGAGGGATACCAATTGAATTGGCAAAAGCCTCATCATGACAAGCAAGAGGAAAACAATCTTCACCACAAAAGAGTGCAACAAGATGCAAAGATATAAGATCCGCACTCAAGACAAATCCTTTCACGGAGCCACCTAGGAAATACAAAGGAAAGAAAGGTGGACATGAAAGAATAAGGATATCCACTAAAGATGTAACTTCTCTCAAGTGTATAAGATTCTAGGTAGATGAAAATCATGATGATATCAATCCACAAAGAAGGATGCACACAAGAAATGGTTACTCAAGGAAAGAATAGGATACCCAAACGGAAGTCATAAAATATACTGATAAGATCTTTGCTTGAAAAGCATATAGCGCATGGCTTAATATTATCTTATAGTATATAAATGAGCTTCAACCAAACGAACATCAAAGACATCACAACTATCAACAAGAGATCATTGTTGAGATGCTTTGAGAAGGGAAACAAGTATCACAAGAACTAATCAAGAAATTCATGCCATGATACAACCTACACAAGGTTGTATGTAAGAAATGTATGCATGAGTAGATACTTGTTACCGAGATAGCATTGGAAGGATGTAGTAGATACCAATTGAATGTAAACGATAGTAGTTCATTGAACGTCCTAGCTTGACTCCAATAAGCACATGGTGACACCACCTTCCTTTTGAATGAGCCGAGCATCCAATGCATCTCTAGTTGTTCCTAGAACAACACCACAAACAAAATGATACCCAAACTCATTGGGACCAAAGAGTTAGCAAACCAACAATACATATGACGAACTCCACATAAATATGTGCATATAGATATGAAATAGAATTTCATGCACATCTTAGCCAATTAGAGACTTGGTGGAGTTTCCCTTATATATTGGGTCAAAGAAAGAAATCATGCCAAAGAATGTACATAAGGTAAATATGCATGCTCTAGACTTCAAGGACCAAATCAACACATGGTTGATAGGATCCCAAAAGAAAAGATACCAAGTGAAAATAAGATACTCAAAGAAGAACTTATCACTTGAAGGATACCAAATACAAGATACATCTAGGAATGAGATATCCATTGATACACACTAAAAGGAAGATACCAAACTCCCAAAAGAGAGGAAGGTTCCTAACGAACCAAGACCTCTACAAAGTTTCATGATGGCACACAGTACCAAAAAGAAATGACTTGTCTTCCACCAACACACACTTGATAAGGATCACAAGATGAGTGTTCTAAAGAAAATAGGATAGCTCCCCCAAGAGTTGTGCATTATAGAGAATTTGCATTTGAATGCAAAATGCACAAGATGGGATCACCGCTTTCACTATATCCATAGACGCACTAGACGAGATCAAGAAATAAACATGATCCACAAGTGGCACGAAAGACAACGAGAGTTGAAACAATCCTAGGCAAGAGATAAGGCAAATAAAACAAAAGGCCAATGTAAAGATGATCAACAATTTCTACCACATAAATGATTACCAATTGTCAAGATACAAGAAGTATTTGGAAATAATTTCCGGTGGTAGATTTCAAAGATATCCATCATCATCTTCACACCAAACACAAAAGCAAATTGCAACTTGTAGAGCTAACATGCCACCTAGGGACAAGATAATTTACAATATCAATTCTAAGTGACAATATCTCAAATGTACACATTTTCTAGGCTTGTAATTTGCACATAGCACATTACTCCCCCATAATGTGATACCAAAGAAAACTGCACAAGAGGCAATAAGAATCCAACAAGAGATAATTAATGGACTATTTAGAATTTGAATTTCTCATGAGAAGACATACCACATAGCGACTAGATAAACTTGTAATATCAATACTAGATGGTATTCCTCATGTACACGCATTTATAGGATTGTGAGGTGCACAAGGCACATCACTCCCCCATAATGGGATATTCCATTAATCTCTCATAAGAGCCAACAAAGATACAAACAAGATGCACAAGGGCTCAACGTACGACACACATGTACATAATGTGCAAACCAACATACACATACTTGATTACTCAAAATAAGCAACTTGGAGACACAACATATACAAACACATATAAGGAACAAAACCAAAACATGCAAAGGGGCAAGTAACTTTCAATGTAAACAATTTAAGTACAAGTTACCGCAAGGAGGCACATTGGATATAAGATAGAAACTTGATAACCCAATTGACTTGGCTTGAGACAATAAGAATGATGAAGTCCCCTTAATTCTTCATGATGTAGCCAAGTCTCCAATGCCCTCCAACAACACCTATTGAGCTAGTTGGTCCCCAACTAAGTTGGGTCCTAAGAGGTTAGTCACAATAGGCTTGGCAACCCAAATGGTTCTTTTCTTGACACCACTTTGAGTACCAACAAACTTGGCAAACACATTGCCAACCTTATCCTTCCCAAGAGAATAGACATCATCTATTAGAATAGGGTTGGATAAGGTACCATTCGTGCATGAAGAAGCTACGTGACCTTTCTCACTACATAGGTAGCAACGTCTACTCTTCACTTTATTCTCACTTGATTTCCCAAGTTGAGAAGCATTAGCTTGAGTCATCTTGGGAAGAGGCCTTTCTTCAACTTGAGGTTGAGCATGGGAATGAACTTGTGGCCACTTCCCTTGTTGCTTGTCACTTATGGCCTTCTTCTTCAATGGGCAAGATCTAACATGATGCCCTTCAACTTTGCACTTGAAGCAAATAATATTGGCCGAATTCTTGACTTGTTTTTGGCCCTTTTTCTTGTTCATCTTGGACTTCTTCTTCTTATTGGAGTTGAATCCAAGTCCACCTTTGTCATTGGGGGATTTTTGCACACTCAAGATATTGTTGAGTGTGGACTTCCCTTCATGACTCTTTTCCAAGTCTTTCTTCAAGGAAGTGACTTGGGCCTTGAGCTCTTTGATTTCCTCTACATGGTTAGTATCAACACAAGTACTAGAGGAAGTATAAACTTCATCGTTAGAGCAACAAGGCAAGGAAAGCAATTCATCACAAGATGTAGCAACATTATGAGTGGATGAATTACGAGGACTAGCACATGGCAATATAGCATTTAGACTTGAAATAGTGCTAGTATCCACATGAGGCTCACTAGATGTTACCTTAGTCAGCATAGCCTCATGAACTATCTTTAGCACATTATGGGATACTAGAAGATCATCATGAGAGCTTGAGAGTTTTTCATGACTTTCTTCCAATTTCCCATAATTGCTAGATAGCAACGCAAGTTGAGCCCTTAGCTCAACATTCTCCTTCAAAATGGATGCTTCACAAGAAATAGAGTTAGTAGCACTAGCATCATCATTAACAACAAGAGTAGAAGGCAACTTTGCAAGCTCTTTTGAATATGAAGCTTTAAGTTGAGCATGAGACTCGGTGAGTTTGATGAGCTCACTCTTAATGACCCTTGAGCCATTTTCGAGGTGCCCAAAGTCCTCAAGGAGTTAATCATGCGCAACTTCAAGCTTCTAATTTTTAGCTTCAAAATCATTGGCCACCTTAAGAGCTCTATCATGAGATTCCTTCACTCTAGACAATTCTAGAGCAAAAGTCTCCTCAAGAGATTCCTTGGTAGTTTGTTCAAGTTCAAGAGCTTGGGAGAGGTCCACAATCTCATTAGCGTAATCATGCTCATGACCTTCCATTTTCTCAATGGTGACCTCATGCTCCTCGAGATGAGATTCCAACTCCTCAATATATTTCTTGCCTCAATGGCAATGGACATGATTTTCATGAAGTTGGAACGAGCAATTTTATTTTTATGAAGAGCTTTAAAAACCATTTCCCCCTTAATTTTTAAGGAGGCAACATTATCACTCTCTTCATCATTATCCTCATCATTATTAGCATTAACATCATCATCAAGAGACATTTTGGGGTTCAAAGTTAGAGATACCTTTGAAGCCTTAGCCATAAGGCAAAAAGCAATAGATGACAATGTAGGATCCCTTGAAGCACCGTTCAAGACCACATCTTGTTCCATGGAGTGTTGGGTTTCCTCTACATTGTTAGCACAACAACTCGAGGAAATACATGCATTTTTATCATGGCAACAAGATATAGCAAGCATATCATCATGAGATTTAGTCAAGCAATTTCTACATGATATGCACGGACTCTCAACACAAGCATGTGAAACATTTGGAGTGCTCAAAGTGCTAAAGTCCAAAGAAGAAGCATTGCAATAAGAAAGTGATGAAGGATAATCAACAATAAGCCCACTATCATCATTGCAATGAACACCACTACTCACCATGTCATTACCTTGTGGCAAACCACATGTAGGTGAAGTAGAAGAAGTTGAGAACACTATATGACCGGAGGTGGAGGGAGGAAAATTATCCTCACAAATCTTGGACACACCATATTTATCTTTAAGCTTTGTCCACAACTCATGAGCATCCCGAAACGACATGAGTTGAAATATAACTACATTGCTCGAAGCATCAAAAAGCACATTAGAAGCTTGAGCATTGAGATAAGAGTTTTTCTCATCCTCTATACATAATCTTTGAGGATCCTTCGCAGGAGAAAAACCGATATCTACAATTCGCTCTAAACACGGGTCAATGGCCCGAAAATGATTAAGCATGCGAATAACCCAAACATCAAACTTTGTGCCATCGAAACTAAGAGTGTTAGAGAAACCTAATCCCCTAGTCGACATCCTTACTCTCTAGGCGGTTAAGCCTGACAAAGAGAGATGAGGCTCTGATACCAATTGAAAGATCGAGGATGTCGCGTAGAGGGGGGGTGAATAGGCGCTTTAAAATAATTACGGTTTAGGCTTGAACAAATGTGAAATAAACCTAGTGATTAATTTGTCAAGCACAAAACCTACAACAACTAGGCTCACCTATGTGCACCAACAACTTATGCTAAGCAAGATAAACAACTAAGTGATAGCAAGATATATGACAAGAAACAATATGGCTATCACAAAGTAAAGTGCATAAGTAAAGGGCTCGGGTAAGAGGTAACCGAGGCACGCGGAGACGACAATGTATCCCGAAGTTCACACCCTTGCGGATGCTAATCTCCGTTTGGAGCGGTGCGGAGGCACAATGCTCCCCAAGAAGCCACTAGGGCCACTGTAATCTCCTCACGCCCTCGCACAATGCAAGATGCCGTGATTCCACTAAGGGACCCTTGAGGGCGGTCACCGAACCCATACAAATGGCTACCCTTGGGGGCGGTCACCGAACCCGTACACTTTGGCAACCCTTGGGGGCGGTCACCGGAACCCGTCAAATTGCTCGGGGTGACCTCCACAACCTAATTGGAGACCCCGCCGCTTGCCTGGAGCTTTACACTACAATTATTGAGCTCCGAACACCACCAACCGTCTAGGGCGCCCAAGCACCCAAGAGGAACAAGCTCAAGGATACCAAGCACCCAAGAATAATAAGCTTCTCAACTTATAACTTCCACGTATCACCGTGGAGAACTCAAACCGATGCACCAAATGCAATGGCAAGGGTACACGGAGTGCCCAAGTCCTTCTCTCCCAAATCCCACCAAAGCAACTAATGCTAGGGAGGAAAATGAGAGGAAGAACAAGAAGGAGAACACCAAGAACTCCAAGATCTAGATCCAAGGGGTTCCCCTCACATAGAGGAGAAAGTGATTAGTGGAAATGTGGATCTAGATCTCCTCTCTCTTTCCCCCCAAAAACTAGTAAGAATCCATGGAGGGATTGAGAGATAGCAAGCTCGAAGAAGGTCAACAATGGGGGAAGAACACGACCTCAAAGGATAAGGTTCATTGGGGAAGAAGACCCCCTTTTATAGGTGGGGAAAAATCCAACCGTTATGCTCACAGCCCGCACAGAGCGGTACTACCGCTCATGGGAGCGGTACTGCCGCTAGGGCGGTGGAAGCCCTTTGAAAAACAACAGCGAGGAGGCAAAAGGCCAGTAGAACCGCCGGAGCAGTACTACCGCTCGTCCTCACGGTACTACCGCTAGGGGTAGCGGTACTACTGCTTGCGAGCGGTACTAAAAAAATACATCCGTGCCTACCACCGCTGGACTTAATACGAGATTTTGGTCTGGAGTGGAAGTAGCCACGGTAGTAGCCGCGGTAGTACCGCTCTGGAGCGGTAGTAAAAAATTACATCCGCTCCAAGCGATAGTAGCCGCGGTAGTACCGCTCCAGCCTTTTAAGGACACCAAAACTGTCACAACTTCTGCAAACGGATTCCGAATTCAACGAAACCAAGTTTGTTGGAAAGCTAACGACATGGGCTAAGACAATCTTGATAGAAATAATAATAAGAAGCAAATGAGAAAAGGCCCATAAGAAAATGGTGAGAACCCTTCCTCGAATAAGACCGGTAAAACCTGCAACACCAAAACGCAATAGAAGAAGCATATGAAATCCGTTTTTGATGTACTAGAGCTTGTCACGAAGATAACCACAAGCTCTAAAACCTCAAAAAGAGAAAATATAGATAAGAATCAATAAAGATGATGCAAGGATGCAATGGTTTGAGCTCTCGACGAACGATACGATCAAGCTACTCACTTGAGAGCCCCCCTTGATAGTACGGCTATCGATCCTATAACCCGGTCTCCAAACTATCACCATGAGACCGGTAAAATAGAAAACCTATCAACTTATCAAGGGCAAACCTTTGCCTTGCACGAAGTTCACTTGAGCTAGATGATGATGATCTTGACTCCCTCAAGTTGGACCACCTTTCGTGATTGCGTTGGCTCGATGAAGGCTAGTTGATTGCTCCCCCATACTCCACTATGGGTGAGTCACTCTTCGGCACACCTTCACAAGTCCATTGTCACCACAATGGACGGCAAGCTACAAGCATGATTTCTTCGTGATGCTCCACTTGTACTTGCACAACACAACCTTGATTTGATGTCATCCTCCATGGGTTGTATGTGATCTTCCTCTTGACGCAAGCCCATGGAAGCAAACCTAACCCCACATAGAACTCTCACAAAGACCATGGGTTAGTACACAAAGCGCAATGGACAATGCTTACCAAACCGTGAGATCACTTGGTCCCACTCGGTGTATCTTCTATGCTTTGTGTGAAATCTTCTCTATTCATAAAGATGATGTCTTGAAGATACACATGAATGTTCACACAATCTTCTTCTTCAAGACATGCTAGCAATTAGCTCAACACTCACTAGACCAATCTTTGGATAGATCCTTGGATACCACCTTGGTCAACACATAAACTCCTTGAAACCAACAAATGGACTTCAAGAAAAGCCTATGGACAAATCCTACGAATATAACTCAACGCAACCATTAGTCCATAGAGATTGTCATCAATTACCAAAACCAAACATGGGGGCACCGCATGTTCTTTCAATTATGTAGAAACTTTAATAGGTACCTTGAAAGTAGGGGAACACTTAATAAAATTCTTTGTTCGGAGTGGGTAGTTCAACACTCCCAAATGGTTTCCCCTACTCAAGAAGACTGTCCAACGAAGCATAGTTGGACATTAGCACAGATAAATCAAAAGTGTTTTCCTCCTCTAGTTCATCACTATTGATAACACTAGACGTCTCAACCAAATGGTGACATTCCTGCAAATCAAATCCATTAGCTTCAAGTTCATCCAAACTAGAGTCATCATCATACTTTTGTTCCTGCATGTTAGTATCCTTTTTATCGGACATATATTCTTGAAAATAAAAATTGATGGATTCACCAAAGCATGCATCCAGTCAAGAATTTCATATTTCCTACAAGCTTGAACAGCTTCGATCTCACCAATAATTTTCATGCACCTGTTCTTAACACATACCGCATGATTTCCTCGGTGACATATTTACTACTATTGTAGTGTGCTACCACCTCGTCATAGGTTTTTGTACATTGGAAGTCAAGATGTTTCAAAGACCAGCAACATCTACAAGAAACTTGATACATAGAACATAGCATATATGCGCATGCATTTAAAAATTCTAGCAGTTCTATCACATCCATAGAATTTACGCTTTTCTTGAGAGTTGCTTCATCAAAGAACTGACTAACACTACACCACAACACTACATTCCCAACAAACAGGTTTGTTGGGATAACAGCTTCCACTGACAGATAGTCGGTTGGGGAAGATTATTGCCGACCGACAAGGTCTGTTGGGGAAAGTACAGACGGGAAAGCCCTTTCCCGACCGACAAAGTTTTGCCGACCGACAGGCTGACGGCTGTTTGGAACATTGCCGACCGACAATCGATCGGCCATGTCATGAACCTTTCCCGACCGATGGCCTGATGGTGTTCTCTTTGCCGACCGATTGCCTGTCGGCCCTATCGTTGACCTTTCCCGACCGATGGGCTGATGGTATTTTCTTTGCCGACCGACTTTCCATTGGGCCTGTACTAACCTTTCCCGACTAACGGCCCAATGGCGTTTTATTTGCCGACCGACTTGCTGTCAACCCTATCTTAATCCTTTCCCAACCAACAGTCTGATGATGTTTTCTTTTGCCAACCAACAATTCGACAGCATTTTACTAGCCTACCATACACCCATTATTTGCATTTGCCTTACCAAAACAATATCAAGTCAGATATCTTACTGCAACAATACCATACAATATGCATGTACTCTGAAATATTTAAACCAGCTGCAAACATATAGGCTTGTTTGCTCCATTACACTTGCAAACATATAGGTTTGTTTGCTACAAAATATCCCGTTGACGAGTATAGGTCTACAAAACAGTAGCTAAAAGATGCATTGTTTCTACTCCATTGTTCCCAATATGGCTAAAAGATCCACCATATAGGTTACAAAATGATAGCTAAAAGATCCACCCTACAGGTTTACAAAACAATAGCTAAAAGGTCCACCATATAGGCTCAAAGTTCCAGCTTCATGGCGCCTTGCTGGTCCTCTTGTATGTTCTTCCTACAATGTTAACAACAGAGATGACATAGTTAGGGCCATGGAAGCATGCATGTACATGAGCTGTTTGTCAAATATGAATACTTTAGGATCCAAAACTTAGATTGCACCTGACCATTATATTCAGAAAAGTGGATGTACTTCAGTGCCACAAATTAAATTAATTTAGCAAGTACTTTCAAAGAAGCATATGTACTGTACTGACAAATGGTCAGTTGGTATAATAGCCATAAACATTGAATCACCAAAAACGATTAAGACACCAAGTATGGAAATGCACTAGTACCACATCATTCTCGTCCCAGCAGTGTGATCCTGCACACAGGCGCCACCAAGATGCAAAAATAAAAGTATGCGCCATAAAGGGACTAAAAAAACAATCATCTCCAGAAATGTCACAAAAAAAATCTCTCGAGGACGAGGCTCATATCTTCAAATAGGATTGTTGGCCACAAATATAAGTTAATTTGACCTAACTTGACCTGATGCTCATACTGTACACTTGAACAGGCTCTCAAATCCCATATCCAAAAAATTAAATTAGATAGCATTATCATGGAATTATGTACTGGTACAGAGACAAATTATGCATCATTATCATGGAATAAGAAACTTGTGCACTTTGAGCTAGGAAGCAGCAAGTTATTAGAAGGAACTTGTGTACTTTGAGCAAGGAAGCACCAAGAAGCATCTCTTTTACAGTACCTTAGTGGCAGGATGAGGAAGATGCCCCTGGTTTGTAGGGTTTCATCTAGCAAAGTGATCATGAGTCAGTATCACACATCAAACAATTTGAGATAAGTGGACGAAACACATATTGTAGGTGATTACCTTGCTAGATGGCCACGCAATGGACCTTGTGACAGCATCAGCGATAATTTGTAAACCATCATATTCATAAGGCACAGTGGCATCCCTTCTGATAGCAACATTGACAAGAACCTCATAAGTTGCTGGTCCAAGGGGCTCTCCGCCCACAATAGTGTCTGGGTCAAATGAGATAATCGTTGCCTTGGCAACAGGAGTTTCAGGACCAGTCCATGCATATAGAAGCACATCCATACCAATCTGAATCAATGATTATTTTAGAAACATGAAAATAAAACAGAATTTAAACATATAGGTAAGGATGTGAAGATTACAAGGCTTTCATCTTCATGGGCTGATGAGCTTCTTGCAGGGGGCTTTGCAACAACTCTTCTATGAACAAATGGCTCTTCATCATCCTGTTCAACATCTTCTTCGGCATCGTTATCTTCCTCAGCTTCAACTCCGGAGTTCTACCAGACAACAATATGGAAATAGAGTTAGTGCATGCAAGATGGATTAATGATGCAATGAAAATATGTGAAAATAGTTCATTACTTGTCAAGAATTGGAACCGTGCTGCGAGCTAGGAGTTTCCAGATTATGCCTTCCTTGTGAAGCTAACATCAATTCCATTCGGTTCATTCGTTCCACCATTTGTTGCACATGCCCCTGGAGCATGTTAAAGCGATTTTCAGCTTCTCGGCGCCCTTCCATTGCAACTAGAACTCTTGTGCTCAATTTACCCCGTGTACCCGGTGTGCCCAAATCTTGAGGTGTTGGCCCTAGACCTAACACACGGACATGACCCCTGGGCTCCTTCGTTCCACATACACGTGCAAACAGATCACCTTCTTTAATGCTTTTTTCCTTCCATTCAGGGTGCTTTTCAGCACTCTCTATGAGTTCTTTCTGCAAAATGATACTCCCTCCGTTCCTTGATATAGGGTGTATAGTTTTCTTGCACAAATATTAACGCATGGGCTGGGAGGGGAGATTTCGTTGGTTTTGGACGTAAAAGCCCCTGGTGCAAACACGTGAGACTAGAGAGAAAAATAGGGAAAGCACGATCCTCTCTATCTCGGGCAGTTTACTTCCTTACTTAGCCTAACAAATCCCACAATATCCTCTCTGACTTATTCTCCTCTGATCGCTACCTCTCCCTCGTCCCCGCGCATTTTCCCGCGAACGACATGGCGCGCGCAGCTTCTGTACTCTCTCCCGCGCTGCATAAAGGCAAAAGCCTCGGCCAAATTCAAAATTTCTGAAGAGTCTGCTCATGGAAAATTTTCAGCACAGGAGGGAATGACAATGGCGCCACTGTGTGAAAATTTTCATTTTCAAATTGGAGAAGACGGGGCTATAAATCCTCCCCTCCCCACCTCGCCATCTCATCATTCTCTCTCCCGATCGCCTTCCCTATCCCCCACTCGCCATCTCTCTCTCCTGGTCGCCATCTCCAATGGCTGGTCGCCGCTGCGAGTGGATCAACTGGGATGGCCTTGGCAACGAGGCGGAGGAGGATGCGGCCGATTTGAACTACGACTACGAGTGGGTCGTACCCGACCAAGGTATGTCCAATTTGGTTCATTCATTCTCACATACCTTCTGTCAGTCCCTAGCTGATTGTGTTGTGGTGTCATCATAGATGTAGACGTGGCAGAGAGTTCCCACCGGCGTCGGGGTGGAAGGCTTGGCCTGGCAGGTGGAGTAAGGGGTCGAGGCATGGGACTTGGACGAGGAAACGTTGGTCGATCAGGACTTGGACGAGGAGGCGCTGGCGGATCAGGACTTGGTCAGCGTGTACGTTCAGTCGTCAACCGAGCAATGGCGGGGGAAAACGGTGATGGAGGCGGCAGGGAGGACGACGGGCATGCACGCGGCAGCCGCGACCATGCACGCGGTGGACGCCGGCTTGGACTTGCGGGGTCAAGGCGTGGCCCTAATCCGGTGACTAGGTGGCCTGTTCATCGTCCAACTCTAAGTACGTACATAGTCCATAATCTGAAATTGGTGTGGCAGTTTTTTTTAGTTCATGGTGTAGTAGTTCTGAGTAGATGCAGCAGTAGGTGTCGTTCATGTCCATAACTGATTAGATGCAGCAGTTATACTCCTGATAGCTCCTGATTAGATGCAGTAGTAGTTATGTTCTGATTAGATGCAGCAGTACGATGGTGTAGATTATGAGCATAACTGATTAGATCATGTGTAGTTCGTCATGTGTAGGACTAGGAGAGTAGTAATCTTAGCTTGTACTCATTGGTAGTGGGATGATGTGTAGTTAGTCATGTGTACGACTAGGAGAGTAGTAATCTTAGTCCAACTCAAGGTAGTCCATAATCTGAACATTGGATCAGTACAAGCAGAACATGTGTAGATGCATATCAGCTGCACATGTAGATCATGTGTACATGCAGATCACGTGTACATGTAGATCACCTTTATATTCTCAGTGTTCCTGGTGCTACTTTTGCACATATTCACCTTTATATTCTCAGTGTTGCATATGCCAAATTTGTAAGCATAATTCTGATTGCAGAAGCACAAGAGAATGGTGGACTTGATGATTCTGAGGAGCATGTAGAACAAGAACACGAGGCAGATACCAATGTGGAAGGCGATGGGAATGGACGAGCCTCAGGTAAACTGTAACCAACATTCTTTAACCATCAATTTAATCTGTAAGTGCACAATCACATTGTTTAATCATCAATGTAATCTGCAGATGCCAACGGTACATTGAGTAGGAAAAGAAGGTGGTATCAACTCCATGAGAAGCATACTGTATATGCTATGGTTCTAGAGAGGACCAAAGCTGGGGTATTGAGTCCAGGAGTGTCCAAAGAAGTGTCTGAACTAACGGGCATACCTCAGCGGACAGTGCAAAACTGGTGGAAGAAATGTAAGGAAGCCGGTGGAATACACGCACTGGAAAACAAACGGGCAAAAAACTGTGGCCGCAAGAGGATAGAATTCGATCCGGAGGCTATCAAACAAGTGGATTTGAGGAAAAGAACAACTCTTAAAGATTTGGCAAATGAGTTGCACATGGCGAAGACGACGCTATGGCGTCGTTTGAAGGAGGGCCTGTTGAGGCGTCACACAAATGCCATCAAATCGACATTGACGGATGAAAACAAGGTAGGACGGGTAAGGTTTTGCTTGACAATGTTTGATGAGCATACTGTTCCTCAGGGTCCCAAATTCAAAGAGATGTACAACGTCATTCACATTGACGAGAAATGGTTCTACCGTTCCCGTGGTAGCCAGAATTACTATTTGGCGAACGATGAAGAAGATCCATACCGTAGCATGCAAAGCAAAAAATTTCATTGAGAAGGTCAGAAATGTTTTTTTTCTTTAGTTTCAATATCTGTATTGTTAAGATTGGCATGATAGTAGATATTCTTGTGTAGGTGATGTTTTTGGCCGCGGTCGCTCGGCCACGCTTTGATGCGAATGGCACGATGATTTTTGATGGAAAACTTGGGATTTGGCCCTTCACATACCAAGAAGCGGCAAAGAGAAAAAGCAAGAACAGAGATGCTGGAACCATGGTAATGAGTGATGTAATCGCATGATGACTAATTTGTTTTTTCTAACATGGTGATTAATTGTTTGCATTGTGTAGGTCACCAAAGTACTCCCTGCGGTTACTCAAAATGTAGTCCGGGAGTACATGATTAATTTTCTTATTCCCGCGATAAGGGCGAGATGGCCTGTGGCTGAGCGTGGCATGCCAATATATGTACAGCAGGATAATGCAAAGACACACATCCCTTTAGATGATCCAGAATTTGTCGCTGCGGCTCAAGCTGAAGGGTGGGACATCCGTCTCACATGCCAGCCTCCGAACTCCCCTGACCTAAATATCCTGGATTTAGGTTTTTTTGCAGCGCTCCAGGCACTTTTTCAGAAGTTGTCTCCAGGTATTTGTAGCACTTAGAAATTTTAGAATGCGGTTAATTTTGAGTTGCACTGAATTTATTAATTTGTGCAGGTTCTATTGAGGACATTGTGTTGAAGGTGCAGCAGGCATTCAAGGAGTATCCAGCTGAGAAGCAACAGAATTTTCCTCACTCTTAAAGCCTGCATGATAGAAGTGTTGAAGCAACTTGGAGGAAACCGCTACAAAGTTCCGCACATGCGGAAGGCTGTGAGAGAGGCTCGGCGATCTCCCCGTGGCACTACAATGCGCCGCAAACATTGTTAACGATGCCATTGAATCCTTACCTGATGTTTAGTGATCACCATTCAACTCTTAGTGTTTGCCGTTGAATGGTCTTGAATAATGTAATCGAATTAGCAGAGTATACGACAATGTCGTCAATAAACCTTAGTGGATGGGTTTATTCGGTTGGCTTGAATAATGTAACCGGATTACTAGAGTATACTCGATGGCAATGTTTCAATAATCTTGGCTTCGTGCTTTTTTTTTACAGTCACTCGCAACAATAGAAGTACCACAATAAATTTATTTATGCAATCGACCAACAAAATAGAGGGTACCACGATAAATTTATTTGTGTTGTCGATCAACTACTACTATTACATGTCCGCGGACGTGTACTTCATTTTCACAAACTCCCTAATTTTTAATCCTGCGTCCGAATCGCTTCCATGTTCTTCATCGTCACTACATTTATTCTCGGGGCTACTCGGTGAAGATTCGTTTGACGGCGGCTCGAACAAAACTCGAGTCTCGCCGCAGCCGGAACATACATACGCACCCATGTTTGTCAGCCAAGAAATTACTGGATCCTTCATTGTTCCAGCAACTTGATGACACTTGAAACATGCCATGGCCGCCGGCTTCCTCTCATCTTTCCCCAATGGCTTCACCTTCTCCCCATCCATGGGAACGCAGTCCGCCGGCTTGGTATCCTCCTCGTCGAGAAGGGAAGTCGCCGGCTGCATGGGACGCAAGGTGGACTGCATGGGACGCAAGGTGGACGGTTCCATGGAGGTCGCCGGCTGCATGGGATGCGAGGTGGCCGACGGATATGAGTTCGTGTCGTGCTGATTCTCCATGTGAACGAGCAAAGAGAGGCGGCCAGATTGGTTCACACGAGCGAATGAATAAAAGGACCGAAGAAGATTTTTCTCCATATAGCTAAAGCCCAACGGGATATGCAGTAGTACATGTAATCTTCTCTTTCCAAACAAACCTACAGCGCATGCACAACATATACGAGATGGGGATTTGCCATCTTATTTTCTAGGAAGGTCATGCGTGGGCTGTAGCTTATGTAGGGGTAAATGTGTCAACTAAAGGAATACACTTTATAATATGAACTTTTCCACAAAAAACTATACACCCTATATCAAGGAACGGAGGGAGTATTTACTTGCTCTATAAATTCTACTTGTACAATTTCTGAGTAATACTGAAAAACATGGCAAAAGAGACTTACAATTGTTGCTGCTGCCTGCGTCACATAACTCCCTTTCCTTTCCCCTTTCTTGCATGTATGTGTTTCGATATAAACTTCATCTCTCCGAGGATCATGCCCAAGTTTCACAGCCTACAATCATTTATTTATTTCAATATGCATTAGTCACTGAATCACAGTGGCATATCATTTTTAATTGGGGTAATTGTTTTTACCATTTCTTTGGCAACACGGGCATGACTCTTGCTGCTAGATGTATGAGGTACTGCATTGGCACGATTCTTTTTGGCGATAGCACTACGAGATTACAAGCAAAAAGTAAAGGAGATTTATCACACATATTGTTTGTGTTTTGAGAATCATTATATGCATAGTTGTTTATCTATGTCCAGGACAGAGTGTGCTGCAAGGATATACTACAGTTTTGATTAGCAGGATGACTTACTTCAAATGCCGAAGATCTCCAATAAGTAATAAGGGTCTTCTAGTAAGCTTCACTAATTCTGCTGTCACGTCTTTTCATAAGTTGTGCATCAGTGAGCGCAACATCAAACTTGTACCTCTTTAAATCTGACTTCCAATCCTTCCATTTTATGTGTGAAGTGTTGATAACAAAGCTCAAAGCAGTTCAGTCCAGCTCATAAAATGCCTATTAAAATGAGAGAAAACAGGACACTCAGTTAGATGGCATTAAAAAAGAGTGTGTAAGTTATAAATTATGCTCATTTCTACCTTCAAGGTCTCCCACACTAACAACTTTTTTTCTACATCAACATCTTGCCAATCTAACTCTGCAGGTGGTATATGCTTCCATATTCAAACCTCCATCATTCCTAGCTCGGTTCAACTGAGTCTCACCATCTAAATAGTGTGAGAAAAATGTCAAGCTCTCGTCAAACAAATAGCCCTCCGCAATTGATCCCTCCACATGACTTCTAGTGTGGACATGTCCCTTGAGCTTTCCTATATAACTCTCTATAGCCCACATGCTGCGAAAATGTACTGGACCAGCTATCATTGCTTGGGCTGGAAGATGAACCATCAAATGCACCATAATATCGAAAAATGATGGGAGGAATATAGCCTCAAGAAGGCTCAAGGTCTCAGCTATTTCAGCCTGCAACCTTTGCATGTCACTTATGCGAATAACCGGTGAGTACATTTGCTTGAAAAATCTGCTCACACGAATCAGTACCGCACTCACTCTTTCTGGTAATGTTCTTCTCACAGCAAGTGGTAGCAAGTCTTGCAAAAGGACATGGCTGCCATGGCTCTTTAGCCCAGTTATCTTTTTCTCCTTAACATGCACATTACGGTGTAGGTCAGATGCATAACCATTAGAAAAAATGGCATTTTTAAATGCTTTGCAAAATGTCCTCTGCCGATCAGAGTCCATTGCGTAAGGTGCCGGAGGAAAATAAACTTCATCATCATCAAGATCAATAGGTTGAAGATCCTTTCTGATATTGAGTTCTTCAAGGTCATATCGAGAATTAATGTTATCCTTGGTTTTTCCATTGACAGCCAACAAAGTGTTAATTATGTTATCACACACTTTTTTTCTATGTGCATGATATCAAAGTTATGATGCATCTTCAAATCCTTCCAATATGGTAGTTTAAACCAAATAGACTTTCTTTTCCAAATGATCAGCGGATCCCCTTTCTTGCGTTTCTTAGTTCTAGGCTTCTTCGTTTTAGGATCCTTCCCAAACTTGGTTTGCATATTTTCTGTTAGCTCTAAGATTTGCCTACCGGAAAGTGGAACGGGTGCTGTCCCACGTTCTATGTCACCAAATGTGCGTGTATCATACCTCAAGGGGTGATCTGCACGTAAGAACTTACTATGCCCCATATAGCAAGTCTTGCTACCATTTTCTAGCCTAAGAGAACATAAATGGGAGTGGCATTCAGGACAAGCTCCTTCTCCAGAGGTAGCACATGCAACCAAAGACCCAAGACCCGGTTTATCCGTAATTGTGCATATTATGGCAGCATGCAACTAAAAATACTCTCCGGTTGAAGCATCATAGGTCCTAACACCATCAAGAAACATATCTACCATATCATCAACTAGTGGCTCAAGATAGACATCAATATCACTACCAGGAGAATTTCTGCCAGGAATCAACAATGATAGGATGAAATTTGTTTGCTTCATAATCATCCAGGGTGGAAAGTTATAAGGAACCAATAATACTGGCCAAATGCTATAGCTGAGATTCATGGATCTAAATGGATTGAAACCATCGACACATACTACAAGCTTAAGATTTCTGCTATCTTTTGCAAAATCTTTATTATTTTCATCAAAATCTTTCCAAAGGAGAGAATCTGCAGGATGCCTAATCAAGCCATCTTGCGTGCGCTCTTCTGCATGCCATCTTGTGAGAGCTGCAGTTCTGGAGCACACAAACAACCTTTGAAGCCTCTTCTTTATTGGGAAATAACGAAGAACCTTCTTAGGAACCTTGTGGACACGTTTCCCATCTGCACTCTTTCTTTCAGATTTCCATCGTGAAGCCTTACATTCTGGTCATGAATTGGCATTGGCATTGTTCTTCCAAAACAGAATGCAGTCATTTTCACATGCATGGATATTAACATACCCAAGTCCTAGGCACTTGACTAGTTTTTTGGCTTCATTGGAGTTCTTGGGTATTGCGGATTCAGGGTAAGCAGCTTTGAGTAGATCTAACAACAGATCAAAACTTCTATCGGACCACCCTCCAAGCAGTTTGGTGTGAAGAAGTCTCACTAGGAAACGAAGCTTTGAGAAATTCTTACAGCCTGGATATAGCTCTTGTCTAGAATCGGCTTCAAGTTTGTGGAGAGATTCTAGAAAAGAATTATCCTGATCTGAACCGCAATCATCTTCAAGATCTCCATTTTTATCTAAACCAGTAACAAGGTCCCTTAGCAAGTCAGATATATCATCATCCTCATCTCTATTATTGCCCTCATCTAGATTCGGAGGAATGGCAGAAGAAGAGACACATTCACCATGAAACATCCACTGTTTGTAGCCATCTACAAACCCCTTGCACACCAGGTGCTCACGGACTTCAGATTCTTCTCTCTAGTCCGAGTTCACACAGATTTTGCAAGGACATAATATTTTATTCTCGACCGATGATTTACTAAATGCATATCCTAGGAATTTGGCGAGCCCTTGTAAGTACTTCTCCGTATGCCTACATGCAAGCGTACATGTGTAGTGTGCTATGTATGGTTTCAGCATATAAGCAAAACAAAATATATATGTGGCGTTATACCTAGGCGCATCCATCCAACCTTTATCCATGCTATCTTAGCTTCACAACTGGTTACTACCAAGTCAACACTAAATCCTGAACGAATAATATCAAAACCAGAGAATGCAAGGAATCAATTTAAGTACTGTAAATAAATTGGCGCGGAAAAGAAATGAAGAATCATAGAACCAATTCAATGGTAGTACACATAGTAAAGGTAGATACCACCATAAATAAAATGGATCAAAGCTGTGGTTGACTCACCAACTGGTGGAGGATGCAGTGACAAGCACGGGAGGGGGATCGCTGGACCGCTGCTGGAAGCTGAGTCGTTGGGAGCAAGAATCCTAATAACCAAAATAATTAGACAATATAAAAGTCAGTGTCAAACATGAGGAGGCATCTCTACATATTCATGACATCCACACATATGGAGGGCCTCTGGACTTGAGTGGGGAAGAGAAACTCACCTAGTGGTTGCAGCAAATATTCTACAACTTCTCTTCGTCGGCTCAATGTTACCAGCAGTGGTCCTCTATGCTACCTGTAGAAAAAACAAGACAGATGAACAAGTAGACTACAACTTTTGAGATGCTGTGCTTTATATATTTACAGCTCTCTGCCATGTTTTCTTTCACTGCAAAATCTACTTCAGTAAACAAAAGAGAAACTCAAGTTTAAAATTTTTGTTACTGAAATTTAGGTATAACATCAGGTCAGTTAAGTTGTATGTTTCAGCGACTCCAGTTTTTTGGATGTATGTCTGAGTTGCATGTTTTTAAAGGAAACATGATTCTAAAAGTCAAGATGATGCTTTTTAATGAAGTAATAGATACTGTTGGCAAGGTCAATCCATATGCATGACAATATTTAGCTGCTCAGCGCTCTTTTTGTGTATTAACTTTATAGTTAAACCCTTCTTCATTTGTATTCAGATCATCCAGACAAGAAAACTTGATACCGGTGACTACAAATTCCTTTCTATCGGGACGGTGGAATTAAAGGACAGAACTGCAATGGAAAAAAAATTGCACACAACAGCTCAACTTCTAGAATTAGTTCATATTGCTACCACAAAGCTTCTACTTTGTACATTGATTAGCACATTTTCTGCCTGCATAGTATCTCACAATCAGACTAGTAGCAGTACACATCAAACTGGAGAAGAAAAGCAAGAGGTGCAGCCGTTCCCTACCGCCGGAGCTCCCCGTTCCCCACCAGCCCACTCTCACAACAAAGCCTAGAGAGAGAGAGAGAGAGAGAGAGAGAGAGAGAGACCGGGGGGGGGGGGGGGGGGGGGGAGGGAGGTAAAGACAGAGAGGGAAGAGTTGTACCTCAGCCGCATCGACCATTGCCGCTGCCGCTGCGTGTCTTCGAGAGCTGGACGGTGGAGATGGGGGAGGTCAGTCCAGGGAGGGTGGCGGCCGCTTCCCAAGATGCTCACACGCCTACTGCTGGTTGGAGAGAGGCGCCCGGAGAGAGAGAGAGAGAGAGAGAGAGAGCACTAGGGCATGGGGCCGGCGGTGGAGAGACAGGACGGCGTTGGGCGACATTGGCGGGGCAGGACGGCGTGGGGCGGCGCTGCAGAGGGAGCGCGGCGTGGGGCGGCGCTACAGAGGGAGCGCGGCGTGGGGCGGCGGTGGAGCGGCACTGCAGAGGGAGGGCGGCGGTGGGACGGTGTGGGATCGACCGGCGGGAGCCCAGGCGGTGTGCGTGGGGAACGAATAGATCGAGCTAGGGATTTGGCTGCCCTGTGCGCGTGCGAGGGGAACGAAGGAGATTGTTTTTTTTGGGGAAAATGTTCACGGGTTGGGCCGTTTATTGGCGCTAAAATTTGGTCATTCGCGCGCGAGGCCCAGTTAGCTTCGGAATGTTGGTCGGCGTTATTTACCGACCGATGGTCCGTGGGCCATAAAGGATTTCCCGACCGACTGTTTGATGATATATGTTATAGCATTCCCAACCGATAGTGTGTCATTGAACACATGTTTCCCGACCCACAGTCCGTTAGAAATTTTTCTGACATATTGTCAGTCAGCAATTGTGACTTTTTCCCAACACACGTCGGTAGGGAATTTTGGTGCATGGTGTAGTGTAAGTGTGTGCAAAAGTTTACTCTTGGGAGTGGGAGGTGGACTTTCCTCCACTTATTCTTCAATTAGGCTTTCTTGTTCCAGGCACACTTGTTCATCCGTGATAAATTGTTTTTCGTGATCCTCATTTTTCTGCAAGTTAGTTTTATCATATCTTACCAATTCTTGCAAACATGCATAGGGGGATGTTTGCTCTTCATTGTTTGCATCTTTTTCCTGCTTTTTTCTATGATCTCTGCAATAACCTTTCTAGTAATGATACAGATGAAATTCATTCTTGTTCATTAACAACGTATTCATTATCAAAGAAATTATCTAGGCAAAAAGTATGCATAGGTTGCAGACTAGCATAAATTTGATCCACGATAGCATCTCTAATCTCCATTCCCAATATGTGTAGAACCTCATCGACACCCATAAGAAGTACAAATTCTAGGGTCTTCATACTAGCTTTGTATTTTTCAAGACTATTATACATTGCTAATGCGGTATCAATAGTGTACTTACATTGATGTTGTAGGTGTTCTTTGGATCCACAATATTTGCATGACGTTGGATAGAAATGAAGTATAATGATTGAGCATTTTTTATCAATGATATCCATTCTTTCGATTTTGCTTCATCAGTTGCCAGTAACGGTGGAATCTTGTCGCTCTTCTCCTCCATTGCAAATTCCTTAAGTTCCAGAGTAGACATCTCAGAAGGCATGGCGAGCAGATTTTTTATAATTTTTGGGTTAAAAGCAACAAACAAAAATAAACTAAGTGTGAACAGGAAAGTAATAGTCAAGCGTTATGCTCCCCGGCAACGGCGCCAGAAAAAACTTGATGACCGACAAGTGCACAGGGCTATGTAGCAAGTTCATGATAAGTAAGGTTTGTTAATCCCACATGAAGTGAATAGGATGGCACCACAATCCTCGCAGATACGTTGTCACTTAATACAACTACGCTCACACCCAAACCAGAGTTTAAAAATAGTTCAGTTAAGTAGGTTGCTAGGGAACGGAAAAGAGGAGAATTAAACTAGAGAGAACGGAAAATAAATAGTAAACTAAACAGAGAAAATAAAATATGAAAAGTATGTGATGTTTTAGATGAGATTGCTGGCATCTAGGCACGGTCTCGTTCGGTACGGCGCAGGATGGAGTTAAGCTTTACGACTTTACCACGTGGTGGCTAAGTCAGTACCTGCATTATAGGGTACGGCAGCCTACGTCTGGCGGGCGGTCCCTCACATAATATCATCTCTCAAGACACGCTATAGTGAGATAACTCAATTGTACTACTTCTTGTCACATACCTGCGGCGGCTAATGTAAAGATATTAAGGTCACGAGGACTAGACGAAGGCAATAAGTTTTATGGACAACCGTGAGTCCTAGAACAATTGTGTTCTTCTCAAGATGTCTGTACCTGTCACGTCATAGATCTATCAATTTCCACAACCGTCTATCTACTTCATTTGTGGCCTGGGGAGTTGGATGTCTCCAACTACGCCGATGGAAAGGACATCTCCAATCACTAAATTACCAAAAGTAAATAAACAACACGAAGCAACACACATAATTATACAACACATATCAAATAACCACGTACTAATCGACCGACTCATAGCCTAACAATTACTCAAATAATATCACATAAAAAGGGGGTTCAAGAGTTGTTACAACCCATCACGAAGACCGTGATGGAGAAGGAAGAAGGGACGATGATGGTGGTGATGGTGGCGGAGCGGTGGATGACGGTGATGGTGGCGCGGCTACGGCCCATGGCGGTGGTCCTACGGCGGCGGCGGCTCCTTTGGTCTTCCTCCAAGGTTGCAACAATGGTGTGTGTTCTGGATGTGGAGATGAGATGGCTTGGTGAAAAATGACGACAGATGTAGATGGCGGCTAGGGTTGATGGTGTATATATAGCAGCTCTCCCATAGCCACCTCCATTGATGTAGCATAGGTCCTTTGATCCAAGGGCTCTAGGTGAGCCTTACCCTCTCCCAAAACATCCCTTAAAGGCCAAGGGAGTCGTAGGAACAAACAGTGACGAAATCCACGAAGAATCCCGTCTAGAGAGGCAGGTTTCGGGAAGTTTTGTGCTTGTATGAGCGCACGTACGACCTTACGTGGTCGTACAATAGGCTGTCTTGGACCCTACCCCTTTACCTGGTAAATCAAGAGCCATTTCTTCATACGAACTCCGAATTTAACGTTCTTGGACTCGTTGGATTTGTATGAACAACACCGATTCATTTCTGGTTTATATCTTGATTTGGAGCACTTCAGAAAATTGATTTTTTTTAACTCTCCGAAATGGCTAAGTGTGGGGTCCTGTATGTCCACCGTTTGAACTCCTTTAATCGTGCTTAAGTGCGTGGGAAGTCCTCTTCACCTACAAAACACACAAAGACAAAGAAAACTAAAAACCCAACTAAGAATAAAGATTATGCAATGCTCACAGTGAAAATGATAAAAAGTCGAAATCATGCATATGGACATGTAATTGACTCAATGGGACATGATATAACTTGATATACAACAATACAAATATAATGTGCAACAAATGAGCTCCGAAAATGCGTAAAATATAAAAGCATCAACCATAACTTCTCTCGTGTCGAGCGTGGGAGCTCCTCTCGCCGAAGGTGTGTGCACATGGGCCGGCCCATTAGTGTAGGTTCGCTGTTGCTGCTTGTTGTACGCTCGAAGTAGGTTTTCTCATGGTTTTTTCTTTTGTTTTTTCTTCGGTTCTTTTTTTCATCTCTTTTCTTTAGTTTTTCTTTTTATTTGTTATAATTTTAGTTTTCACCAGTTATTTGTTTCTCGGTTTTCACAAACTTTTTGTTTTCTTCATTTTTTCTCAGTTTTCTTAGTTTTTCTTCGGTTTTGCTTTATTTTCTTGTTTTTCTCCGTTTCCTCATGGATTTTCACGGTTCTCTTTGTTTTTCTTTGTTCTAAGGTGTTTCTTTTGTTTCTTTGTTCCGTTTATTCGGTTTTCACCGCTTTTTCTTTGTTTTTTTCTTTTTTCTTCAACACAGGTATACATTTTTCATACACACTTGTATATTTTACGTATACTACAAAATCATTTTTTATACTTGTTTAATAATTTTCAAATAAATAATTAACATTTGTAAAAACTTTATGTTTGATGACTACTTTTTTCATAAACATTACACGTTAGGTATATATCAATAAATATTTTTTAATACATGTTTAACATTTTGAAGTATATGATTAACATTGTTTTGTATACATGGTCAACATTAAAAAAATATTTTTTGTTGAATATTTTTAATGCACGTTTTACTTTTTTATACAATAGGAACATTTTTATACACCCTTATCATTTTTAAAATTGATGATTAAGACTTTTTTAAAGTTTTTTCGATTTGATGACTAATTTTTCCACACATTGTAAATTTCCACTAAATATATGATCATTTGTTTCACACACATTTTTCATAGAGAAACATTTTTTCTTTACACATTTAACATTTTCCAAATGCTAGAATAAGATTTTTCAAAATATTTTATGTAGAGTGTTTTTTAAGTATATATAATTAGAATATTTGGAAGTATAAACAAAAGTAAAAAAATAAAGCAGAAAACAAAATCAAAAGACATGAAAAAGAAACAGGTAAAAAAAACCTTGTGAGCTGAGCCGGCCCATCTGGCACTAGCCTTCATGCGAGGGTTCCCTACATCTCGCTATATGCGAGACATATGGGCGGCTCTCCGAGAGTGGAGGTGAGAATTTGAGACCGAGCCGGAGCTGGGCTCGGCCCACCATGGGTTTGCCCTTTCGTGGACTCTGCTCTTCTGCAGCGCGGCCGAACGAAAGCTTGCCACTCCTGCCAGCACACCTTTCTACTTTGCTTCTTTCTTTGTGTTCACCCTCCACCACCCTAGAACAACGACACATGCACTACGCCTGGTCGCCAACTCCAACTAGTGCTTGAAACTCGACCGGCGACCAGCAAGGCTTCGTGTGGGGCCGCTCGATCGTTCCCTCTCCTACTCGGCGTTGCCACCAGCAAGCTAAGGGTTATTTTTTTTTCTTCGGTTCTTTTTATTTTCCATCCGTTTTCTTCGGTTATTTTTTCTTTGTTATAACTTTAGTTTTTCACTGTCTTTTTGTTTATCTTAGTTTTCACAGACTTCTTGTTTTCTTCATTTTTCTTTTATTTTCTTTGTTTTTTTGTTTCTTTCTTAGTTGTCATCAGTTTTATTAAAAAAATTGTTTTTTTTTGTTTTTCTCCGTTTCCTCATGGGTTTTCACGATTTTTCTTCGGTTTTCCATTTTTCTTTGTTCTCGAGGTTTTTCTTTCTTCCATTTCTTCGATTTTCACCGCTTTTTATTTGTTTTTTCTTTAACACATATCTATTTTTCATACACATTTGTAAATTTTACATATACATCAAGAACATTTTTTATACTTGTTTAACATTTTTCAAAGACATGATTATTATCATTTATAAAACTTTATGTTTGATGACTACTTTTTTCATATGCATTGTATATTTTTGGTATATATCAGGATTTTTTATTACATATTTAACATTTTGAAATATAAAAAAGAAATGAAAAAAAAAATGAAAAATTAAAATTAAAAAGAGAAGAAAATAGGAAAAAGAAAAAGAAAAAATATCGATAAATAGGAAAAAGTAAAGATAAAAGTATATAACAAAGAATAAAAATTATGGGAAAAGAACCACAATGGAGCGGCCTATTAAGAGGACATGCCGAGAGAGTACATGTTAGGCTTCTATCCTGAAATTTTTAAGGGGTACCCATTGTAAAGCTCTCTCCCACTTTCTCCGATGTTGACAAGTGGTGCACTACATATGCGCCACTTGTCGCAACTTAAAAGTTTTATTTATTTTCATAGATTCCTTTATTCAATCTGGGCCTCTATGAGAAGCAGATCTATACTTCTCTTGAAAGAAAAAAAGCACATTTTTTGGCTTTCCGAGAGACACAACTGTGTTTCTCAGAAAGCAAATACTTTTCATGGCGCAAATATTTTTCTCTCCAGAATATAAAAAACCATATGAAAACCAGAAAGCCCAAAAAAAACCTTAAAAACGAAAAAATGCTAAAGAGATCGCTCAGCACACGACACGTGACATGACAGCGGTTGAACACACCTCTTGACGCGTTTTTGGCCCACCAAAATAACCCTTGCGGAGCTCCCACAAGGATAATCCTTAACTACTCCAGTTAACTAGTTGTTTTTTTAGGGGTAATATAACAAAGCTTTATTCATCAAAAACCACAAGTCATGGGATACACATTGGACCATGGAATTGACCAAACCACACATGGCGTCCCAGTCCTAACGAGAGTGGAAACTTGGCTAACTTATGCGCTTCTATGTTCACCTTACGACTTTCAAAAGTAAAATTACATAAGACTAGTTGCTCTTTTTTTTAGATTTGCCAACACTTTATTGACCATAAAATGTTCAAAGGGATACAGGTCCTATCCAGCCCTCCGTGTCGCAGGATCCACAAAATGAACAGACGGGCCGTAGAGGGCCAGCACACAAACTGGGCCGCGCTCCAACAAACGGACAGGCCGGGGCCGCCTCCATTCCACCTCAAACTCGATCGCGCACGCACGCCGTCTCTCTCCTCTCCTCTCCTAGACTTGACTGAGGCACTGCCTCGCCGCGCGCCGTCTTGCCGGCGGACACCCACCGCCCACCATTTACCACCATTCCCTGCTCCCCGCCGCCTCCCCTCCTCCCACAGCACCTCCCTCCGCACCCCTCCGTACCAAGCAGAGGCCGGCATCTAATCCAGCTCGAGGCTGCCGGCGCCGAGCCGGCGCTCACGGCGGCGCATCCTCCTTGGCTCGGTACCCGGCGTTCCTTCTCGGCGCGCGGATTCGCGGCAAATCCACCCCGGCCTCCGCGGTGGCGCCGCATCCGGCGTCCTTTCGTCCGTGTCGCTGCCAGCCAGTGGCGCACAAGGTGTTCGACGTAAGTTCCCTGAGGGAGTTCTGTTATGTTCTTGGCCAGACGACCATCTGGGTTGTCTAGTATCAGCAGGCTCTGCATTCTCCACACCGTTTCTTGGATACTTTCATCGAGGCGGGCACGATTCAGTGGCGGCAGCGACGATGCCACTGCGAGTTCTCTCTGCCGGCTGTCAGATCTTTTCCGCCCAGTCCGGATGGACATCAGCCGTGTCATCTTGCGGGCACTTGAATCCGGTACATGTTCGGAGTCGGTGGAGCTGGAGAGGCTCGACGTCGAGCTGGATCCTTTTGTTGTCAACTTGGTGGTCCGTGGCTTGTCGGACTCAGAGACAGCAGTGCGGTTTTACTGGTGGGCAGAGTCGCGCCCGGGTTTCGATCATAGCCAGTTCGCAATAGCGTACATTGTGAGCTTGCTGTTTGTAGATGGAAATTTTGCTCTGTTGTCGGAGTTCCTGGGGACAGTGAGGAGCCAAGGGGTGGCACTGCATCGATCGCTATATCGGATCCTTTTGTCTGGTTATGTCCGAGCTGGCAAGTTTGATTCGGTTATAGAGACGTTTGATGAGATGGTCATGTCAGGTTGCCGTGAGTTTGGTGTCGATTACAATAGGTACATAGGTGTTCTAATTAAGAACTGTTGCTTTGATTTGGTGGAGAAGTATTATGGCATGGCGCTCTTGAAAGGTTTTTGTCTGACTCCATTCACTTACTCAAGGTGGATCTCTGCATTGTGTCAATCAAATAGGATTGAGCTTGTAGAGGAGCTTCTGGCTGACATGGATAGATTTGGTTGTTCTCCAGATATTTGGGCTTGTAATATATACATCGATTATTTGTGTAAACAGAACAGGTTACATGATGCACTGCAGATGGTAGAGAAGATGCGGGGGAGAGGAACCAGCCCAGATGTTGTGACTTATACAACAGTTGTTGGCTGCTTATGTAACAATAAGAGGTTCTCAGAAGCAGTTGGACTTTGGGAAGAAATGGTGAAGATGGGCCTTAAACCAGATGTTGTTGCCTGTGGTGCACTGATCTTTGGGCTGTGCAAGAATAGCAAGGTTGAAGAGGCTTTTGAACTGGCATCAAGGATGTTAAGTCTGAACATAGAACTGAGTGTCTCAATATACAACGCCCTAATAAGTGGCTTCTGGAGAGCTGGGAGCATTGATAAAGCCTACACCATCATATCATTCATGCGGACAAACGGATGTGAGCCAGATGTTGTTACATATAATATCCTCTTGAATCATTACTGCACTATAGGTATGATAGAGAAAGCTGAAAAATTGATAACAAAGATGGAAACAAGCGGTGTAAATCCTGACCGATACAGCTATAATCAGTTGTTGAAAGGGCTCTGCAAAACTCATCAACTGGACAAGGCATTTGCTTTTGTTTCTGATCATATGGAAGTTGGTGGGTTCTGTGATATTGTATCCTGTAACATATTGATTGATGCATTTTGCAAGGCCAAAAAGGTAAAATCTGCACTGGACCTGTTCAAGGAAATGGATTACAAGGGAATGCAAGCTGATGCTGTGACATATGGGACTCTGATCAATGGTCTTTTCAGTGTAGGATACTATAATCTAGCTGAAGAACTTTTTGAGCAGATGCTGAAGGCTCAGATTGACCCTAATGTTAATCTGTACAATATTATGCTTCATCACCTGTGCAAGGTTGGTGATCTCAAACGTGCTCAGAAAATATTCTCGCATATGATTCAGAAGGAAATCTTACCTGACGCTGTTACTTATAATACACTCATATATTGGCTTGGAAAAAACTCAAGAGCAATGGAAGCCCTTGATCTCTTCAAGGATATGAGGACAAAGGGAGTAGAACCAGATAGCTTGACATTCAAGTATTTGATCAATGGCCTCCTGGACGAGGGAAGATCTACACTAGCTTATGAGGTATGGGAATATATGATGGAAAATGGTATCATTCTCGACAGAGAAGTTTCTGAAAGGTTGATAAGTGTGCTTAAATTGAAGAACAAGTAGCAGCCAAGTTCTTGGAGAGGTTTAGCCACTAGAAGCTGTCCTGCCTCTGCCACCTCCGTGCACCTACCTTCAGAGCTTCAATAGTTGATTCTAAGCTCGTCACTTTGCAGTTACACACAACATGGATGCCCTCCTCCCTTTATGCATAGCTGGACCAGACGTCCAGACCTTGGCAGACACGTGAAAGTAGCAATGGACAAGGTAATCCTCCTTTTGACCTTCTGATTTATGGGCATTGTGCTAGCCTTTGAGATGTATACAACAGACATTTACTCCCTCCGTTTCAAAATAATTTTCGTGGTTTTAGTACAAATTTGAACTAAAACCATTGGAACGGAGGGAGTAGTTGTGAAGCAAAGGCAATCCTGTTGAACAAGTGGACTGTCTAAGATTTTTTAGAGCTGTAGAGCCAATATAATCCTTGTTATAAAAGCTAAGAATCTTTTCAGATTCTAGCTGAAGACATACACATGATAAACATTGCCAAAAGCAATGTAAGGTAGTGATGACTTTATAAATTCTTGTTTGATTTAAGTTGGTTCATGCCTAATTTTTTCGGATCTCTCGTACATGCATATTTGTCCAATACACTGTATAACACTTCTCTAAAAATCACAGGTGTGGTCTCCAATGCATCTACAACAAGTTTAATGTTGGTTCTGAGTTCTCAACTTTTTCATGAGAAAGTCTGCAAGGCTGCTGCCTTAAGCCTACAATATAATCCTGAGGTGCATATGACTTTTGGCACTGCTTTTCATTCAACTTTAATTGTATACAGTGAAAGAGAACATTTCCGTCATAAAACCATCAAGTTGTAACTTTGATCTAAATACCTCATCACTATATAGCAAAACAAATAAATTCTATTAATACCTAGATTTTCTGTTATGGAAGTTGCAACATCAGGTGCATCACATATGTTATTAGCAGCTAGGTTTAGAAGAATATAAGTTTTGAAGCTTTAAAACACGGATCAGGTGCATCACATATGTGCTATATATAACTCCTATGTTATAGTTTGAATCCACACTCCAGTGTTTCATGATCATCGTAGTTTAGCTAATTGAAGCTGCACTTCACATATTACGATGCCAACTGCATAGACAGTACTTCTGCACTGCATGTAACTGCTGTCGATTTGTCCTTATTTTTGCCGCCTGTACCAAATGAACTGACTGACATCTTGCACTTCCATGTTCTTAGTCCACTTGCCTGTTTATTCTTTCGTATTTTTTTGTTCTGAATGCATATATGATTGCAGGGCAGGAACAAGAGCTTGTTTCTGACTTTCCATGATACAAACTTCTCTGCACGCGAACAGGCTATATTCAGTTCTGTAGGCAGCTGCAATGATTTCATCTATATCCCTAAGGGCTCCTGGGTCTGAAACTCTGAATAGTGAATATTTCAAGAGTGAAGAGTGTGACAATGAAGTGTCTTGAGAAAATAGTCTTATATCCTCCAATGACAGGTTGGTACCTTTGGGGCATTCAGTAGAGTTGCTTACCGTTGTACATATAGCACGGTGGCAGTACTAGAGGAAGGGCCTGGGAAGAGGATTGGAAACTAGATTTGCCGGTCAAAGGTCCATCATTCCTGTGTTCATTTTGTCATAGCAGTCGCCTATTGCATCACATTATGTTTATCATGAGCAAAAGATGTTGGAGAGCTGTCCAACTGGAGCTGATTCAGGAGGAACTTGCTGAGTGCATGTCGCTGATGGTGGTCATGATACAGATCCTTCAGGTACCAAGTGAGCAAATGATGTGTAGTGTGTACTTTCATCTGCTGCTGATGAGCTGTGAAAAATAAAATGGATCACGCGGAACCCTACAGTCAGTTGATGAGTTTCTGTACACGATGGGCTAGCATATTTCTGAGTGGAAAGAGTGCTGCTCTCCGGACACCACCAACTGCAGGCCACATCATGATCATATGGCGCTTTCTCGAGGAACCCAGGACAGAGAGTTGGGGTTGAGTCAAAAGGCAAGAGGAGCTAAGCATCACTTAGGTGACAAACGTGCAAGCCTTCTGGCCTCTCATGTCGCGGTGCTTTCAAAACTGTTGAGATCCTGGAACCAGATGATGCCAGATGTTTGAAGATTTCTCAATCTGTGCTTGTCTTCGTCTCCAGCACTGAAACAATGTAGAATTCAAAATCAGATTTTTGTCCCCCTTTGGAGGTTGAGGATTTTGCCTCTTTTTTTTTACTTCTCAATTTTTGATACTGGAATAGACCTGCAGTAGCTGCTGACAAGGAGAATTTTGTGGTAGTGTTGACAGCCAATCGATGTTGTATCTGTTGTACAGTATCATCCCATAAACATACAAATGAATCAAATCAGGCAGGATCTTCCCCATGAATCTTAATTTTCTACTGTGTTGTTTCATGTTCCTTGATATTTTTTGTTAATTTTGCAATGCACATGTATCTTTGCCTGCTTTTTTATCATTTTTTTGGGGGATTTATAGATTAATAATCGGATGAACTATTTTGGTAGAGTTGTCTTATTGCTAATCCCTGCAAACATGCAGCATAATCATCAACATGAGGAATCATTCTCCTCCTGCATTATGCAAATATATTTGCACCTTCACCCATTTTCATTTTGAATTTCTCTGTACAAGTTACACAGTTATCTCCTGTTCTAAAATGAGAAGGAATTTCTGTTTACCGTGTTGTTGAGAATCCAGGCTAGTTCGTTCTGACATTATCACGAGCTTCCCATTCTAGGTTCAACTGTGGCTTCAACTTTGCAGAGGCTGTGAATGTCGCTCCGGTGGACTGGCTGCCCCATGGACAATGCCAGAGATCAGAGATCAGTGGCGCAAGACGTAAATATCACATGACAAGTTATTACCTACAACTGCACAAGCAGCTGAGACAGATTTGGATGAACCTTCACAACTGCAAGAGTGTTCAGAAGGAATATAGATACCTGTGGAAAAAATGGAATGCTCACAAGTGCAATTTAGGTGGCAATCTATTTGTATGCATCAGAAGAAGATGGACTTCAGTAAAAGCAGGGAATTATCTGGATCAGTTACTGATGTCAACATCATTTGCAGCCTTGATGGCTGCGAGGACGTTGACAAACCAGTGCTCGGGGGGGATATCTGAAGTGCAGAATAAATGTGTTGATCTGAACATAGAAGGTCCATCAAGTAGTCCTAGAATAAAAGAAGAGCTAGTATGCAGTTCTAGCACACCAGATGCAGCATGTTAATTTATCGAGCTCTACATGCAGTGCTCTAGGAGAAAACTTAGCAAGGACAAGATGGTCTTGGACTGCGAGTCCCTGGGAACAAGTGACATAGCTAGTACGAATTCCCGGTGCACACAACCCTTGAGCCATTCATCTGAGTTTCCATGTCGTTCTCGGATACTAAGAAACTGTTTGATGTTGGCAGTGAACATAGTGGGGCCAAGGCTTTGCGTGCCCAGGTTAGTCAACTAGCTGAACCTTCTTCAAGCCAATCTGATGAAGCCTCCAGCCAGCAAAATCAAGCATCTGGCTGAGCCACTTGACTACAGAAGAGTAATAGTTGGCGAAAATTGGTGCAGTCATCAAGCTATCTTCCCAAAAGGTACACGCACTGAATGGTGTAGTGAGTATCTTTTCATGGCGTGTAAAAGTGTAACTTAAGAGAAAATGATAGTTTTCAGCTTAGAGGTTGAGTGACATTCCACGGCGGACCAGATCAAACAAAAATATGCTGCTACATCTCACAAGTTGTTGATGCTGGACTTCTCGGACCATTGTTTAGGTTATTTGTAATTCTAAATCCCTCCTATTTTCAGTCTTTTGACCCCATTTGCTTTATTGGGGTGGGGGGGGGGGGGGTCACACTCACATGTCCCAGATCAATCACAGGTGGCTGTGGTCTGTGGAGGAGCATCCTGAGGTTTCTCTTGCTCACATTTACCATTGCAAAGTTGGGATAGTGCGAGAAGCAACATAGAGCTGGAAAATCTGCGTTGTTGCTTTATTATTCAGTAATTCTCGGCTGTCCGTGCAAGTTTCTGAATGTGAGCGGCAGGCGTGTATGTCTAGACAGGCCAGGCCTGTCAGTCAGGGAGGCTGGGCCGATACTGGATGCACCACCTGGACTACATTCTGCTGCTGTTGCTGCAGCATACGTGAGCAGCCTCGTTGTCTTTGTCTCCGGCATTGAAAAATGTAGAATTCAAAATCAAATTTTGTCCCCGGCCGAGGTTGAGGATTTTGCCTCTCTTTTTTTTTCTTCTCAGTTTTGATACTGGAATAGACCTGTAGTAGCTGCTGACAAGGAGGGTTCTGTGGTAGTGTTGACAGCCAATCGATGTTGTGCCTGTTGTACAGCATCATCCCACAAACATACAAATGAATCAAATCAGTCAGGGCTGTCTCCCTGAATATTAATTTCTACTGTGTTGTTTCATGCTCCTTAATTTTTTATGTTAATTTTCCAATGCTCATGTATCTTTGCCTGCTTTTTTATCATATAATTTCATCAGGATTTATAGTTAGATTATTAGTTGGATATACTATTAGAGCTGCCTTATTGCTAATTTTCGCAAACATGCAGCATAATCGTCAACACGAGGAATCATTATCCTCCTGCATTATGCAAATATATTTGCACCTTCATCCATTTTCAATCCGAATTCCTCTGTACAGGTCACACAGTTTATCCCCTTCTGTTCTGAAGTCAGAAGGAATTCCTGTTTACTGTGTTGTTCAGACTTCAGGCGAGTTTGTTCTGACATTACCATGAGCTTACCATTCTGGGTTCATCTGTGGCTTCAACTTTGTAGACGCTGTAAATGTCGCTCCACTGGACTGGCTGCCCATGGACAATGTGCTGTTGAGCTTACAGAGATCAGCGGCGCAAGACATCAATATAACATGACAAGTTATATGCTCACAACTGCACAAGCAGCTCTCAGACATGGATGGACCTTCACAACTGCAAAGAGTGGTCAAAAGGAACATATATATGGCTGGATACCTGTGGAAAAAATGGAATGGTCACAAGTGCAACTAAGGTACTTCATTCTGGCCTTCATTATTTGTTAGTTCTCTCAAAGAAATTAACTACTCCCTCTGTTCCTGAATATAAGAGGTAGTGCTACTGACTCCCTCCGATCCATATTAATTGTCGCTGGCTTAGTACAAGTTGTACGAAATCAGCGACAAATAATATGGATCAGAGGAAGAAATAATTTTGGCTCCAATGTGTTGATCTGAAAGGTCCATCAACTAGTCCTAGAACAGAAGAAGAGCCAGTATGCAGTCCTAGCGCATCAAATGCAGCATGTTAATTTCTCAAGCTCTACATGCGGTGCTTCCGGAAAGCTTAGCGAGAACAAGATGGTCATGGATTATGAGTTCCTGGAGGCAAGTGATGCAGCTAGTTCGAAGTCCCAGTGCAGACAATCATCTGAGTTATCATGTTGTCGAATACCAACAGGGTCTACCCTAGCTTCCAAAATTAGCAAGAGTATTGACATTGAATACAGGGTGGCCACGGCTTGTCCTGCCCCGGTTAGCCAGCTGGCGAAATCTTCTTCAAGCCACTCTGATGAAGTCTCCAGCCAGCAAAATCAAGCGTCAGGCTGAGCCACCTGAGTACAGAAGGTACACACAGATAGGTAGCTCAACCGTCAAGCCATTCTTCCCAAAGGTACACACAGTAAATAGTGTAATGAGTATTTTTTTTTCGGTTCCATGGCACGTAAAAAGGTTAAAAATGAAGATAAAATGACATCTTCGCAGGATTTAGGAGTCGAGTGACGTTTCATGGTGCACCAGATCAAAGAAAAATATGCTGCTACATCTCACAAGTTGTTGATGCTGGGCTTCTCGGACCGATGGTTAGGGGTGTTTGTAATTCTATAAATACCTCCTGTTTTTAGTGTATTGACCGCATTTGCTTTGTTATGGGTCACATGGCAGCTTTCTTCCCAGATCAGTCACAGATGGCTGTTGTCTGTGGAGGAGCATCCTGAGGTTTCCTTTGCTCACGCTTCACCAACGCAAAGTTGGGATAGGTGGAGCTGGAAAATCTGGCCTTCCTGCGTTATCATTCAGTATACTCTGTGCATTCTTGATATTTTTTTTTAACTCTGCATTCTCGACTGTCGGTGCAAGTTTCTGTATATGCATCAGAATGTGAGCAGCGGGCCTTGTATGTTTGTCTGGACGGGCCAGGCCTTTCAGTCCGTAGGGAGGAAATATAGGCTGGGCCGGTACTGGACACGCCAACTGAACCACAGCATGCTGCTGCCGTTGTTGCTGCCGCAGGATATTAAAAAAAAAAAAAAAGCTGCTTCAGGATACGCGCGCAGTGTCGTTCGTCTCCAAACGGTCGATCGTTATGAATAACATATCCACCTCCATGTCCATGGATAGGGCGGCACATGCGCGAGCGCCGGCCACGCCCACGATCTACGGGCGACCGGCGACGAGCTCGATCAGCCTACCTACCTGCTAGCCATCTTCGGTGCCAAGTGCCAAGCACGTTGTGGACTGCGCTTTCGCCGTCCAAATCTCGCTCGCCGGACACCCGCCATTTTTCCTCTCTTCCATTCACTGATGATGACGAAAAACCGCTCGACCGATCGCAACTCGACGGAGGGCGACGTGGCGTCGACGGGAGAAAACAAATACGGAGTACGTCTCTTTGCTTGCTGCCGCGTCGTTCTCTTCGCGGTGTGGTTGCACTTGCTAGTAATTAATTAACCGGTCACACACACCACGTACGTTATCCGGAGAACAGTGCCGACGCCAACCGCCGCACCGGCCATGAGCTGACCAGTAGTACTACGTAGCGCTAGCTCCCAGTTGAGTGCGTCCAAAGGAGTTAGCTGGGATCTGCTCCGATTCTCCTTCCACGAAGACGGGCACGTACCCTCACCTTGCATCGTTACACGTACGCACCAGCACCACTATACGTGTACTACTTTACCCTGGATAACAGGAGTACGAGTAAATTTGATCATGGTTACATTATCCTTAATAACCTGATAACACACCATGTCCTTGTTCCATTTGACCACACCATGTGCTAATTAAATTATCTCGCCATCCGTTGATGGCTGCATCCACATGGTTTCCTTTGCATGGGCCACGCCGGAGGCTCGCTCGACCGGCCAAGGTTACGTCCATCGTCCGGCTGTCGCGGAGACATTTTATTGCGATGGATGCGGGCTGATTTGACAGCACATGAAGGCGTGGAAAAAAAATACGGTGTAGATTTCACCGGACGTGTCTCCATCGCGAGGTCGGTTGGAGTAGCTAGACTTCAATTGGAATGGAAATTTCACCCTCCCTAAAACCGGCATACCTCCCGTGCTCCCGCTCCAATTGGATTGGAAATTTGGAATGGGTCGGTGAACGTTATCCGGATTGGATATAGTATAAATCGCTTCATTATCTCTTGCCCATGTACTACATGCCACTTAATAGACTAGTAGTAGCATATACCAGAGTCAAAACAGAATATACCATCCGTTGACAAATCATACTACAACACGGTAAAAAATGGACGGTGATTTAATATCACGCCCAAATCACTGCTTACCCTCTCTAATTGAGATCGTCAGTTACCATACAACATGCACGTCTCAGATAAAGCATGAGATAGTATCTACGATTAGGGAGATCTTCTGAAAAAATCCACCCAAGAGTAAAAACGAAATGAACGGGTAGGAAAGTCCCTCTATCAGACATTCCAATCCAGGCACCTTTTACTACGCTTTCCATTTCGTCTCGGATCCACTGGACCCACCCACGGCCCGTTGCCTATATAAACACCAGCAGGCGCCAGCACCAAGCATCCAGCAAACAAGCACGCACAAGTCCACAACACACAGCAAACACATCTCATCCCATCCTTTGATTTGAAGCAAGACAAGAGAGACTGAGCGAGCAATGGCTCCCATGCTCAAGCGGATCGCTGAGGACGAGCCGAAGAAGGCGGCGTACGTGACCTTCCTCGCCGGCTCCGGCGACTACTGGAAGGGCGTGGTCGGCCTGGCCAAGGGCCTCCGCGCCGTCAAGTCGGCCTACCCGCTCGTGGTGGCCGTGCTCCCCGACGTCCCCGAGGACCACCGCCAGAAGCTGCTCGCCCAGGGCTGCGTCGTCCGCGAGATCGTGCCCGTGTACCCGCCGGAGAGCCAGACCCAGTTCGCCATGGCCTACTACGTCATCAACTACTCCAAGCTCCGCATCTGGGAGGTACCTACTAACTTACTCTCCGTCTCTCTTCTTCTTCCTCCATATTGGATGATCCATGGATGTTGATTGATTCTGGTGCACGTACGTGTAGTTCGTGGAGTACGAGAGGATGGTGTACCTGGACGCGGACATCCAGGTGTACGACAACATCGACCACCTGTTCGACCTCGAGATGGGCCGCTTCTACGCCGTCAAGGACTGCTTCTGCGAGAAGACGTGGAGCCACACCCGGCAGTACGAGATCGGCTACTGCCAGCAGTGCCCGGACCGGGTTGCCTGGCCGGAGCGCGAGCTCGGCCTGCCCCCGCCGCCGCTCTACTTCAACGCCGGCATGTTCGTGCACGAGCCCAGCATGGCCACCGCCAAGGCCCTGCTTGACAAGCTCGTCGTCACCGACCCCACCCCGTTTGCCGAGCAGGACTTCCTCAACATGTTCTTCCGGGACGTGTACAGGCCCATCCCGCCTGTGTACAACCTCGTCTTGGCCATGCTCTGGAGGCACCCCGAGAACATCCAGCTCCACAAGGTCAAGGTCGTCCACTACTGCGCCGCGGTACGTCCTTCCTTCACATCTTTGTCATCGTCCTCACACACGATATTATGATTTCCTTTTGATCATGACCGATGATTCCATGCCATGCATGCAGGGTTCGAAGCCATGGAGGTACACCGGCGAGGAGGCCAACATGGACAGGGAGGACATCAAGATGCTGGTCAAGAAATGGTGGGCCATCTACGACGACGAGAGCCTCAACTACAAGCCTGCCGCCGACGAGGCCGCCGACCCGCTGCGTGCTGCTCTCGCCGAGGTCGTCGCCGTCAAGTCCTTCCCGGCGCCCTCCGCTGCCTAGGCTCGCTGCATGCCGGCTGATCATCGCCTCGCAGTTAGGCATGCATCATCGTTAATAAATAGGAATCTATCCACAATTAGGGATTTCCTCTGTAATATATTATCGTCGTCGATTTGGTATCTACACGTTTTGGTATTGTAGATCAATCAGTCATACTAGCGTTTTTTTGGTACGTATAAGGAAGGAGGTTTGTAATCTCGATCTTTTTGTAAATACGTGCATGCACACGGTTGGTCTAACTATATGAATCGACCTGCAAGCTACGTACGTCTATAGTACTACAAAACGTTTTGGAAGCTAGTAAGATATTTTCCCTAGTGCTTGTAGATTCTGTGGTGTCACCTGTGATTGCCGCATCCCTTTGTATATTCATTCTCGATTCAGTGCCTTGTTGGGTGGTGTTCCCCTTGCTGCCTTGAGTTTGTCGTACTTTGCGGCCAACACCAACTAGACTAGTAGAGTATCTGTTAGCTCACTCGATCAAGATCAAGCGATGGAGACAAGGCGACCAACCAAAACGGGAGATGGTCCGTTTCTTTCGTTTGGACTTAGCGCGCGCGTGCATCGCTCTCGTCGACGGCGAGGGCTGGCCGGTAGCGAGGCGACGGCTGTCCTGCTTGTCGACGTGAAAGGCTCCGTCCGCCCAGTGGCCCGGCCGGACGATGATGCTCCCGTTTCGTCCTCGGCATGTCCAAATCGTATCGGTGGCGCGTCCATGTACACGAGCCGCGACAGCCGGCCAACTTCCGCGGGACCGACGTCGTCGCTCCTACAACGACTGTCTAATTCGTCAACACCGTTGTAGCTTCTCCTTCCCTAGGAGCCATGGCACGGCATGGAGTGGCCTGGAAAACGTAGCTAGCTTGCCTCCCTCCGGACGAGGGCGAGATTGAGCTGAGCTCTCTCCAAGGCAGGCCGGCGCCGTGGTCAAGTATCGACCAAGCCTGGATTTGACTTTGATCTCGCCGTGGCACGGTCAAGTATGGATCGGGGCGATCGGCCGGCAGCGACCTGTGGAGCCACTGCCGGCGACCGGCGCGATCGGGATGGCTGACATGCGCGCATGGCCGGTGCACAGATACGTTGCATCTGTATTACCGGGCGTCGCCTACGTGCGCGTCGGTCTCGTCGTCGCGGTCACTGCGTGCGCACCCGGGCCGCGCGGGTCCTTGGCATGGTATAGTGTACCTGTGTATCGACGCCTGCCAAATCAATCAGGGTGTGTCTGGGGCACGTGTAGATGTGCCCTAGTTATTACACTGGTTCCTCGTCTAATTCGTCAACACTCCGCTGCTCCTTTCCTGCGAGCCATGGCACGGCGCGGACTGATCGGCTTGGAAAGCGTGGCTAGCTTGCCGCCGGACGAGGGCGAGATCGAGCTCCTCGATCGGTGCAGCTCGCCGAGGCCGGCCGGCCCGCGGTCAACTATGGACCGAGCCTGGATTGATTTTTGATCAGCGCGCGCGCGGGGGACCGGCGTGATCGGGATGCATGCAGGGCTCTGGCCGGCCGGTGCACACGTTGCGTCGATCCTTACCACCAGGTATCGCGTACGTGCGCGTCGGCCTCGTCGTGTCGAGATCGTCGTCGCGTGCACCGTCCATGTGCACGCCCGGGTCTTAGCTTGACGTGGTATAGCGTACGTCGTCCTCGTCGATCGGCACGGGCTGATGCCACATGGAACAATTAACTAAGCCAGTGACCGCGAGCTGCCCGCCATCCAGCGTTCGCCGACAGCGCGTCGGCGTCCTGGGCGTGACGTGGTATAGTATATCCAATCCAGCATGGGCAAAATATATATACATACTATAACAGTGACATCGTATGACTGTTGCTGCTACGTTCAAAGCATTCGGTTATTTTAACTGAAAAACGGGTACGGTCGCTCGGAAGACGGGATCACGGACCGAGCGATGCACATAGGCGCCCTGCTCGCTAGGTATACTAATCTATACTTCTATACTACTCCCTCCGTTTCTAAATATAAGTTCTTTTAGACATTTCAAATGAACTACAACATATGGATATATGTAGACATATTTTAGAGTGTAGATTCACTCATTTTGCTTCGAATGTGGTCATTTATTGGAATATCTAAAAAGACTTATATTTGAAAACGGAGGAAGTATATACTATATAGTGTATGAGTATCGGAGCATATAGGCCATTGGATCTTTTCTATCGGACGGCTGGGAATCAGTGTGCTGAAATCTTGAGCAACGTGGCAGTGTAACCATCACCGGATTTTGTGATCCAATGGCCAGCGTCCAAGGGATTCGCGGTGGGCCTTAGCGTTGTACTATGCTCCTTCTTTTATTAGTATGTATGCACGTGCAATGCACGTCTTAACATTATGGGGTGATTTTGGGTAGGAAAAAACATAAACTTGCTGATTGATTCGAAGCAAAAAAAATCTTGATTTGTAGATGCCAAAATAAATTATATTATAAAGAAAGTCGGAATTAATATATGCAATCCCCATAATTTGTTAACAAAGAATCCCACAAAAAATCTTCATAAAGAAAAGAATTTAAAAATGAAATTTAATTTTACTTTATGTTTCTCCCTCGAAACCACCTTTTTGGGCTCAACTCGTTGCCAACCTCAAGCTGCCACGTGTCTTGCCCAAGAGGAATCAATTTGGGCCACATCTCTTGAGAAGTATCAACCGTTCATTCTAGAACATGGTGGATGCAACAACCATGCATTGTTCACTGCGAATTCCACTACTGTCAGCCGTTGGATTTAGGACATAAATGGTTAGGATTGATGGCCAGCTCCTATTAAAAACTGGTACACTATATAGTATACTCCCTTCGTCCCGAAATACTTGTTGGAGGAATGGATGTATCTAGATGCATTTTAGTTTTAGATACATCTATTTCCATTCATTTTTGCGACAAGTAATTTCGGACGGAGGGAGTAGTATAGAAAAATAACCGTTGTAATGTGCTGCTGTGTTAGGTGGCAGGCTTTGAAAAGAAGATACAGACAACGATTCAAAGAATCGGGAGTCTTCTAGGAGTCTCGGACCATGGCAATGCATACAGGGCAGAGCCCAGATAAAAAAGAGTGCGCTAATATTAGCATCTGAGATAGACAAAATGTTCTATCCAATAGAATAAATAAAGGAGGAAATGGAGAAAAACACATTTGCTGAGAGAAGGTGTACACGGTTCAAAAAAAATAAAATGGTGTACATCAATTTAACATGTCCGAGAGTATATCCTGAACAAAAAGTTTCGGGTGTACATTGATACGTCTCTAACGTATCTATAATTTTTGATTGTTCCATGCTATTATATTATCTGTTTTGGATGTTTTATATGCATTAATACGCTATTTTATATTATTTTTGGGACTAACTTATTAACCCAGAGCCCAGTGCCAGTTTCTATTTTTCCTTTTTTTTGAGTTTCGCAGAAAAGGAATATCAAACGGAGTCCAAACGAAATAAAACTTTACGATGATTTTTCTTGAACCAGAAGACACACGTAGGACTTGGAGACCAAGGCAAAGGAGTCCCGAGACGACGGCAAGGGTGCAGGGCGCGCCCCGGGGGGGGGGCGCCCCCTGCCTTGTGGGTCCCTCGGAGCTCCTCTAACCCTATTCTTCGGCCTATAAATTCCCAAATATTCCCAAACCATCAGAAGCATCCACGAAAATACTTTTCCGTCGCCGCAACCTTCTGTACCCGTGAGATCCCATCTTGGGGCCTTTTCCGGCGATCTGCAGGAGAGGGATTCGATCACGGAGGGCATCTACATCAACCCTATGGCCCTTTCGATGAAGCGTGAGTAGTTTACTTCAGACCTAAGGGTCCATAGCTACTAGCTAGATGGCTTCTTCTCTCTCTTTGATCTTCAATACCATGTTCTCCTCGATGTTCTTGGAGTTCTATCCGATGTAATATTCTTTTGCGGTGTGTTTGTCGAGATCCGATGAATTATGGATTTATGATCAGATTATCTATGAATATTATTTAAATCTTCTCTGAATTCTTATATGCATGATTTGATATCTTTGTATTTCTCTTAGAATTATTAGTTTAGTTTGGCCAACTAGATTGGTATTTCTTGCAATGGGAGAGGTGCTTAGTTTTGGGTTCAATCTTGCGGTGTCCTCACCCAGTGACATAGTAGGGGTAGCGAGGCACGTATTGTATTGTTGCCATCAAGGATAAAAAGATGGGGTTTTCATCATATTGCTTGAGTTTATCCCTCTACATCATGTCATCTTACTTAATGTGTTACTCTGTTCTCTTGAACTTAATACTCTAGATGCAGGCAGGAGTCGGTCGATGTGTGGAGTAATAGTAGTAGATGCAGAATCGTTTCGGTCTACTTGACACGGACGTGGTGCCTATATGCATAATCATTGCCTTGGATATCGTCATAACTTTGCGCTTTTCTATCAATTGCTCGACAGTAATTTGTTCACCCCCGTAATATTTTCCTTCAAGAGAGAAGCCTCTAGTGAAACTTATGGCCCCGGGTCTATTTTCCATCATATATTTTCAGATCTATAAACCAAAAAACCCAAAAATATCTTGCTGCAATTTATTTACTTGTATTTTGTTTTACGTTCTAGTAATCTTTTATATCTATCTCTATCAGATCTCACCATTGCAATTGACCGTGAAGGGATTGACAACCCCTTTATCGCGTTGGGTGCAAATGTTTGATTGATTGTGCTGGTGCATAGATTGAAGACTTGCTTGTACCTCCTACTGGATTGATACCTTGGTTTTCTAACTGAGGAAAATACTTATCTCTACTTTGCTGCATCACCCTTTCCTCTTCAAGGAAAAAATCAACGCAAGCTCGAGAAGTAACAAGAAGAATTTCTGGCGCCGTTGCCGGGGAGGTCTACATCAAGCCTACCAAGTACCCATCATAAACTCTCATCTCTTGCATTATATTATTCGTCATTTGCCTCTCGTTTTCCTCTCCCTTACTTCTAAAATGATTTTCAGAAAAACACAAAAAGATTTGCATTTTTATTTATTCGCCCTTCTTCCGTTCGTCTTTTCGTTTGCTTTTCGTTTGCTAGATTTCTCGTATGGCTCAACCCAAAAGCTTTGATCCTTATTTTAGGAAGTTGGAAGAGATTGAAAGTAATGCTAAAAGTTTCATGACCTTACAATATGAGTATAATAATCTCTTTAGAAACGAGCTTAAAGAACAAAAAACTACGATGGATTATATTAATAAAGAGCTTGATGACATGACTAAGGAATTTTATGGTTTGAAATCTCAGTTTGCTTATCTTGAAAATTTAGTAGGCCAAATTTCTGATAAACAAGCTACTTTAGTAAATAAGATGGCCGCTAAACCGGAGTCTTTGAATAATGATGAAGATCTTAAAGTGATTGATGTGACTCCTATTGAATCTTTGTTTTCTAATATAAATCTTGATAAAGATGAGACTGGAGATGAGTCAACTTTAGCTAGAAGGCGTCCCAATGATTCGGAGTTTATAGATCTTGATGCAAAAATTGATAAAGGTGGGATTGAAGATGTCAAAACTTTAAGTAGTAATGAACTCACTCTTTTGGATTTCAAGAATTTTAATTATGATAATTGTTCTTTGATAGATTGTATTTCCTTGTTGCAATCCATGTTGAATTCTCCTCATACTTATAATCAAAATAAAGCTTTTACTAAACATATCGTTGATGCTATGATGAAATCTTTTGAAGAAAAACTTGAGTTGGAAGTTTCTATCCCTAGAAAGATTTATGATGAGTGGGAACCTACTATTAAGATTAAAATTAAAGATTATGAGTGCCATGCTTTGTGTGATTTGGGTGCTAGCGTTTCCACGATTCCGAAAACTTTATGTGATGTGCTAGGTTTCCGTGAATTTGATGATTGTTCTTTAAATTTGCATCTAGCGGATTCCACTATTAAAAAACCTATGGGAAGGATTAATGATGTTCTTATTGTTGTAAATAGAAATTATGTGCCCGTAGATTTCATTGTTCTTAATATAGATTGCAATCCTACATGTCCTATTATTCTTGGTAGACCTTTCTTTAGAACAATTGGTGCAATTATTGATATGAAAGAAGGAAACATTATATTTCAATTTCCGTTAAGGAAAGGCATGGAACACTTTTCAAGAAAGAAAATTAAGTTGCCATATGAATCTATTATGAGAGCTACTTATGGATTTCATACCAAATATGACAATACCTAGATCTATTGCAATATGCCTAGCTAGGGGCGTTAAACAATAGCGCTTGTTGGGAGGCAACCCAATTTTATTTTTATGTTTTTTGTTTTGCTTCTGTTCTTGAATAAAATACACATTATTACCTCTGTAGTAATTGTGTTTTGGTGTTTTAATTAGTGTTTGAGGCAAGTAAGACCTTTGGGATGGCTTACGATGATAGTTGATTTGATCTTGCTGAAAAACAGAAACTTTTGCGTCCAGTTGCAGAATTTTAATAATTCACAGAAGCGACGAAAAACTCTGAATTTTTTACACAAGATTTATATACAAATTGCCTCTGTTGTCCTTATTTTTCAGAATGTTTGGAGTTACATAAGTATTAGAAAAATTCGGATCTTCACGGATTATTCTGTTTTTGACAGATTCTGTTTTATATGTGTTGTTTGCTTATTTTGATGAATCTATGGGTAGTATCGGGGGGTATGAACCATGGAGAAGTTGGAATACAGTAGATATTACACCAATATAAATAAAGAATGAGTTCACAACAGTATCAAAAGTGGTGATTTTCTTTTCTTATACTAACGGATCTCATGAGTTTTCTGTTGAGTTTTGTGTTGTGAAGTTTTCATGTTTTGGGTAAAGATTTGATGGACTATGGAATACGGAGTGGCAAGAGCCTAAGCTTGGGGATGCCCAAGGCACCCTAAGGTAATATTCAAGGATAACCAAGAGCCTAAGCTTGGGGATGCCCAAGGCACCCCAAGATAATATTCAAGGACAACCAAGAGCCTAAGCTTGGGGATGCCCCAGAAGGCATCCCCTCTTTTGTCTTCAATCCATCGGTAAATTTACTTGAGGCTATATTTTTATTCACCACATGATATGTGTTTTGCTTGGAGTGTCTTGTATGATATCAGTCTTTGCTTTTTAGTTTGCCACAATCATCCTTACTGTACACATCTTTTGAGAGGGACACGCATTAATCGTGAATTTATTAGAAAACTCTATGTGCTTCACTTATATCTTTTGAGCTAGGCAATATGCTCTAGTGCTTCACTTATATCTTTTTAGAGCACGACAGTGGTTTTATTTTATAGAAATTGTTGAACTCTCTTGCTTCACTTATATTATTTCGAGAGTCTCTAAACAGCATGGTAATTTGCTTAGGTTATGAATTTAGTCCTAATATGATGGGCATCCAAGAGGGATATAATAAAAACTTTCATATTAAGTGCATTGAATACTATGAGAAGTTTGATTCCTTATGATTGTTTTGAGATATAAAGATGGTGATATTAGAGTCATGCTAGTGAGTAATTGTGGATTGGTAGAAATACTTGTGTTAAAGTTTGTGATTCCCGTAGCATGCACGTATGGTGAACCGTTATGTGATGAAGTCAGAGCAGGTTTATTTATTGATTGTCTTCTTTATGAGTGGCGGTCCGAGACGAGCGATGGTCTTTTCCTACCAATCTATCCCCCTAGGAGCATGCGTGTAGTACTTAGTTTCGATAGCTAATAGACTTTTGCAATAAGTATGTGAGTTCTTTATGACTAATGTTGAGTCCATGGATTATACGCACTCTCACCCTTCCACCATTGCTAGCCTCTCTAGTACTGCACAACTTTCGCCGGTGCATTACACCCACCATATACCTTCCTCAAAACAACCATCATACCTACCTATTATGGCATTTCCATAGCCATTCCGAGATACATTGCCATGCAACTTCCACCGTTTCGTTTATTATGACATGCTTCATCATTGTCATATTGCTTTGCATGATCATGTAGTTGACATCGTATTTGTGGCAAAGCCACCATTCATATTTTTTATACATGTCACTCTTGAGTCATTGCACATCCCGGTACACCGACGGAGGCATTCATATAGAGTCATATATTTGTTCTAGTATCAAGTTGTAATTCTTGAGTTGTAAGTAAATAAAGATGTGATGATCATCATTATTAGAGCATTGTCCCATGTGAGGAAAGAATGATGGAGACTATGATTCCCCCACAAGTCGGGACGAGACTCCGGAAGAAAAATAAAATAAAAAAAAGAAAAAAAAAGAAAAAGATAGGCCAAAGAGCCCAAAATAAAAAAATGAGAGAAAAGAGAGAAGGGGCAATGCTACTATCCTTTTTCCACACTTGTGCTTCAAAGTAGCACCATGATCTTCATGATAGAGAGTCTCCTATTTTGTCACTTTCATATACTAGTGGGAATTTTTCATTATAGAACTTGGCTTGTATATTTCAATGATGGGCTTCCTCAAATTGCCCTAGGTCTTCGTGAGCAAGCGAGTTGGATGCACACCCAATTAGTTTTTTTTGAGCTTTCATACACTTATAGCTATAGTGCATCCGTTGCATGGCAATCCCTACTCACTCACATTGATATCTATTGATGGGCATCTCCATAGCCCGTTGATACGCCTAGTTGATGCGAAACTATCTCCTTCTTTTTTTCTTCTCCACAACCACCATATTCTATTCCACCTATAGTGCTATATCCATGGCTCACGCTCATGTATTGCGTGAAAGTTGAAAAAGTTTGAGAACATCAAAAGTATGAAACAATTGCTTGGCTTGTCATCGGGGTTGTGCATGATTTAATACTTTGTGTGATGAAGATGGAGCATAGCCAGACTATATGATTTTGTAGGGATAACTTTCTTTGACCATGATATTTTGAGAAGACATGATTGAAGTATTATTGTTTTTATGTCAATATTAAACCTTTGTTTTGAATCTTATGGATCTGAATATTCATGCCATAATAAAAAAATTACATGGATAAATATGTTATGTAGCATTCCACATCAAAAATTCTGTTTTTATCATTTACCTACTCGAGGACGAGCAGGAATTAAGCTTGGGATGCTTGATACGTCTCCAACGTATCTATAATTTTTGATTGTTCCATGCTATTATATTATCTGTTTTGGATGTTTTATATGCATTAATATGCTATTTTATATTATTTTTGGGACTAACTTATTAACCCAGAGCCCAGTGCCAGTTTCTGTTTTTTCCTTGTTTATGAGTTTCGCAGAAAAGAAATATCAAACGGAATAAAACTTTACGATGATTTTTCTTGGACCAGAAGACACACGTAGGACTTGGAGACCAAGGCAAAGGAGTCCCGAGGTGACGGCAAGGGTGCAGGGCGCGCCCTAGGAGGGGGCACTGAGGGAGTCCTGGATTAAGGGGTCCTCGGGCGTCCAGGCTACGTAAGGTGGGCCGGACTGATGGGCCATGAAGATACAAGACAGAAGCCTGTCTCCCGTGTCCGGATGGGACTCTCCTTGGCGTGGACGGCAAGCCTGGCGTTCGGATATGAAGATTCCTTTCTCTGTAACCGACTTTGTACAACCCTAGTCCCCTCCGGTGTCTATATAAACCGGAGGGTTTAGTCCGTAGAGGCAATCATAATCAGACAGGCTAGACTTCTAGGGTTTTAGCCATTACGATCTCGTGGTAGATCAACTCTTGTAATACTCATATTCATCAAGATCAATCAAGCATGACGTAGGGTATTACCTCCATAGAGAGGGCCCGAACCTAGGTAAACATCGTGTCCCCCGTCTCCTGTTACCATCGACCTTAGACGCACAGTTCAGGACCCCCTACCCGAGATCCGCCGGTTTTGACACCGACATTGGTGCTTTCATTGAGAGTTCCGCTGTGTCGTCACTAGAAGAATCGATGGCTCCATCAATCATCCATAACGATGCTGCCTTGAGGGAGGTCTTTCTCCCCGGCCAGATCTTCGTATTCGGCGGCTTCATACTGCGGGCCAACTCGCTTGGCCATCTCGAGCAGATCGATAGCTACGCCCCTGGCCATCAGGTCAGGTTTGGAAGCTTGAACTACGTTGCTGATATCCGCGGAGACTTGATCTTCGACGGATTCGAGCCCATGGCAGCCGCTCCCTGCCACCGCGATGAACATGACCTAAATCTGTCATCGGACCATACTCGGGAGATAGCGCCTGTAACTGCTCTGGCCCTAGATCCGGAGCAGATTGCGCCACCCGAGGACGAGAAGCTCAACCCCGCCACGGAAGCCGCAGACTCAGCGGCGTTGGAGCCGCACACAGACCCAACTTTGAACGGGATCTGTGTCACCGGAACCTCGGATTCGTCTCCGGCCACAGGTTCCGAACCGCGTGCGTCCGCGCCCATCGAGCTCGATCGGGCGCCGATCGTCGAGTTCAGCTCCGTGGACATCTTCCGGCACTCACCTTTGGGTGATGTGCTAAACTCATTAAAAACCCTCTCCTTAGCGGGGGACTCACAGCCGAATTATATCCGGTTTGAACTGGAGGCTGATGACGGAGAATTTCGCTTCCCACCCACCGCCCACTTCATTTCCACTGTCGAAGACTTAACCGACATGCTCGATTACGACTCCGAAGACATCGACGGTATGGACGACGATGCCGGAGAGGAGCAGGCCCAAAACCCGCCGTTTACGGGGCGCTGGACAGCCACCTCCTCGTATGACGTGTACATGGTGGATACTCCCAAAGAGAATAACGGCGATAACGAGAAAGATCCAGTCGAGGATAAACCTCCTGAGACACAGCCAAAGCGCCGACGTCAGCGGCACCGCTCTAAATCACGCCGTGGAAAAGACAACAATACCGGCACGAGAGAAAACAATACTCCGGACGATGCCGAAGACAAAGAAGATCCCGTCGAGCCGACTTCCGAACAGGACGATAGGGAAGATGGGCAAGTCAGCCCTGGCAAACAGGCCATAAACGAAGACTCGGAGGACAGCAACTATCTTCCACTTTCCGATGACGAGGTGAGCCTCGGCGATGAAGACTTTATCGTGCCTGAGGAACCCATCGAGCAGGAGCGCTTTAAGCGCCGGCTAATAGCCACTGCGAGGAGCCTGAAAAAGAAACAGCAGCAGCTTCAAGCTGATCAAGATCTACTCAACGACAGATGGACTGATGTCCTGGCAGCCGAGGAATACGGACTCGAGCGCCCCATTAAAAGTTACCCGAAGCATAAACTGCTACCCCAATTCGACGACGAGGCACTTGAGCCCATGCCATCAACATGTAATGCGGCTGACCGACCACCACGTGGCCGGGACAAAGCGGCAACCCAAGCCGAACACCTGCCTATACTACCTCACCGTAAAGGCAAAGATACCACAGCTCGGGAATACACATATGACCTGCGGCAAGACCTGAAGAACAGAGTAGGCCAGTCCAGATCGATCTACGGATCGCGGGGGCATGCCCTGACGCGCGACGACGGCTATCAAGCCAGACGTAACGAGCATAACCACGTCCGGGCCGAAAACCGCAGACGGACTACATCCGCACTACATTGCGACTTGGCCCGATATAGAGGCGCCGCACATCCCCTCTGCTTCACTGATGAAGTAATGGAGCACGAATTCCCAGAAGGGTTTAAACCCGTAAATATCGAATCATATGATGGAACAACAGATCCCGCGGTATGGATTGAGGATTTTCTTCTACATATTCATATGGCCCGCGGCGATGACCTTCACGCCATCAAATACCTCCCACTAAAAGTCAAGGGGCCGGCTCGGCACTGGTTAAACAGTCTGCCTGAAAACTCTATTGGCAGCTGGGAGGACTTGGAAGACGCCTTCCGCGACAACTTCCAAGGCACATATGTACGACCTCCGGATGCCGATGACTTAAGTCACATAGTTCAACAGCCTGGAGAGTCGGCCAGGAAATTCTGGACTAGGTTCCTAACTAAAAAGAACCATATCATCGACTGCCCGGATGCCGAAGCCCTAGCGGCCTTTAAGCATAGCATCCGCGATGAATGGCTCGCTCGTCACCTCGGCCAAGAAAACCCGAAGTCCATGGCAGCCCTCACGGCACTCATGACCCGCTTTTGTGCGGGCGAGGATAGTTGGCTAGCCCGTAGCAATAACACTGCAAGCGATGCCGGTACCTCTGAAGCCAAGAATAGCAATGACAAGCCCCGACGCAACAGGCACAAGCGCCGAAGCAATGGTGGCACTGCCGATGACACGGCGGTCAACGCCGGTTTCCGCGGCTCCAAGTCCGGCCAACGGAAGAAGCCATACAAAAGAAACAATCCGGGCTCATCCAGCTTGGACCGCATACTAGATCGTCCATGTCAGATCCACGGCACCCCTGATAAACCAGCCAATCATACCAACAGAGACTGTTGGGTTTTTAAGCAGGCCGACAAGTTAAATGCCAAAAACAAGGAGAAGGGGTCGCAAAGCAAGGACGACGATGAGGAGTCCCGTCCGCCGAACACAAGAGGACAGAAGAAGTTCCCTCCCCAGGTTAAAACGGTGAACATGATATACGCCACTCATATCCCCGAAAGGGAGCGCAAACGAGCGCTCAGGGACATCTACGCGATAGAGCCAGTCGCCCCAAAGTTCAACCCATGGTCGTCCTGCCCGATCACCTTCGATCGCAGGGACCATCCGACCAGTATCCGTCATGGCGGTTCAGCCGCACTGGTCCTCGATCCAATTGTTGATGGATTCCATCTCACGCGCGTCCTCATGGATGGCGGCAGCAGCCTGAACCTGGTCTATCAGGATACAGTGCGCAAAATGGGCATCGATCCCTCAAGGATCAAACCCACAAAAACTACCTTTAAAGGAGTCATACCAGGTGTAGAGGCCCGCTGTACAGGCTCAATCACACTGGAGGTTGTCTTCGGATCCCCGGACAACTTCAGAAGCGAAGAGTTGATCTTCGATATCGTCCCCTTCCGCAGCGGCTATCACGCACTGCTCGGACGAACCGCATTTGCTCGATTCAATGCGGTGCCACACTATGCTTATCTCAAGCTCAAGATGCCGGGACCACGCGGTGTCATAACAGTTAACAGAAACACGGAGTGCTCCCTCCGTACCGAGGAGCACACCGCGGCCTTGGCAGCGGAAGCACAGAGCGGCCTTGCCAAGCAGAATCTTAATTCAGCGGCCAAGCTCCCGGACACTGTAAAGCGGATCCGGACTACTCCGCAGCATAACAGTCCGGATCGTCAGGAGTTAGACTAGCAATCCGGCCTCCGTCTCCGTCCCGGCCAAATGGCGGCATACGTACCACGCGTACATAACTACGCACTTAAAATACCATGGGCATAGACGGAGGCATAACTAGATTGTGGTCCATAATACGGCTCGACCTCCCCTGGACACACATACTTTCACTTTTTCTTTTTCATCCTTTTCAGGTTTCTTTTTCACAAGCCCCTCAAGACGGCCTGATCATCGGTCCTTTCGAAGGATAGATACACCAAGACAGCAAGAAGCATTGAGGTATACGGGAATCGCTAGGAGGTCTTTTTGACGATCACTCTACCTGTTCTCAGGACCTGCACGCAGCTCTCCCTTGGTTATGGCATGTTAAATAGCCCTGTTGCTTATCGCACTACTTATACGCTTTGACGTATCAATAAAATTATAATAGAAATAGTTCGCGGCCCAACTTCTGCGGCACTAGCTTACTATTTCATTTTTCTTGATAATCTTATCAATTGCACCCGTACACTTTGGTACGGCTTAAATTCGCCAGGGACTTTATTGCGCCCCATATTACGGCAACAAAGTCCGAACACTTTTTACAGTATAGTTCGGCACCCCGAATTTAGCATTATATGCATCGGTTCCGAATCATGTCTTTGGTCAATAGTTGGGTTGCCCGGCTCCTGTGCTTACTACCTTACGTTCCGCTATATCGGCTAGGGTAGTAAAGGGAGAACTACTGCGATTGTGCCCTGATTTATCCGGATGAGCACCTCAGTAGAGAAAGCCGAAAACTGACTGTCATGATGCGGCGTGAGCCGGTCAGCTCTTCGGAGGTTACAAATCTTTTGCGATTTTTTCCGCATTATGCGACGAATCGGTTTCTACCCGATCAGGTGTTTACAGCACCCTAGTTCGGACTCACGAATACTAGGGGCTGCGCCTAAATTTCTATTATAAAACTCCTATGGCTAAGTGAGGGTGATAAAGCCACATAGTCCGATTGCCTGGTTCGTTGCGCTAAACACCTCCTTCAAGGACCAAACTTTGGATCAAGAGTGTTTAGATTTTATCCCGAACACCCCCGTACTACCTACGTGGGGGCTGAAGCTGACGACTGGCCAACTCTCAGATTTAATAAAACGGCCGCACAGGAGGAAAAATCTTGATATAAACAACTAATATTATATTATATATCAGTTTTGTTCCATTATACAGGACAGGATAACATGAATATATTCATCCAAAGATAATGTCTTTTGCACACTGCTCCGCTACAATGCAGGATCCCTCCAGGACATCGTCAAAATATCGCTCGGGCGTGCGCTGCTCCTTGCCCGCGGGCGGTCCCTCGGTCGCGAGCTGGACGGCGTTCATCTTCGCCCACTATATCTTGACACGGGCGAAGGCCATCCGCGCGCCTTCAATACAGACCGACCGCTTGATGGCATCAAGCCGAGGGCAGGCAGCAACCAGTCGCTTCACGAGCCCGAAGTAGCTGTTGGGTATGGCTTCGGCAGGCCATAGACGGATTATCAAATCCTTCATGGCCAATTCGGCCGCCCTATGCAGTTCGGTCAGCTGTTTCAGCTGATCGCTAAAGGGCACCGGATGCTCTGGCGCAAGGTATTGCGACCAGAACAGCTTCTTCGTTGAGCTACCCTCTTCGGCTCGGAAGAAATCCGCAGCGTCAGCAATGCTGCACGGCAGATCCGCAAACGCTCCTGAAGAACTCCAAATCCGGGTCAGTAAGAGGTACCTTTTCTTCACAAATTTGCTTTGCATTATAAAGGCCTTACCCTCCGTGATTTTCCTGGCCTCTTGGATTTCCTGGAGGGCGCCCTGGGCTTCAACCCGGGCCTCTTGCGTGCTTTGGTGGGCCTTAGCAACCTCGGACTCTTGATCCGTAATCTTGCGCTCCAAGGACTCGCATTTCTTTACAGCGTCCTGGAGCTCTTGTTGGACCTCACCGACCCTGGCCTCGTGCTTTTCGCGGACGGATTGTTCCTCTGCCGCTCTCTTCTGGGCCTCGGCCAACGCCTTTTTAAGGGCCTCCACCTCGGTCGCCGCTCCTACAAATATCATGGCACTGTGGTCAATACAAATCATCTATCCTTTCTGATATACAGAAGGTCATGGCATACCTTGCTTGTCCTCCAGCTGCTTTTTCACACGGCCGAGTTCTTCCTCGGCCCGCTCCAGACTCTGCTTCAGTCCGGAGACTTCGGCAGCATGGGAGGTCGCAGCCAGCAGCGACGTCTGCTTTTTCACATAGACATGTATGGTTAGTCTCCTGCGAAAATTGTTTGATCCTCTGTCCGGCTTTTCTTTTCGACCACCGGACAGTGTCTCAGGGGCTACTGTCTATACTGTGACATTCTTTTTACATAATTGCGTTTCATACCTCAAAACCTGTTAGAAGGCTTGTGCAGGCTTCGGTCAGTCCACTCTTCACGGACTGAATCTTCTCAATCACCGTGCCCATGAGGGCACGGTGTTCCTCTACAACGGAAGCACTTCGCAGCGCTTCCAGTAGGGTGTCCGGTGCCTCTGGTTGGACAGAGGTCACCGGCGAAATAGGCACACCCCCTTCTTTCGAAGGAGGTTGCTTGTCGGATTCCGGAGCCGTATAGGTCTCCGGGACTGTATTCGGCTGGGGGCTGAATTAGACCTGGCCCCCATTGCCAGTCTCCATGGGGATTTGCTCCCCCATGTGTCCGGAGGCCGAGGTTTCACCCTCTGGCGCCGCGCTGACGGCCTCCTGCGTCTCTCCCTGGCCTGGGATCCTTCGGGACAACGCCTCGGTGTCATCTATGGCCTTGGGAGAGGAGGCCGCTGGAAGGGACCCGCTGTCCATCACCTTCGGGTCCAGCGAATTCCCCGAAGATGAGGATCGCTCGAGGTCGGAACGAGCCGGACTGCAAGTACATGATTCAACATGTTAAAACTATGGAGAAAAGAGGCTGAATATATGAATGCGTCAGGGTCTTTTGAGTACTCACAACCCGGCCAGGGGCTTATCTCGGGGGCGCCGCTCTGGGCTGCTGTCGACGTCCCACGCGGAGTTATCCGCGAGGGAGACCTTCCCCTTCTTGGACGCCTCTGCCTCCAGATTTATGGGGGCCGCCCTTTTCTTCCTTCCCCCCTCAGGGGGAGAGTTGCTTTCTTCCTCCTCCTCGTCGTCCTCTGCGGCGGTGGAGTGAGTCTCGGCGTCCTCGGACGTCGCGTCCGAAGTTCCCTTGCGACGGAGGCCACTTCTGGTCTCCTTGGCCTTTTTCTTGGCCTTCTTCTCCGGCTCCTGGTAGGGCGCTGGGACCAACATCTTCGTCAGAAGCGGGATGGCTGGTTCCTCGGGCAGCGGAGTCGAACACTTAATCCGCTCTGCCTTCTTCGTCCAGCCCTGAAAAAATAAATAGGGAGGCTTAGGCATTTTCCCTGAGTAAGCAAGTAAAGGATACACCTTGAAGCGCGAAAGACTTACCGGACTGGCGGGATGGGCCAGGTCGTGCCCACGGTCCTCGGTCGTCTCCGGCCATTTCTCGTTGGCCTTAAAAAGCACCTTCCAGATGTCTTCGTGCGTAGTTCCGAAGAACTGTTGCATGGTTTGGTGCTCGGCCGGATCGAACTCCCACATATAGCAAGTCCGGCTTTGGCATGGAAGGATCCGGCGAACTAGCATCACCTGGATCACATTGACAAGCTTGATGTTCTTGCCTACCATGCTCTGGATATGCGCCTGCAGCGCTGACAGCTGGTCCGACGACACCCAATTCAGGCCCTTCTCTAGCCAGGAGGTGAGCCGCATTGGGGCTCCGGACTTGAATTCAGGAGCCGCGGCCCAGGTGGCGTCGCGGGGCTCTGTGATATAGAACCACAGTTGCTGCCACCCTTTGACGGTCTCCACAAAGGTACCTTTGGGCCATGTGACGTTGGGCATCTTGCTCACCATGGCGCCTCCGCACTCTGCGTGTTGGCCATCCACCACCTTCGGCTTCACATTGAAAATCTTGAGCCACAGTCCGAAGTGGGGTGGGATGCGGAGGAAGGCCTCGCACACGACAATAAATGCCGAGATGTTGAGGAAAGAATTTGGGGCTAGATCATGGAAATCTAGCCCGTAGTAGAACATGAGTCCGCGGACGAAAGGGTGGAGAGGAAACCCTAACCCGCGGACGAAGTGGGGGATGAACACCACCCTCTCATGAGGCTTGGGGGTGGGGATGATCTGTCCCTTGGCCGGAAGCCGGTGGGCGATTTCCTTGGCCAAGTACCCCGCCTCCCGGAGCTTCGTGATGTCCTTCTCCTTGACGGAGGAGGCCATCCACTTGCCTTGCGCTTCGGATCCGGACATGGTCGGAGTGTTTCTTTGAGGCGGAAAAGACGAGAACTTGGGCGCTGGAGCTCGAGAATGGAGAGGCAAAGAAAGAGAAGGCGTGGGTGAAAGGGGTGAATCCTTATCTCCTTATAAAGGCAGTGAATATCAAATGCCTCCCCACTCGCCTATTCCCAAGGGCCGTGCAGACTGCACGGTTGGATTACCCACGCCCATATTGATGAGAATCCCGTAATAAAGGGACACGATCTCTGCTGTGACAAGACGGGCCACCGAAAACCGCATCTTAAAGCGTGGAGCGGGAGGCTAAAGAACGGTTCGAAATAATGACCGTGCAGGAACGTGGTGTCGCGTTACAAAAAGTTGCCAGCAGATTGGACTCGTGAAGTATTATACTCTCTGCGGTTGTGTGTGGTACTTGTTTTGCAGAGCCGGACACGCTTTCTGTGCTCGAAGTCTGTTTTGGAGTATTCGGAGGAGGAACCCGCCTTGCAATGCCGAAGACAATCTGCGCGCCGGACACATCGTCATTGAAGCCTGGTTCAGGGGCTACTGAGGGAGTCCTGGATTAAGGGGTCCTCGGGCGTCCAGGCTACGTAAGGTGGGCCGGACTGATGGGCCATGAAGATACAAGACAGAAGCCTCTCTCCCGTGTCCGGATGGGACTCTCCTTGGCGTGGACGGCAAGCCTGGCGTTCGGATATGAAGATTCCTTTCTCTGTAACCGACTTTGTACAACCCTAGTCCCCTCCGGTGTCTATATAAACCGGAGGGTCTAGTCCGTAGAGGCAATCATAATCAGACATGCTAGACTTCTAGGGTTTTAGCCATTACGATCTCGTGGTAGATCAACTCTTGTAATACTCATATTCATCAAGATCAATCAAGCAGGACGTAGGGTATTACCTCCATAGAGAGGGCCCGAACCTGGGTAAACATCGTGTCCCCCGTCTCCTGTTACCATCGACCTTAGACGCACAGTTCGGGACCCCCTACCCGAGATCGGCCGGTTTTGACACCGACAGGCCCCTGCCTTGTGGGTCCCTTGGAGCTCCTCTAACCGTATTCTTCGGCCTATAAATTCCCAAACTATCAGAAGCATTCACGAAAATACTTTTCCGCCGCCGCAACCTTCTGTACCCGTGAGATCCCATCTTGGGGCATTTTTCGGTGATCTGCCGGAGGGAGATTCGATCACGGAGGGCATCTACATCAACCCTATGGCCCTTCCGATGAAGCGTGAGTAGTTTACCTCAGACCTACGAGTCCCTAGCTAGTAGCTAGATGGCTTCTTCTCTCTCTTTGATCTTCAATACCATGTTCTCCTCGATGTTCTTGGAGTTCTATCCGATGTAATATTCTTTTGCGGTGTGTTTGTCGAGATCCGATGAATTGTGGATTTATGATCAGATTATCTATGAATATTATTTGAATCTTCTCTGAATTCTTATATGCATGATTTGATATCTTTGTATTTCTCTTCGAATTATCGGTTTAGTTTGGCCAACTAGATTGGTATTTCTTGCAATGGGAGAGGTGCTTAGTTTTGGGTTCAATCTTGCGGTGTCCTCACCCAGTGACATAGTAGGGGTAGCGAGGCACGTATTGTATTGTTGCCATCAAGGATAAAAAGATGGGGTTTTCATCATATTGCTTGAGTTTATCCCTCTACATCATGTCATCTTACTTAATGCGTTACTCTGTTCTCTTGAACTTAATACTCTAGATGCAGGCAGGAGTCGGTCGATGTGTGGAGTAATAGTAGTAGATGCAGAATCGTTTCGATCTACTTGACACAGACGTGATGCATATATGCATAATCATTGCCTTGGATATCGTCATAACTTTGCGCTTTTCTATCAATTGCTCGACAGTAATTTGTTCACCCACCGTATTATTTTCCGTCAAGAGAGAAGCCTCTAGTGAAACCTATGGCCCCGGGTCTATTTTCCATCATATATTTTCAGATCTATAAACCAAAAAATTCCAAAAATACCTTGCTGCAATTTGTTTACTTTTATTTTGTTTTACGTTCTAATAATATTTTATATCTATCTCTATCAGATCTCACCATTGCAATTGACCGTGAAGGGATTGACAGCCCCTTTATCGCGTTGGATGCAAGTGTTTGATTGTTTGTGCATGTGCATAGATTGGAGACTTGCTTGTACCTCCTACTGGATTGATACCTTGCTTCTCTAACTGAGAGAAATACTTATCTCTACTTTGCTACATCACCCTTTTCTCTTCAAGGGAAAAAACAACGCAAGCTCAAGAAGTAGCATACATATCGTTGCAAGCTTGAAATACAAGATAATTAGTATTTTCCAATAAATAAGAAATTATATGTCAAACAATTTTTTGTTTTCCGCCGCTTAAAAAATTGCAATTTCTTATTGAGGCGACTTGCACATCGCGAGGCTCTACTAAAATGTATACATCGACCCAGCTTTGCGTTTAGTGCATCTACCCATTGTGGGTTGATTGAGTATATAACATTTTTTATGCAAATTTATTTATAAAAAGTATCAGTAAACATAGAAATAGTACCTCTTGCATTTAGAAAATATAACTTGCTGGCCTACAAACCATTACAAAGTGTTTGAGTTTCTCTAAATTTTCTATTGATGTTGAATTGTTTGTACAATGAAACATCCAAAGCAAATGGAGGAGTAAAAGTATAGTTTTGAATAAACTGTACTTCATATCGTGTATTAATGACGGTAAAAAAATGGAATAAACTATCTATGTTTTGCCATCAATGTTTAGAGAAAGAATAGCAACTAAAAAAATAACGAAAGAATATTATGGATAATAAAAAACTCAGCAGGACATCGAATAAATCCATGCAAGAATTCCGTAGGAAGTATCACCATCTATATGTTAAGAAATAAAAGATATAACTTTTAACCGAATTAAAGGTTCAATGAGTAGCTAGATAAGTCATACCTTAGTTTTGCCACACACTACACTTGATAGTCATTTAGGAAGGGACTAAGTTTTGTTACTACCCCCAGATGTCACATCTATTTTTGATGGTATATATTTAAGTGATTAATTGTAGTGAAATGATATAAATATTCAGAGCTAGTTATTTATGCAATCTTGACAATCTTAGGGCGTGTTCAGTAGCCCTCTATGGCTGAAAACTCCTCAACTCCGTCGCCCGTAACCAGCTGCCAGCTTCTCTCCAAATCGCCAGGATTAGCGATCCGTTCGGCTGGGCAGCTTCTCTCCTGAGCGCACTAAAAAGGCTGGAAGCCCAGAGTGAGCAATTTTGGCCCATTTGGCTTTGATGTGGCCCGGCTCGGGAGGGAATCACCATGGGCTTTCAACCCAACAAGGAAGGAAATTAGCATCAGCCGATCCCATCTAGATTGGAGACGACGACTGAGCAGGCAGACCACGGCGCCGGCCTGCGCCATCTCCTGCAGCACGGCTGGCGCGAGCTTGCAGACCCGCCGTTCGGGTTCGTCCAGCAACAGCTCCACGAGCGCCGGCACCGCACCGGTGCCGACGATCTTGACGTGGTTCCGGCCGTACGGACGACGGCAAGGGCAGCGTGCAGACTGCCACCTCGCGGCCGAGCTCGTGCTGGTGAGGGCAGAGGAGGGCGAGGGCAGCATGGCGACTGCCTCCTCGCGGCGGCGTGCTACGCCTAGGGTTTGCTCTTCGGGAGAGGAATGGTGGTCGAGGCGCTGTGTCGGGGCTCGGGAGAGGAAGAGCTAGCGAACCGGTACGCTGCAAGTTCACTTTGCGGTGGCATACGCGCGTAATTTCCCTTAACTCCTACTTCCCAGTTTTTGGAGAGCACGGGTTTTCCAACTCCTCGACTCCGCGAAATTTGCACTGCGCTGTTCGCCAGCTTCTCTCGCCCATAGCTGGGATTTGGACCGTTCGGCTGCACTCCTCACGTGGAGTTGAGGATTTGAGAAGCGGGAGGGCTCCTGAACACGCCCTAAGTTGGTCATGTGCCAGTTGCTAGTGTTGGTAGGTGGCTGCTGGTGTGCCTGTTCAGGAGCCACGTGTCCCCATGCTCGTGGCAGGCTACCTGAAGCTACCTACGCTCATCTACTAGTAATAACTTTGCTGCTGACCGCAGCATCCTATATCCCGTAACTGCGTCCCCCGTTGGCGTGCACCAACGGTCACTGCACCGTGTATTCAATCATCTGTGACCCCTTTTGTCAAAGCCACGTACCCCGTTTCCCGGAATTTCGAAGCCACGTACCTCCAGCCTTGGCGGACCGAACGCACATTGCACGGATTAAATTAGCAGTGATCGGTACATTGCCTGACGTGCAGGGTTCATATCGCTAATCAGTAATTACTACAGTATATAGTACAGTTCACACAGCAGAGTCAACAGTCAAGCCAGCAGCTCGCCTCGCACGAACAGTTCCATCCAGCATGGCAGCATGCATAAAGCTCAGGGCACACACAGCACATGCGTCCCCCACAAAATGTCAACCCGAGCCGGCTGCCGGAGAGGCGGGGACCGGACTGAAATACAGTTTCATTTGTAGTGCTACACGCGTTGATACAAGATAGGCCTGCCGGCACATGCATGCATATACCTACCGGGAAGATGCTAGCTAGCTAGGCACTCGTCAGCACCGCGCTGCGCTGCTCCCTACGAGCCACGGCACGGCCGGCGAGGACGACCGGACGAGCGTCGTTAGCCTCAGGGCGAGGGCGGTGGAGTGGACATGCGAGCTGCTTCGAGAACCCTAATCTCTGACTAGGTGCCTTAATTAACAAGCTAAATCTGCATGCATGCCTCATGCGTGCGTGTGCATTAGTCTGTGATCGACACGCACGGCTCATTGGAGTGACTCCGCCGGACAGTGACCCGACAACCATGTACTCACCACTGGTAAAATCGATCCAACCATGCCAGTTGATCGAGCCATGCGAACAATGTGGAGGTGTGTTGCACAATTGCCATCGCCGTTACCCAAAAAAGGCTAGCGCCTTATAGATAAAAGCAACAACCATCACACAACTGGACAACACGATACACACACTAAGGACAAGATACAAGGGTGCTTAAGCAGCTCACAACCACAAACCACTCCAAGCAAACTAAAAGCAAGAAAAAAGAGCATCACTTGAAGTTGTCGGGGTCTCAACCGTAAACGAGTCACCGTGAAGAGACGGGTGCCTTCAAGAAGGAACAACATGGAAGGCACACAGGAACCGCAATGACGTCTTCAAGAAGGAGACGACACCTGTAGGTGTCGTTGCCGTCGGCCTTACACGGCTAGATAGAGTTTTCACCTTGGCAAGCCATGTGCACCTCTAAGACGTAGTACAGAAAGCCCCCAAAACACCTACCGCACCACCATCACCGACCGCCGTACTATGGCCACCACTCCACCCGCACGGCCATGGCAACCAGCCAACACCCGAACCACACAAGCTCCGACCACGATCACCATGAGTCCCACTACTAAGGTCGCCGCCTACACATCCATGGCCCTCACTCCATCCCTGCCTCACGCTTGCAATGACGACGACCAAGGAGATGGGAGGGAAGGCATCTCCTTCCCCACCCTTGGATGCCCCCCAGATCTTAGCCCTCCCCCCCCCCCCCCCCCCCCCCCCCGCGCCTGCCTTGCCGCACATGGGCAAACGACACGCTTCCGGTGGGAGGCAATAATGACTCCATAGCCCTCCTCACGATGGAGCAATCCCTCAACGGTGGACATCAACTGGGAAAGATCCAGCCCTGTGACGCATCTCACATAAGAGCGGCATGGGAATAGAGCGGAGCCGACGCGAGCCACTTGCAGACGAGCCAACGCCAGAATACATCTGACCGTCGCCGCATCCGAATCGGCCCGGCCATCCTGAACCACCGCATATCCGCCAGCCACCACACGTTGCAGGAGGCCATCGCCAAGCTGTAGGGGACCACGACCAGAGTAGCAACCCAGTTGGGCCACCGTCACTACCCCGCGTCGGCCTCCGTTGTCCAGGCGCCGGATCCATGAGGACCCGACTGAAATCCGGCAACGCATGCCACCACTAGATCTACACGCCACACAAACCACCGCACTGCTAGCACACACCCAAGTCTACAATGCACCACTATCACACAAAGAAGCGCCGCCGCCAAGATACAAGGGTGCTTGAACAGCGACACAACCACAAGCCACTCCAAGCAAACTAAAAGTAGGAAAAAAGAGCGCCGCTTGAAGTAGCCAGGGTCTCAACCGTAAACGAGTCACCGTGAAGAGACGGGTGCCTTCAAGAAGGAACAACATGGAAGGCACAGAGGAACTGCAACGACGCCTTCAAGAAGGAGATGACACCTGTAGGCGTCGTTGCCATCGGTCTTACAAGGCTAGATAGAGTTTTCACCCCGGCAAGCCCTGTGCACCTCTAAGACGTAGTACAGAAAGCCCCAAGACACCTACCGCACCACCGTCACTGACCGCCGTACAATGGCCACCCCTCCACCCGCACGGCCATGGCAACTAGCCGACACGAGCCACACAAGCTCCGCCACGATCACCAAGACTCCCACCGCCATGGTCGCCGCCTCCACATCCATGGCCCTGACTCCATCCCTGCCTCACGCTTGCAACCATGAAGACCAAGGGGACGGGTGGGAAGGCATCTCCTTCCCCACCCTTGGATGGCCCCCAGATCTGAGCCCCCCGACCCCGCCAGAACTGGCCTCCACCACCTCGCCTTGCCCCACATGGGCAAAGGACACGCTTCTGGCGAGAGGCAAGAATGACTCCGTAGCCCTCCTGGCGATGGAGCAATCCCTCAACAGCAGACATCAACTGGGAAAGATCCAACCCTTTGATGCATCTCACACAAGAGCAACATGGAAATAGAGCGGAGCCGACGTGAGCCACTTGCAGACGAGCTGACGCCAGAATGCATCTGACCGTCGCCACAGCCGAATCGGCCCAGCCATCCTGAACCACCGCATATCCGCCGGCCACCACATGCTGAAGGAGGCCACCGCCAAGCTGCAGGGGACCACGACCAGAGCAGCAACTCGGTCGGGCCGCCGCCGCCATCGTACCCCGTGCCGCCTTCCGTTGTCCAGGCGCCGGATCCAGGAGGAACCGACTGAAATCCGGCAACGCACACGCCACCAGTAGATGCTACACGCCACACAGGCACTGCACCGCTAGCGCACATCCATGTCTACAACGCACCGCCAGCACAGAAAGCGCCGCCGCCACGGGCATCCACTGTTGCGCTATCGCGCCCCACACTATCCCAACGCCTCCACTCAATCTGGTCGTCTAGTGCCAGACGCCTGAGAACGAGCGAAGGGGAGAGGAGCCCCGCAGCCGCCCCGACGACGTTGCTGGAGACGGTGAGGGAGGAAGAAGAGAAGGGGGAATTGGTTCGGCAGGCGGCTAGGGTTCCCCCGGTCGCTCGCGGGAGTGACCTGGGAGGGAGAGGAAAGGGGTTGTTAACGATATTAACCCTCACTATTCATCGCCCATTTTTTCTTTTTTGAAAGGGACAAAGTCCATATATTAAGTATCATAGGTCCTTACAAACACACTCATACAAGCAGATAAAAATACATTTGAAGTCTTTGGGTGTCAAAGTCTTCTTCCTCCTGGATTCATCACTGAAGCATCGTGAGCAAAGCTCAATGCTACCTCTAGGCCACCGCCTCGGCGGAGCATGTGATGCCCCCGGCTCAATCGTGCACTAATCATACACACAAATGCACACGATCAAGCCTAAGGACTCACTTGAAGGAATCACAACACAAATCTAAAACATAAATAAAGGCATACAAGCATTATATTACAAGCCAGGGCCTCGAGGGCTCGAATACATAAGCTTGATGTCAACAAGCATCAGCGGAAGCGTTAGATATCTGAGTACAGATATAAAAGAGAAACAGATAAGGCTTTAAGAAGGCGGGGCAAAACAAAAGCTACGATCGAAAAGGCGCAGGCCTCCTGCCTGGGACCCTTCGAACCTACTCCTGGTCGTCGGTCAACTCGAAGTAGTAACCACCCTCAGGTAGTAGTAGCAGTCGTCGACGGGGGCAGCTGTCTCAGGGGCTCCGTCATCTGGTTGCATCAAACAGATATGGGGAAAAAGAGGAAGCAAAGCAACCGTGAGTACTCATCCGAAGTACTCAGCAAGCAAGGATCTACACTACATATGCAACATTATCAAACAAAGGCTGTATATGTGGACTGGGCTGCAGAAATGCCAGAATAGAGAGAAGACCTAGTCCTATCGAAGACTAGCATCTTCAGCGGTCTTGCAGCATTAGAAGAGTGTAGATTAGTACAGTATAAAGTAGTAGCAGTATTAAGTATCAACCTCACCCAGAGATCCTTCCTCGACTCCCTGCGAGAAAACGATCCCAGAGCCCTAATATCCATTTCTCATTTCATCATTAAGTTCTAATTGTATCGATCGGGATACAACTCCGAGCGTCCGTTACCGAGGATCCGGCTATGCATAGTTTAGTTCTTCCCTGCAGGGGTGCAACAACTTACCCACCACGCTTGATTAACTCCGGCTGGACACACTTTTCGGGGTCATGCCCGGCCTCGGCCAAACGATACGCCGCAACCCGACCTAGGTGAAAGAACATGCGGTGCCCCCATGTTTGGTTTTGGTAATTGATGGCAATCTCTATGGACTAATGGTTGCCTTGAGTTATATTTGAAGGATTTGTCCATAGGCTTTTCTTGGAGTCTATTTGTTGGTTTCAAGGAGAGTTTGTGATGACCAAGATGCTATTCAAGGAATTACCTAAAGATTGGTCATGTGAGAGGTTGATCAAGACTAAGTCAAAGAGTGAATCAAGTTGATCAACACACAAAGCATAGAAGATGTACCGAGGGGGATCAAGCGATCCCATGGTATGGTAAGCATTGTCAATTACGCTTTGTGTACTAACCCGTGGTCTTTGTGAGAGTTCTTTATGGGGTTAGGTTGCGGTGTGCAAGTTCAAGTGGATCATCTCGAAGAGATCATATGCTTGAAGCTTGCCGTCCATTGTGGTGGCAATGGACTTGTGAAGATGAGCCAAAGAGTGGCTCACACATAGTGGAGTATGGGGGAGCAATCAACTAGTCTTCACCGAGCCAACGCAATCAAGAAAGGTGGTCCAACTTGAGGAAGTTAAGATCGTCATCATCTAGCTCAAGTGGACTTTGTGCAAGGCAAAGGTTTGCCCTTGATAGGTTTTCTCTTTTACCGGTCTCATGGTGGTAGTTGGGAGACCGGGTTATAGGATCGATTGCCGTACTATCAAGGGGGGCTCTCGATGAGTAGCTTGATCGTATCGTTCGTAGAGAGCTCAAACCATTGCATCCTTACATCATCTTTATTGGTTCTTGTTTGGTTCTCCTTATGAGTCTTAGAGCTTTTGGTCATCTTGATGATAAGCTCGAGTTCATCGAAAACGGAGTTCACTTGCATCTTCTATGATGTTTTCGATGTTGGAGGTTATGCCGGTTCTTCTCTGTTGGAGGTTTCACTCCTCTATAAGCTAGGCATACCTCCCCTGCCTCTTCGCTGTTTTGATGCTACTCGTTGTCTTCTATCCAACAAGCTTGAGTTTGCTCAATTCGAAGCTCATTTGCAGAAGTTATGGCAGTTCTGATTTTATTGTATCCTTCTGTTGTCTTTTGCTGCAAAATGAAGGCTTCCAAGTGCTATTGTTCTGTGGCGTGCGGAAGTACTGCTCAACAGAGCAGTAGTACCGCAGTGGCCCACGGTAGTACCGTCCAGGGAAGCGGTAGTACCGCGCTATGCGGTAGTACCGCTCCTCAGGTGCGGTAGTACCGTGGCCTCTAGCCCAGAACACTGGCATGCGCGGAAGTAGGAGCGGAAGTAATTTTTTACATCCACGCCCTACGCGGTAGTACCGCTCTGAGCATGCGGTAGTACCATGCCGGATTTTTGCACTGACCGAGAATCAGTGGAAGTAGCCACGGATGTAATTTTATTAGTCCGTGCCTTCCCAGCCTAGTCGAACCCTGCCTTGTGGTACACCGCAAGGGCGCGCGGTAGTACCGCTCCGGCGGTTCTACCGCTCGTTGTTTTAACACAACAGGGCCTCGTCTGGTCACTGCCGCCCGAGCGGTAGTACCGCAACTCCTTGCGGTAGTACCGTGGACGTGTGCGGTAGTACCGCGTGTCGCGGGCTGAGTAAGTGGGTAACGTTTGGATTTTCCCCCTCCTATAAAAGGGGGTCTTCTTCCCCCTTGAGTTCAATCCTTTTTGCAAGTTCTTGAGCACTTCTCTCTCCTCCATTGTTGACCTCTCTTGAGCTTGCTTTCTCTCAATCCCTCCATGGATTCTTGCTAGTTTTTGGGGGAAAAGAGAGAGGAGATCTAGATCCACATTTCCACCAATCACTTTCTCCTCTATGTGAGGGGAACCCCTTGGATCTAGATCTTGGAGTTCTTGGTGTTCTCCTTCTTGTTCTTCCTCTCATTTTCCTCCCTAGCATTAGTTGCTTCGGTGGGATTTGAGAGAGAAGGACTTGGGCACTCCGTGTGCCCTTGCCATTGCATTTGGTGCATCGGTTTGAGTTCTCCACGGTGATACGTGGAAGTGAAGTTGAGTAGCTTATTACTCTTGGGTGCTTGGTACCCTTGAGCTTGTTCCTCTTGGGTGCTTGGGCGCCCTAGACGGTTGTTGGTGTTCGGAGCTTAATCATTGTGGTGTAAAGCTCCGGGCAAGCGTCGGGGTCTCCAATTAGGTTGTGGAGATCGCCCCGAGCAATTTGACGGGTTCGGTGACCGCCCCCAAGGGTTGCCATTTGTACGGGTTCGGTGACCGCCCTCAAGGGTCCCTTAGTGGAATCACGGCATCTTGCATTGTGCGAGGGCGTGAGGAGATTACGGTGGCCCTAGTGGCTTCTTGGGGAGCATTGTGCCTCCACACCGCTCCAAACAGAGATTAGCATCCGCAAGGGTGTGAACTTCGGGATACATCGTCGTCTCCGCGTGCCTCGGTTATCTCTTACCCGAGCCCTTTACTTATGCACTTTACTTTGTGATAGCCATATTGTTTCTTGTCATATATCTTGCTATCACTTAGTTGTCTATCTTGCTAAGCATAAGTTGTTGGTGCACACAGGTGAGCCTAGTCGTTTTAGGTTTTGTGCTTGACAAATTAACCGCGGTTTATTCCGCATTTGTTCAAGCCTAAACCGTAATTATTTTAAAGCGCCTATTCACCCCCCTTCTAGGCGACATCCACGATCTTTCACTAGGCCTAATAGAGAGGTCAGCACGTCGGACTAAACCTATGCCCCCAGGGGTCTTGGGCCATCGCCCCGGGAACTCCTGCACGTTGCGTGGGCGGCCGGTGAGCAGACCTAGCAACCCACACTATCAAGGCGGTTGCGTTACGTGGTCCAACCCGGTGCGCGCTACTCAGTCGCTGACGTCCATTAAGCTTCGGCTGATGCATACGACGCAGAGTGCCCATAATTGTTCCCACGTGATGGTTAGTGCTATCAGGCCAAAGGCCCACTCAGATCAAATATCCAAATCGTTAGTGTGTTGGTAGCGTGCGGTAACGAGCAGGGGCTCACGATCGATGTGACCCCGTCGCCCTGTCTCGAGGACTTGCTGCAAGGGCTAAGAATGCCCGGCCGCGCCTCGTATTTATCTCTCGGGTACCCTACAGGTCAACCCGACTCCACATCACTCGCCACTTAGGCTCACGCGGGTACCCCTCAGGGTCGACCCACCTTTCCAAGTAATAGTTGTAAGGTCCAAGTATCCGTGTGTCCGTAACATCAGGGGCATCTGAGGTATCACCCTCGTTGGATTCCTACTCGATGTATCCGTCAAGGTGAACTCGGAGGAATCATCCTCGGTTGGGTTCACACTTGAGGTGTTTGCATGACAGCGTCGTTAACGGGAGTGGTGAAGGAGGAATCACCCTCGATGACCACAACCGAATAGCTACTCTGCAAAGTTAACATCAGAAGTGCTAAGTGAGGTATCACCCTCGGCACTCGATAGTAACGCTACAGTGTCGTACAGATAAAGGGGATGTGATGTGCGGTGCCGGGCCTAGTTGTCGAGTCTTCTGATCATCCAGCGGGGGCAACTGGGACAAGTGGGGTCACTGGGGTTCACTAACCAGCCTATTCTAAGCAGTTTAGGATAAGCAGGTAATTATCAAAAGCAGGTTACAAAATTAGGTCATGCATCAGAATAGGTAAAGCAGTAACAACAGCAATTCTAATGCAAGCACAAGAGAGAAGAGAATAGGCGATATAGGCATGCTCAGGGGGGGTGCTTGCCTAGAAGCTCTGCGGCAAAGGTCTGGTCGTCAGGGGCATAGTCGATCTCCGGAGTTGCGTCGGTCTCGGGAACTGCGTCGGTACCGGGGTCTACCGAGAGAGAAGAGAGGGAGGAAACAGATAAATACACAGCAAATATATGCAACACAGAGCATGTCATGCTAAGATGCAGTGCAGGGTTGCCTAAAAGCATGTCTAAGTCGTATTAGTTATTTTAGGATTTAAGTTGGAATTATTAACCGGTGTATATACACTATTCATCTACCGAAAACAGGCTAAAAGTTGCGGGTTCACCTCCGTAGAGGGTCCCGACATGGAAACAGATGGCACGGTTGGATTCGTGGGATTTTTCTGAGCAACTTTCATGTAGAAAGTTTTTTGATCTGAGCTACGGTTTAATTTCTACGAATTTTCAAAGATTAAACCATTTTCTGGATTTATTTATTTTAACAGAAATACTAAATTAGGAATATGACGTCAGCAGAGTGTCAGCATGACGTCAGCCAGTCAACAGACTCGCTGACTGGTCAAACTTGACCAGTGGGTCCCACCTGTCATAGACTCTGGGCTAAACAGTGTTTAATTTAACTAAACTAAGGTTAATTAGTAGCAGGGCCCCATATGTCAGTGACTGATTAGTATTTACTAATTACTTTTATTTATAAAAACATTTCAATTAACTTAATTATGCGGTGGGGCCCGCATGTCAGTGTCACTGAGCTGCCCAATCAGCACGTTGACTGGCTCAACCCAGTTAACGGGGCCACAGGGGCCCACGAGGCGGTGACCAGGGGAGTGGCCCCGGCCGGCCACGTCGGCGCCGGCTACCGGAGTTGCTCCGGCGAGCCTCCCGTGGCGGCACACGTCGGGAGAGGGGTCGGGTTTCGCGCACAGGGGGTTTCCGGGGTCGTAGCTAGGTGCGTTCGACGCGGCTCGACGTCGCACGCAAGATGGAGGCGACGGCTGGGGCCGGGAATGACCGGAACGGCGCCGGCGACGAGCAGAAGCGGCGCCGGAGTTCGGGCTCGAGCGGGTTCGGCGTTAGAGCGCGCGAGCGGCCAAACTAACCAACTAGGCGGGGTCTACGGCGCACGAGGAGCACGTCAGGGTAGTCGGCCAAGCTCGTAACGGCGCGGGAGCACAACAACGGCAGCAATGGCGGCGGCCGGAGCACGGTTGCGGTGGTGGTCGCGCACGGGCCCAAAGGCGAGCAGGAAGAGGAGGGAGGAGAGGCGGAGCTCACGGTGCGGCTAAGATAAGCCCTCGACATCTTTGTAGCGCAGGGGAGGCGACGAACAGAGCGGTGGAGCTCCGGTGATCCGAGGCGGACGCCGGTTCGATCCGGGGCCTGCGGTGCTCCCCCGCAGCAACGGCTGGCCCCAGGCGATGAGGACGAACGCGGCGGAGCTCGTGGACATGCCAGCTTGGCGCGGGGCGACCGGCGGCCGCGGGATCGACGGCGAACGGCGACGGCAGCGTTCGGGAGAAAGGGGGAAAGCGAGCGAGTGAGAGAGGGCGAGAGAGAGGGGGCGAATGGATGAGGATGACTAGAGGGGAGGCCGCGGTGGAGATCTTATCCACCCCGCCGGCCTGTAGCGACGCGGGCCGGCTAGCGGGTGCGGTGGCGACGGTGAACGGCTTCGGGCGCGCGCGCGAGGTGACACGGGGAGGAGGGAGACGTCGACAGCTCTGTTGGGCTGGGCCTGCACACTGTGCACTAAGGCCCAGCCAACAGTGGCCCTTTTCTTTTTCTTTATTTCTTTTCTGTTTTCATTTAACAGTAGCCTTTTGCATTTTCTTTTGCACTAATTATTTTTTGCAAAAATGTGCCACTGGTGAAAACAAATACTAGGGTCAGTGGTGCACTGCCACCATAAGCTTGGGATTTATTTGAATCCATTTGAAATTTTCATAATTGGAATAGCATTTTAAAATGCTGTTTTGCACTGTAATAATTGCTTCTGTCCATCTTAGCATTGTGGTGATGTTGTTTTTCTTAACAATAAATTGTTTTGGAATATTTGCTAAATGATGAACATTTTTCCAGCAACTTTTGTGCAACTTGAAATTTCACTTTGAATTTGAATTGGATTCAGAGAAGAAATTTGAAATGAGATATTAATCCAATATGATTAAGCTTTGTAAATCAAGATGACTTGGCACTGATCATAAGAGATTACTGTAGTGTGATGCTGGGGATGTTACACAGCAAACCTTTTCAAACCGATGTGCTTGTAGAAGCAGTGTCCGGGAAGTCGTCAACGCAGACTACGAGACGCCGGCGGCCGTGATTGGTAGCGGCTTTGTCTCGCTCGCCCGCGTGTGTGCCTATGTCTCGCTTATAGCGAGACGTAGGGGGAGCCTTGCCTGGGCTGGCCCAGCACGTGGGAGGCCACAACTTGTTTTTTTTTTTTCCATTTTTTTCACTTTTGTTCGTACTTCCAAATATTATATATATTTTACAAAAACACTTTACATACAACATTTGAAAAATATTAATTAAGCATTTGAAAATGTTAAATGTGTATAGAAAATAGGTTTATCATGTATACAAAGAGTGAGTACAAAAAACTATACAACGTGTATGAAAAATGTCAATCAAGCATTTGAAAAATATTAATCTTGTATTTGAAAAATATTAAGCAAGCATTTGAAAATGTTCTGCGTGTATAGGAATTATTTTTCCATGTATATGAAAAATGTATACAAACAATATACAATGTGTATGAAAAGAATGTTATGATGTATTGAAAAAATGTTAAACGTGTATAAATAAAATGTTGATCATGTGTATTGAAAAAAATTAGACATGTTCAAAACAATGTTGATCATGTGTTAAAATATTTTTAACTGCAATAAGTATTTTTTTCACAAACAATGTACCATTTTCGTATACATCAGGAAGATTTTTATATACATGATGAACATTTGCTAAGTACATAATTAAAATTTTTAATATATGTTTTTGATGTCTACTTGTATTTAATGTACGTTGTACATTATTTGTATTCACCACAAACATTTTTTTATACATGATTGAATTTTAAAAATTCATCATCAACATTTTTTCTAATAACAAAAGAAAAACGAACAAACCCAACGAAAACCAAAAAAGAAATTCATGAAACAAATTTTTTTTTTTTTGAAACCTAAAGAAAACCACAAAAAAAGAATGTGAAATAGTGAAAACCGAGGAAGAACAAATAAAACAAATAAACCCGATGAAAAACAAGGAGGATATAAAAAGAAAACCTAAGAAAATAAAGAAAAGGAAAAACAAGTGAAAACCAGGAAAGAAGAAAAAAGGAAAACAAAGAAAAAAATAAAGAAAAGAAAAAACCTAATGGAAAACCGATTATGAAACGAAGAAAACCAATGAAAAACAAAAAAATGGTAGAAAAGCAAAGAAGAAACAAAGAAACCGAAAAGAAAAAAAATACAAAGAAAACAACTTTCGAACACACAGTAAGGGATGGGCCAGCACAGTACTGTACTGGCAGACGAAACCTTCAGGTGAGGCGTACAAACTCTTGCTATAAGCCACATATAGTTCTCGCGCTCTCTATACGAACACGAATGCCATGTCGCCTGAAGGGACGCGTTACTGGACCAGCTCAGTAATGTGCTCCTTCGCTCCTTCGTTGATTAGATTTTTTGTTCATATTTAGAAATACTCTTAATATATATATTTCAAAGGTTACAATGGCTAATTTTTTTAAAATGTTCATCGTGCATTTCATAAGTGTTCATCCAGTGTAAATTTTTTGTTAGTGTAATTGTTTTTTAAAACTGTACCATTTAAAAATCTGTTCTTGCATTTTAAAAATTCTCACACATTTGTAACAAATGTTTTTTCAACTAAAAAACAATTTATGCAATGTAAAAAAAAATACTCAGGTACTTTTGAAAAAATGTTTTGTATCTTTTAAAAAAATGTCTGGTGACATCGTAAATAAATGACGGATTTAAAAAATATGTTTGTGACATTTAGAAAAAATGGTTACACAATGTAAATAAAATGCTCGTGTGGTTTAAAAAGTGGTTGGTGAAATTCAAATACCTATTTATACAATGTAAAAACTGTTCACTGGTTTAAAAAATATTTCGTACCATTGAAAATATGAATATGTTCAAATATCTATTAGAGAAAGAAAATTACAATGTAAAACAATGTTTTGTTTAATTAATAAATAATATTTTGAAACATTCAAAAGAAGTTCAACTTGTGTTTGTAAAAAAAATGTTTAATATGTTTCTAGGAAACACTTTTTATACATCCTACCTTTAGCTCCTTGTTCGGTTCGACACTCTTATTTATCGAAAAAACTACAATTGATCCTCTATACTTCTGGGTTATCACACAACCTCCCCGTTTTGCCCGAGCGTTTGCTCTCCTATCGTGCATCTTCCATCTCTATTCAACACAAACACAACACACAAAACACAATGTACCGCTTCATCGTTGTTCTGTCGGCTATTGCGGTGAGGAGTGCTCTCCCCGCCAGTAGCTGTGGATGAGGGATCAGGCCCAAAATCTGCAGCGAAACCTGACGTTGGCTCTAGCCTAATATATGTGCATACTTAAATAAATTACAAAAAAAGAATAATTTGGAAAACATAAAATCAACATAGACGGGGGCATTTGCCCCCCCTCCTCGACGCACTTCACCATGAGAGTATCGAGTTCCTTCATACTTGCTTCATGAACTTTAGAGTTTGTTAAATGCCATCTGTAACAGGATGGCTATTACGGCGGCTTACGGGTTCATGGAAAAATACGACAAGAGACTAGATAGCTCAAGATTGGGATTTTCTTCTCCAACGATGGAGAGATATTCTTTGGGACCTCTCGGTGTCATGGTATCCATCATCGTCTAGCTAGACACAGCGTGATTTGATCAAGGGGATTCCGGAACACAGGAACGAGAAAATAGAACAAAACCGGTAATAAGGTAACCGACATAGTGAACAAGTTGTTGATTCATGGGGATGCCATTAAGTCTCACCTAGGGTGTTTGTAACATATCGCAAAGAAATAGGAACATCATTCGGTAACTGCAGGTTCACTCGAATATTCATTCGTGTGGGTATAGGGGTCAATATGGATGTCCATGGTTCCGCTATTGATCATTGATCGGAAAGTGTTCCGATCATTTCTATACTTCACCGAACCTACAGGGTCACACACTTTAAGGGTCATCTGTCTGCTAAGTAATAGACAGGGAGTCTGAGAGATTCTTGCTGGAAAGGTTTCGGAGACAACAGAAAAATTACAAAGAGAAAATCGAAAATGTTTCAGAGACAAAACTTCATACTATGTTTATATACATTAATGTGAACACCTTCAAATATTCGCAAGAACATACATTAATTGGTAATAACCTACTCCCTCCGTTCCTAAATATAAGTCTTTTTAGATATTTCAACATGGACTGCGTACGGAGCAAAATGAGTGAATCTACACTATATCTATATACATCCATATGTAGTCCATATTGAAATCTCTAAAATATTTATATTTAGGAATGGAGAGAGTAATTAACTTGCTAAACAAACATAACCGGTGCATCTTGATGTAGCAACTTAACAACCGCAAGAAATGCATCTATCCATACATATAGGGGCTGTTTAGATTGAAGCCTAGGGACGCCACGCCAAAAAATTGGCGTTGACCGAACACTGGTCGTCAGTTTGGTTCGGAACTAATATTTTGGCCAGCCCGGGCCGCGTGGTATACATATTTGTCAGCTTCCTTAACAACAAAGCCAACAAATTTTACTTAAATTTGAAAAAGCATTCATCGTGCATTTTAATCATAGTTATTTGATATTGTGTTTTAGTTTGATCATAAGGTGCATAAGACTTTTGTTCACTTTTATTAGCCACGGTTGTTCCAGAGAGTGATCTTTAACCCTAACAGGAAAATGAGGTTTCATCACGAGCCATGGGCCTTACATGATCCAATTTGTATGTCGAAGAATATAGTCAACATTATGCGCCTAGACGGCCGGTTCCATCCCCGCCGGTGGACCATGCTCTGCGACGACAAACTCGTCTCGCCCCACCGCCGCCGCTTCCTGAACATCATCACTGGGGAGCGCATCCAGGTGGACGTCCCGGAGCTGCGTGACGACATAGCGCTCGAGCTCATCGCCGAGAGCAATCCTCGTCCCGCTCGACCGGCCGCAGCGCGCCCATGTTCGCCTGCTCAACCCGCTCACCCGCCACCCCACGGAGCTTCCACCGCTGCCCTCGGAGCTGCAGGAACAGATTTCAGACTTTGTTACAACGCCCATTTCACGGCGAGGGGCTCGGGCATCGCGGAGGATGGTTGAACGGTTTTACTCTGCTTCTACTCGTTGCACACGCTATGCTTGGCCTTGGCCAAGCCTGGCGCCGGGTGCTGGACGCCGCTGGATTTCAGCGACCCGCTCATCACAACACCTCTGATGTTCGCAGGCCGCTTGTACATCGTCACTCCAGACGGTGACGGATCCACCATGCCCCAAGCTTGCCGCCAAGCTACCTACGCAGACTCCGCCGGTGCCGGATGGTGTAGACATGGTTAACCACAGTGCGCGCCTGGCGGATAATTAACGACATGGAGCTGTTGCTGGTGCACCGGAGGCTATGGGTGAAACGGGACATGTATGACGACGTGTATCCACCTATGGAGCAAAACAGCATGTATGACGTGTATCGAGGAGTGGATTTTAACACGGGGACTCTACTTCCGCTCAAGAGCTTGGGTGGAGGACAACGACGTGCATTGTTCATGGGCATGCATTGCTCCCTCTCGGTGCCGATCGATGCTTTCCCCTCCGGCTCCATTAGTGCTGACTGTTAGGTTGATCTCCTCCCGATCGAGCCCAACGGCTCGACGGGCCCTTGACTCGCGCCCTGATCGGGGGTGCCCAACCGTTCTCTGGTTGGTGGGCCCCTGTCGCGCTGCGCAATATAAAGAGGTGGGGGGGTCGGGGCACACAACACGAGGTTCGTCGCGCAGCCATCAACCCCACCAACATCCCCTACCGAACTAGGGTTTTCGCAGTAGCGACGGGAAGCTCCGCCGCCACCACTGCCCACTCGCCATCGCCACCATCTCCATCCATCATGGCCACCCCATCGGGATCATCTAGCCAAGGAGAAGGTAGAACTACTGCAAATCCCTAAGCCTACACGATCCAAAGAGTTTAGCAATGGTATCAGCCAGATAGGTTTAGGATATTCGGTAGGAAAAGGAAACGGGAGTTCTAATCCCGCAAAAGAACCCCCCTCCCCTGGAACCCTAATCGACAGGGCAAAGAACGAATCCCCGCCGGAAAAGTGCGCTGCCGCCGAGCCGTGCCGTTCCTCTCGATCCCGACACGCATTGGCACGCCGAGGTTTTGGGAAGATGAACATCCACCCCGAGAGGGGCAAAGGGCACCACCACCGAGCCGTTTGACGGCGGCGCGTTCACCCTCGAGGTGCTCGCGCACGCCGGCAAAGGGGTCAGCGGGGGCGCAGCAGTAGAAGGCCGCCGGATCTCTCTCTCTCTCTCTCTCTCTATTGCTGTGGGGGATAAGAACAGAAAGGGAAGGGGAAGGTGACAGAGACGGCGGCCGGACATGGTGGGGTGGCCGCTCGACGCCGTCGCCGGCGGCCGGCCAGCTCTGGACCCACGGCTGCGCTGCCACAGAACAGAGACGAAGAGGAAGAGGCGCGCCGCTGCGGACTGGAGAAAGGGAAGGAGAAAGGAGGGGAAAGGGAAAGAGCGCCGCGACGCGGCGCGGTGGCGCTCGACGCCGTCGCTGGCGGCCGGGCGCGGCGCCGTGGCCCGGCGACCTGGATAGAGACCGCCGCTGCTGGCGAGAGACAGAAGAGACGGAGAGAAATGAGGATTAGGGTTCGAACCGTGCGGCGTGGTGGAGGTTTTGTTTGACCTAGACGCGCGGGTGACCGTCGGATCTGATCCGATGGCCACGAACCAAACCCTAGGCCAGCTGCGGGCTGCGCTGGGCTGAAAGTGGAGGCCCGACTGGGCTGAGGCCGGTGGCCCAGGCCGAGGCGAGGCCGGCTCGCGCGAGCGCACGGAGGAGCAGGCCGTGGGCCGCTGCGGGCCTCACGCGCCAGGCCGAGGCCGGCTGGAGCTGCCGTGTTTTATTTCTTTTTGTTCAGTTTTTGGGCAAATCTTATATATAGTTTTTTCTATTCAAATTTAATCCAACGAAAATTTGTTTAGAAAATAGAAAAGTAAAAGAAATGTTTCTGAAAAGTATAAAGTTCATGAATTTTATTCATGTTTTTCCGCTGCAAATAAATAAAAGTGCTCTTTTTTAAAAGTAAATAGAACTAGAGTGAAATTAATTTTTTAAAAGCATATTTAAAGTAATTATGATTCTGTTATTTTTATGACCAACGTTGTTAATAACATGATCATACTTTGTTATTGTTATAAAAGGTGCATTTATTTCTACTTTTGCCCAACGGTGCTATAGATTTAATTGCATAAACAGTTGTATGTTTAATTTTGACCAACGTTGGATTAAAGCATGCAATTGTTGTCATGATGTCACCTCATTGTGGTTTCAGAAAGGTACCACTTGATGAGTTGCCTCAAGGATGTTCCAACCCTCAGAGGTGATAACTACACTGAGTGCAGAAAGAAAGTTGACTTGGCTTTAGTCTGTGCTGAGGTGGATTGGGTTGTGGACACTCCACAGCCGGTCAAACTAGCAGAGCCAGTCAAAGATGCAAAAGAAGATGATGCTGCTTGGGAGAAAAAGAAAAAGGACCATGCTTCAGTGGAGATGTTATATTTCATCGAAAACCAAAAGTGGGTCAACGCCAATAAAAAGTGCATGGCTTTCATAAAGAACACAATTGAGAACGCTATTGTGGGCTCAATTGCAGAGTGTACTTCCGTAGGGGAGTTTCTTGAAAAGATAAAGAGCCAGTTCACTGGTTCTTCAAAGATATATGCTACCCAGTTGCTAAAGCAGCTGGCGACAGAAAAGTACACAAGCGGTGGCCATGGCATAAGAGAGCACATCCTCAGGATGAGCAACATGGCAGCCAAGCTTAAACCCATGGATGAGGATTTGGAGCTCAAACCTGCACTCCTTGTTCACCTGGTCATGGCTTCACTTCCAAAAGAGTTTGACACCTTTGTTGTCAACTACAACATGTCGCCTGAAAAATGGAACATTGAAAAGACTATAGCCATGTGTGTGCAAGAAGAGGAAAGACTTAAAACCTCATATGGTGGTTCTCTGAACTATGTGAGGGATAATAAGAAAAAGAACTACAATCAAAGTGGCAAAGGTTCTCCTTCAAAGCTACATGGAAAAGCTCCCACGCACCATCAGCATCAGCAAAAGTCCTTTCCAGTGGACAAAGACACATGTCTCCATTGTAAGCAGACTGGGCACTACAAGAAAGATTGCACTGTTTGGCTGAAGTCCATAATGGCAAAGAGAGTTAACAACATTGCTTCCTTTATAAATGAATCCTTGTATACACAGTTTTCGAAATCTACTTGGTGGATTGACTCAGGTGCAACCGTTCATGTTGCAAATTCATTACAGGGATTCCATTCGACGCGGACTACGCAAAGAAGCGAAAGATGCATTGAGGTTGCGAATGGAGTTCAAGCAGAAAATTGAAGCTGTCGGCGACATCTCCCTGGAGTTAGCTGATGAATTGAAGCTTCTGCTTAGAGATGTTTTATATGTTCCTTCATGTCACAGAAACTTAATTAGTGTTTCGTGTTTGGATAAAGATCATTATGAATGTCACTTTGGACATGGCAAGTGTGCCATATGGTTTAATAGTACTCATGTGGGTGTTGCTTTCCTACACGATGAGCTTTATTTATTATCACTACGTGAAAAATTATATTCTGTGTGTAATGTGAATGAGCATGTTCCCGCGTCGAATAAAGAACAAAAGAAAAGAAAGAGAACTCACGACTCATCGAAATTATGACACTGTCGCTTGGGCCATATTTCGAATGGGAGAATAGAAAGACTAGTTAAAAATAAAATTCTTCCTCCATTAGAGTTCTCATACTTAGAACAATGCATAGATTGCGTTAAAGGAAAGTATGTAAAACAAATCAAAAAGGGTGCAAACCGTAGCACATGAACACTAGAAATCATTCACACTGACATTTGTGGACCATTTCCGGTGAAAAGTGTGGATGGCTATGACTCGTTCATAACATTCACAGACGATTACTCCTGATATGGTTATATTTATCCAATCAAAGAAAGATCTGAAGCGTTGAATAAATTTAAAATATTCAAAGCTGAAGTTGAAAATCAACATGATAAAAGAATAAAGATAGTAAGATCTAGCCGTGGGGGGGGGGGGGGGTGGGTTGGGGGGTGGGGGGGGGTGGGGGGGTGGGGGGGGGGCGGGGTTGGGGGGTGGCTTCTTCACACTCCATATGGCCAAGTCCCTGGACCTTCTGCAAAGTTCTTACAGGAGACTGGCATAGTGGCCCAGTATTCAATGCCGGGCGAGCCTCAGCAAAATGGAGTAGCTGAAAGGCGTAACCGTACACTTATGGATATGGTGTGCAGTATGATGAGTTATTCCACCTTGCCATTGGGATTATGGATGGAGGCGCTTAAAACCGCCATTCACATTCTCAATAGAGTACCAAGCAAGTCGGTGCCCAAAACACCGCACGAGCTATGGACAGGAAGAGTACCCTCTCTACAGCACTTGAGAGTCTGGGGGAGCCCAGCTGAGGAAAAATTGTTTAATCCAAATATTGCAAAGTTATATCCCAAAACAGTCAGTTGCCACTTCATTGGCTATCCTGATAGATCAAAAGGTTTTCGTTTATACTGTTCAGACAGATACACAAAGTTTGTAGAAACAAGACATGAAGTCTTCTTAGAGGACGAAATGATGATGGGGAGCATGGTAGCTCAGAAAATTGATCTTGAGGAGAAGAGGGTGCATGCATCTAATCCGATGATTCAGGAGCCATTTTTCTCACTGCTTGTTGTGCCTGCACCGATAATCCCTGAGGTTGCGGCGCAAACACCTGTTGTAACTCCAACCATGAAAACTATGGAAGAAGATCCAGAATCTGTCCGTCAGGAGCCGACTGAACCCATCGTTGAGCATTAAGGGGAGGTGCAGCAGCCACTTTTAGAAGAGGTGCCGGAAGTTGAGGCCCTTAGAAGGTCCACAAGACCCAAAAAGTCAGCTATTTCTACTGATTATAAAGTTTATAACACAAAAATAGTTCATACGGAAAAAGATCCCACCTCATATGAAGAAGCCATGAGAAGCCCTCACTCATCGAAGTGGCTGAAGGCAATGGAAGACGAGATGAAATCAATGAGTTCCAAAGATGTTTGGGACTTAGAGAATATTCCTAAAGAAGGCAAAACAGTAGGCTGCAAATGGGTCTACAAAACTAAGTATGATTCTAAAGGGAATGTAGAAAAGTATAAAGCACGACTTGTGGCAAAAGGATTTACACAAAGAGAAGGGATAGATTACAATGAGACCTTTTCCCCAGTCTTATGTCAGGATTCCTTCAGAATCATAATGGCATTAGTTGCACATTTTGATTTAGAGTTACATCAAATGGATGTAAAGACGGCATTTCTGAACGGGGATTTAAAAGAAAAAGTTTACATGAAACAACCCAAGGGTTTTATCATGAAAGGCAAGGAAGATATGGGATGCCGCCTGAAGAAATCCATTTATGGATTAAGACAAGCCTCTAGACAGTGGTATCTAAAGTTTAATGAAACAATTAAAAGTTTTGAATTTAAAGAGAATATTGAGGACAACTGCATTTATGCAAAGTTTAAGATTAGGAAATATATTTTCCTAATCTTGTATGTGGATGATATCTTGCTTGCTAGCAGTGATGTTAGTCTTCTACAAGAAACAAAGAAGTTCTTGTCCTCAAATTTTGATATAACAGATCTTGTTGAAGCATCATATGTTTTGGGCATATAAATTCACCGAGATAGGAAAAATGGAGTTTTACGACTATCACAGAAGGCATATTTAGAAAAGATTCTTAAAAGGTATAATATGCATGCGAGTAAAGCTACACCTGCTCCTATAGTCAAGGGCAACAGTTTTGGGAAATTCCAATGCCCCAAGAACCAGTACAAGATCGATCAAATGAAAGCAGTACCATATGCTTCGGCTATTGGAAGCTTACAATATACACAAGTGTGCACTCGTCCTGACTTAGCTTTTATCACCGGGGTACTCGGTAGATATCAAGACAATCCAGGCATAGAGCACTGGAAGATGGTAAAGAAAGCTTTGTGTTATGCGCAAGGCACGAAGGACCTCATGCTAACATACAGAAGATCTGATTCCCTAGAGATAAGAGGGTATTCAGACGCAGATTTTGCGGGGGACAGAGATGATAGAAAATCCACGTCAGGATACGTGTTCACTCTCGCTGGACGGGCTATTTCGTGGAGAAGCTCCAAACAGTCAATAGTTGCATCGTCCACGATGTATGCAGAATTTATAGCATGTTATGAGGCCACGGGGCAGGCGATATGGTTAAAGAAATTTATACCCGACTTGAAAGTGGTAGATTGCATTCACAAACCACGAAAGATGTACTGTGACAACCAGCCCGCATTATTCTATGCTCACAACAACAAGTCGAGTAATGCTGCCAAAACAATAGAGATAAGGTATTATGTTGTGAAAGATAAAATTCAGGATCACACTATAAGTCTCGAGCATATAAGGACAAAGGATATGCTTGCGGATCCGCTCACGAAAGGCTTACCACCCAATGTGTTCAAGGAACACTTAGCCGGCATGGGTTTAAGGGAAAGCCTATGATTCCTGGATCATGAGAAGCCCAAAAGGAACATAATTGTTTCAAAATAGAGAGGTATATTGTAGCTGTCTGATTCTATCGGCAACTGAGCTGTGACAATGAAACATGCTCTATGTATTGATCTGTGATGAAACAAGTAAAGTAAAAAGTATATGGTTAAAAGTAAAGTTGAGATCTATGGGGAGAATGTTAGGTTGATCTCCTCCCGATCGAGCCCAACGGCTCGACGGGCCCCTGACTCGCGCCCTGATCGGGGGTGCCCAACCGTTCTCTGGTTGGTGGGCCCCTGTCGCGCTGCGCAATATAAAGAGGTGGGGGGCCGGGGCACGCAACACGAGGTTCGTCGCGCAGCCACCAACCCCACCAACATCCCCTACCGATCTAGGGTTTTCGCAGTAGCGACGGGAAGCTCCGTCACCACCACTGCCCACTTGCCATCGCCACCATCTCCATCCACCATGGCCACCCCATCGAATCATCTAGCCAAGGAGAAGGTAGAACTACTGCAAATCCCTAAGCCTACACGATCCAAAGAGTTTATCACTGACACCGTCTACTTGAGGTTCGACGTCCCCGAGAGGGACGAGATCGAGGCCTACCATCTCGCAGAAAGAAGCATCATAGAACCTCCCAAATTCACCCTAGACGGCACGGCGCCACAACCGCATACTCTTGTTGAATGTCTCTCTCTCCCTGACAGAAGAAGTGAGATTATCAGCAGCAAACTACAACCTGGGCTGCTCCTTCCATCTTGCAGACAGAAGCATCACACCTACTACTAGATGGCGATTGGGTAACGACCATCTTTCCTTGTGCGAGACCATTATGGATATGAAAAGAAAATTAGCGTCAGTAATTTGAACTGTTTTTGCTGGTCGTGCCTTGGCGAGTTTCATTTGAAGGTAAGGTAGGTACAAATCATCGGTATTAATCATGCATCTGCAGGACTACATGCCCAGGAAAACTGAAAAGTTAAGCTGTTAAAGGGCATCTTGCTAGTCACTTACACGACACATGGTGCTATTTTTTTATTCCCTACTGGTTGATGCTACGAGGAAGTAGCTAGTCCTGAATAAATCCACAGTTCCATAAGAGGTAAGGGTTGTTACAGTTCAAATGTGTGTTTGAAGTCATTAACCTGTGTCTCTCAATTGGTATTGTCGCCGAGAGCCCACTTTGAGTCCATAAGAGCATGTACAGCCGGACTTTTGCAAATCCGGCCCCTCAAACGTCCGCGGATGTGATCAGGCGCGTCCGCGGACAGTGACCGGTCACGCCTTAAATTAGCCATTTTGCATCGAGTCTCTCATATTTTGAACCCTAAATCCATACAAAACATGCAAAAGAAATCCTACGTACTACCCTACCTAATCTTCGTTGTCGGAGATGCCCACGACGACGGTGTCGGGCGCCGGCTGGACGGGCGGGTAGGAGGGCTCCAGCTCATGCTCCTCCTGCTCGACCTCATCCATGTAGGCGAGCATCTCCGCCTCCTCCAAGGCCTGTTGCGCCTCCATCTCCTACTGGCGATAGTGTCTGGCCTCCGCAGCCGACTCCGAGGAGAGGGAATCGAGGATGGCTTGCTGCTCCGCCTGCAGATCCGCGTCGCCAGCGTCCCCCACATCCTCCTCCTCATCCTCCGGCTCATCCTCCTCCTCCTCCTCCTCCTCCTCCTCCTCAACCTCTTCCTCCTCCTCCTCGTCCTCGTCCTCCTCCTCCGGGTCCAACTCCTCTCTGGATCCACTGCATTCGGAGGTAGCCCCGCGGCTATCCGGGCTTCATTCCTTGCGACGTTAGAAATGGCTCGCTCCTCACCCGACGGCGTGGGGGCATGGCTACTAGGCGAACGGGGGAGTGGAAAGTGGTGGCGGCGGCGGACAGGCGGAGAAAAATGTGGATGGTAGGGTTTCGGTGCCGCCGGTCGACTTAAATAGCCGGGCTAGACACTATGCGGCCCGTCGGGGCGGCGACACCGGTCCGACGGAGGAGACGAGCTTCGGACCGTCGGGTTTTCGGGCGTTTCCGCGTGGGACCCCGCCGTCAGTCTGCCGTGGTGGGTGTGCCTAGACGCCCATATCCGCCCCATATTTGGGCTGGATATGAGTGATGCCGGTCAGCCCGGGCGTTTGAGGCCTGTTTAAGGAGCCTGTCTGGGCCAAAAAATCGTGACCGATCAGTGACTGGGCGGCCCGTCCGGGTGTATGAGGCGGGTTTGAGGTGTCCGGCTGTAGATGCTCTAAGGAACTAAGGAAGCTTGGGCTGTCAATGGCACTTCGATGATGGTGATAGCTGATACTGTACTTCATTTATGTCATTGCAATTTTTAATGGTTCGTCTATGTTATTGATATGCTAATGCATGATGGTAGTTTGATTATTCAACAATATCCTTTGCAATATGAGAAGGCAACTTTCATATGCTACATTATGAGTTTTGCAAATGCATAGAATTTAGAGCAGGAAGTTTTAACAAATTTTATTTTCAAAAAATGCAAGAGACTGGCATTTCATTGTTTTTACCATGCAATTTTCAACCATTTTGAGAGGTACGAAGAACACACACATTATACGGATTTCACATGTTTATATGTCACGTCCTTTTACATCTCTGCTTTTGTTGGAAACTTCACCAATTTTTCTGGGAAATGTTATATATCTGACATCAGTTTTGTTTTGATTTCCGAGCAAACGTTGTTCTGGCCGTTGGATCACACCACACGGATCTAAGCGCACCCAGGTCGGCACATCATCTTTTGAATTCGTTCGCTAGCTGTTCGAACTGAGCGAACATTTTTTTTTGCTCAGTATTTCCTCTCCCCCACCCACTTACTCTCACTCTCGCCTCATTCCTCATAGGGGTAAGGTGTGCATGCATTCGTTTGTAGGGAAGAGTGTATGTGGATGCATGTGGACATCTGCTTTGTACTGTGTTAAAAAATGTAACAAGCGGGATAATGTATATTAATTGATTGATCGTGAAACTGTTAATATATATCGACCCATTTGACTTGCTACAAAACAAAATTATATCAATCGGTCGATGGATAACCCAGGAGGCGCATGTGCCATGATTCTTGTTAGAAGGGGGATAGAGAGAAGACTGGTGGAATATGATGGATATATTATTGAGCCTCGAGGGTGAGTATATATTGAGTACAAGACTTGGAGGGCAAGACGCCTCTCCTGAAGATAAGGTAGGAGACAGATTACAAATCCTAGACTACCAAATACATGTATCCCAAATATATCTCTAACACCCCCCGCAGTCGTAACGGTAGCGTTGCGAACAACTGGAGCGCCACGGACGGTCAGACTGGAGAGAATAGCAGCCGACAGGCTGACAACCCCCCGCAGTCGTAGCGGGAGCGTCGTGGACGGTGTCACATCACGGACGCGTTGACTGTAGAGGAAGCCGACAAGTTGCTCAAGCGGAAGACAACCCTTTGTGCATATGTCGAGGTAGCCGAGAGCGTAGGGTGGTGTAGCCGTGGTCGAGGTAGCCATGCGAAGAACGCCGTGGTCGAGGTAGCCGTGCGAAGAACGCCATGGTCGATGTCGAGTCGGGGTAGCCGGTGTCGAGGGAGTCACCGTGTAGCCGCGGATGCAAGGAGGCACCGAGTTAGTCATGGGCGCAACGGTGTTGAAGTAGTGGTGCACCGGGAAGAAGACGGTGTTGACGAGGCGTCGCGCCGGGTTTGCCAAACCCGGGGACACGTCATAGACGAAGGCACGCGTCGGTGTTGCCAGCACCGGGCATGCGTAGACGGACGAAGATGAAGTTGACGAAGCGCCGCACCAGGCTTGCCAGGCCCAGGGACACATCGTGGACGAAGGCACGCATCGGTGTTGCCAGCACCGGGCATGCGTAGACGAGGGACCTGCACGAGCTGTAAGCCATGTCGAGGAGTCAGAGGGGCCAGCAGAGAAGGAGACTCGACGACGGTTGTGGCGCCAATCGGTGGGGGGCCGATGTCACCAACGGTGGTCGGAGTAGACGAAGTGATCGGGGTAGATGACGGCGACGCTGGCGATGAGCTGGTGCTTGACGAAGACGAAGGGGTGGAACAGCATCGCGGCTCGGGTAAGCGAGTTGCAGCGACGCCGAAGAAGAGCGGTGCTACTTCTTGAGCTTGCTTTGATTTTTCCCTTGAAGAGGAAAGGGTGATGCAGCAAAAAAGAAATAAGTATTTCCTTCAGTTAAGAACCAAGTTATCAAACGAGTAGGAGGCACAAGCAAGTCTTCAATCTATGCACCTGCACAAACTAACAAACACTTGCACACAACACGAAAAAGGAGTTGTCAATCCCTTCACGGTCACGAACAAGAGTGAGATCTAATAGAGATGGATATAAAAGATAAATAAAAGAGCAAACTAAAATAAATATAAATAAATTGCAGCAAGATATTTTTGGTTTTTTTGGTTTATAGATCTGAAAATATATGATGGAAAATAGACCCGGGGGCCATAGGTTTCACTAGAGGCTTCTCTCTTGAAATAAAACATACGGTGGGTAAACAAATTACTGTTGAGCAATTGATAGAAAAGCGTAAAATTATGATGACATCTAAGGCAATGATCATAAATATAGGCATCACGTCCGTGACAAGTAGACCAAAACGATTCTGCATCTACTATTATTACTCCACACATCGACCGACTCCTTCCTCCATCTAGAGTATTAAGTTCATAAGAACAGAGCAACGCTTTAAGTAAGATGACATGATGTAAAGGGATAAACTCAAGCAATATGACATAAACCCCATCTTTTTATTCTTGATGGCAACAATACAATACGTGCCTCGCTACCCCTTCTGTCACTGGGTGAGGACACCGCACGATTGAACCCAAAACTAAGCACCTCTCCCATTGCAAGAAAAACCAATCTAGTTGGCCAAACCAAACCGATAGTTTGAAGAGAAACACAAAGATATCTTAATCATGCATAAAAGAGTTCATAGAAGACACAAATAATATTCATAGGTAATCTGATCATAAATACACAATTCATCGGATATCAACAAACACACCACAAAATAAGATTACATCAGATAGAGATCCAAGAACATCAAGAAGAACATGGTATCGAAGATCAAAGAGAGAGAAGAAGCCATCTAGCTACCCGTAGGTCTGTGGTAAACTACTCACGCAGCATCAGAAGGGCAGTAAGGTTGATGTAGAGGCCCTCCGTGATTGAATCCCCCTCCGGCACGGTGCCGGAAAAGGTCCCAAGATGGGATCTCATGGGAACAGAGGCTTGCGGCGGCGAAAAATATTTTGGTGGACGCTTATGATGTTTGGGGAATATTTCTGAATTTATAGAGGTGGAATTAGGGTTGGAAGACACCCGAGGGGCCCACAAGCCCTCAGGGCGCGCCCCCCTGGGGCGTGCCCTAGAGGCTTGTGGCCTCCTCGGGACTCTTCTGGCCCTCTCTCCAAATCACATAGGTGTCTTCTGGTCCAAGAAAAATCATCGTAAAGTTTTATTCCGTTTGGACTCCGTTTGATATTCCTTTTCTGTAAAAGTCAAAAAACAAGGAAAAAACAGAAACTGGCATTGGGCTCTAGGTTAATAGGTTAGTCCAAAAATGATATAAAATAGCATATTAATGCATATAAAACATCCAAAACAGATAATATAATAGCATGGAACTATCAAAAATTATAGATACGTTGGAGACGTATCAAGCATCCCCAAGCTTAATTCCTGCTCGTCCTCGAGTAGGTAAATGATAAAAACAGAATTTTTGATGTGGAATGCTACCTAACATATTTATCAATGCAATCTTCTTTATTGTGGCAAGAATATTCAGATCCATAATATTCAAAACAAAAGTTTAATATTGACATAAAAACAATAATATTTCAAGCATACTAATAAAGCAATCATGTCTTTTCAAAATAACATGGCCAAAGAAAGTTATCCCTACAAAATCATATAGTCTGGCTATGCTCCATCTTCATCACACAAAGTATTTCATCATGCACAACCCTGATGACAAGCCAAGCAATTGTTTCATACTTTTGGTGTTCTCAAACTTTTTCAACTTTCATGCAATACATGAGCGTGAGCCATGGATATAGCACTATAGGTGGAATAGAATATGGTGGTTGTGGAGAAGACAAAAAGAAGGAGAAAGTGTCACATCAACTAGGCAAATTAATGGGCAATGGAGATGCCCATAAATTGATATCGATGCAAGTGAGTAGGGATTGCCATGCAACGAATGCACTAGAGCTATAAGTGTATGAAAGCTCAAAAAGAAACTAAGTGGGTATGCATCCAACTTGCTTGCTTACGAAGACCTAGGGCAATTTGAGGAAGCCCATCATTGGAATATACAAGCCAAGTTCTATAATGAAAAATTCCCACTAGTATATGAAAGTGACAAAATAGGAGACTCTCTATCATGAAGAACATGGTGCTACTTCGAAGCACAAGTGTGGAAAAAGGATAGTAACATTGTCCCTTCTCTCATTTTTTTGTAATTTTTTTTATTTTTTTTGTTTGGGCTTCTTTGGCCTCTTTTATTTTTTTTATAAAGTCCGGAGACTCATCCCAACTTGTGAGGGAATCATAGCTTCCATCATCCCTTCCTCACATGGGACAATGCTCTAATAATGATGATCATCACACTTTTATTTACTTACAACTCAAGAATTACAAATCGATACTAGAACAAAATATGACTCTATATGAATGCCTCCGGCAGTGTACCGGGATGTGCAATGATCAAGAGTGACATGTATAAGAAATATGAACGGTGGCCTTGCCACAAATACTATGCCAACTACATGATCATGCAAAGCAATATGACAATGATGGTGCGTGTCATAATAAAACGGAACGGTTGAAGTTGCATGGCAATATATCTCGGAATGGCTATGGAAACGCCATAATAGGTAGGTATGGTGGCTGTTTAGAGGAAGGGTATATGGTGGGTTTAATGCACCGGCGAAAGTTATGCGGTACTAGAGAGGCTAGCAATGGTGGAAGGGTGAAGTGTGTATAATCCATGGACTCAAGATTAGTCATAAAGAACTCACATACTTATTGTAAAAATTTATTAGCCATCAAAACAAAGTACTACACGCATGCTCCTAGGGGGGTAGATTGGTAGAAAAAGACCATCGCTCGTCCCCGACCGCCACTCATAAGGGAGACAATCAAAAAATAAATCATGCTCCGACTTCATCACATAACGGTTCACCATACGTGCATGCTATGGGAATCACAAATTTCAACACAAGTATTTCTACCAATCCACAATTACTCATTAGTATGACTCTAATATCACTATCTTCATATCTCAAAACAAATGCAAGGAATTAAACTTCTCATCTTATTCAATGCTCTTTATATGAAAGTTTTTATTATATCCCTCTTGAATGCCCATCATATTAGGACTAAATTCATAACCTAAGAAAATTACCATGCTGTTTAAGACTCTCAAAATAATATAAGTGAAGCATGAGAGTTCATCAATTTCTATAAAATAAAGCCACCATCGTGCTCTAAAAAGATATAAGTGAAGCACCAGAGCAAACTGCCTAGCTCAAAAGATATAAGTGAAGCACATAGAGTATTCTAATAAATTCACGATTAATGTGTGTCCCTCTCAAAAGGTGTGTACAGTAAGGATGGTTGTGGCAAACTAAAAAACAAAGACTCATATCATACAAGACGCTCCAAGCAAAACACATATCATGTGGTGAATAAAAATATAGCCTCAAGTAAATTTACCGATGGATTGAAGACAAAAGAGGGGATGCCATCCGGGGCATCCCCAAACTTAGATGCTTGGTTGTCCTTGAATATTACCATGGGGTGCCTTGGGTGCCTTGGTATCGAAGATCAAAGATGAAACTATTATTTATAATGTTGATCCAGTTGTTACTACTGCTTATATTGAAAAACCACCTTTCCCTGTTAGGATGAAGGAACATGCTAAAGTTTGAACTGTGGTCAACAAAAGTTATATTAAAACACCTAAACCAGCTGAACAAATCAAAGTAAAAGCTAGTGTTGCTATGGTTAAAGATCTCTTGGTCGATAATATAGATGGGCATGTTATTTACTTCTGTGATGAAGCTGCTAGAATTGCCAAACCCGATGAAAAAGATAAACATATGTAACACCCCATGTATTAAGCTACAGTAATCCCCTTTTGATTATGCCATGTCATCATGATCAACAGTGCTTAATCATCATTAGTATCATATCTCTTTTCAACTTCAAATTCAAATGGAAATTCAAACTTAAAGTGGAAAATAAAAGTTGTTCAAATCAGAAACTAAATTGTTCATTAAATAGCAAGTAAATCAGAGACAATTCTAAAATTGAAACCAACATTATTGGAATTGGGTAAGTGACTCAAACATCCTCAAACAGTGACTAAAGACAATATTTATTAACCTTTTATTTAATCTAAATTAAATATGAAATTATGTTTTGCCCAAACTAATTTTGGTGATAGGGTATGTTGCAGTGTGATTTATGGACCAGGCCATATATTTTACAAAATTCATTTGGGTGCCACACCTTTTACAAAACAGAAAAGAAAAAAATAAAACAAAACATTAAAAAAAAGGAGAAACCCCCTGGCCAACTGGGCCTAGCCCAGCTGGCCTCAGGCCGCCAGGCCAGCCCAGCCGGCCCCCTCTCACCCCCTGGCTTATTCCCCCACCCCCGTGGAACCCTAGAGCCCAACCCCCACTCCCCTCGATCCCACGCTACTCTCTCCCTCTCGCTCCATCCCGCCCCCCCCGATCTGGATGCGCTGCCCCGACCCCGATCGACCGCGCCGTCGCCTGGGCCGGCGACCTCGCCAACATCCTCCTCCGCCCCCCCCGCCGGACGCCTCGTCCTCCTCCCCGGACCCCCACTCGCCTGGCTCTGGATCGGGGAGATGCTCGATCCCGTGCCGTCCTGCGACCCCGACGCCGGCGCCCAACCCCGTCGCCCTCGCCGCCGACGCCGTCTCCTCATCCTCGACCTCCTCCCCAACGGCGCCTTCGAGCCACGCCGCCCCTCGCCCCTCCATCGCATGTGAGGACCTCGGCCTCCTCTTCCCCTGCCCCGCACCCTCTTCCCCACACGCTCGCGCTCGGCGCGCCCCGACCACGCCCGATGCGCGCGTCCGCGCACCGCCGCCCTCCCCGGCGCACGCTCACCACGCCCCCAGGCCGCGCCCGCGCATGACCCTGGCCGCGCCCTGCCTCCCCGCGGCCGCCCCTACGAATGCTCGCAGCTGCTGCTGCTCGCCGCGCGTGGCGCCCCGCTCGCCCCGACTGGGGCCGGCCCTGCTCCCCTGCACGGCGCTACTCGCCGGCGCCGTCGCTCGCCGGCTGACGCCTGCCGCACCGACCGCGCCATGGTCTCCCCCTGCTACACGCGCGTGCGTGCATAGCCAGGAACCGGGTGGGCCACTGCCATGTGGACCCCGCCCTGTTAAAAAAAATAAAAAAATAATAGTTAATAAAAATAAACAAAATAAATATTAATTAAATAATTAATTACTAATTAACCTAATTAACTCTGATTAATTAAGACTAATTAAGTTTAATTAACTTAATGTTTAATTAAGCTAATTAACTACTGTTAATTAACTAACAGAGGCTGACATGTGGGCCCCACATGTCAGGTTGACCCAGTCAACGGTACAGTTGACTGCTGACGTCAGCATTACGTCACCCTATACTGTTCTGGATAATGTTGATTCAATTAAATCCAGAAATTCCAGAAATTGATAAAAACTTTAGAAAATCATAGTAAATAATCTGTAGCTCAGATCGAAAAACTTTATACATGAAAGTTGCTCAGAACGATGAGACGAATCCGAATACGTAGTCCGTTCGTCTGCCACACGTCCCTAACTATCCGAACATGGAACCGTTCCCCTCCGGTCATCTGTCTGACAAATGTCCGGAACCAGGAAAACATTCCCGGATGGATTCCCCCTTCCTCGGTGACGTGCAACCATACGTTAGGACACACCCGACACTGCATATTGTCATGTCGTACATTGTGTTGCTCATGTTTGCTGTGTATTTATACTGTTTCCTCCCCCTCTTCTCTCTCGTTAGACCCCGACGCAGTTCCCGGTACCGACGCAGCTCCGGAGCCCGACGACACCATTGACGACCTAGCCTTTGCCGCCGAGCAACCAGGCAAGCCCCCCCTTGAGCATATCGATATCGCCTATTCTTTCTCTCTCATGCTTGCATTAGAAATGCTGCTGCTACTGTTTAACCTATTCTGATGCATAGCCTGTTTATTGTAATCTGTTGTTGAAACCTTACCTGCTTATCCTAAACTGTTTAGTATAGGCTGGGTAGAGACCTATCAGTGACCCCACTTATCCCGACTGCCCCGCTGGATTATCAGAAGACCCGATCAACGGGATTGAAGACCAGGCCCCGGCACCGCACATCACCCCCACTTAGTGTACGACACTACAGCGTTACTATCGATTGCCGAGGGTGATACCTCGTGTAGCACTTCTGATGTTAACTCTGCAGAGTAGCTATTCGGTCATGGTCATCGAGGGTGATTCCTCCTTCACCACTTCCGATAACGACGCCGTCGTACAACACCTCAAGTGTGAACCCATTGAGGGTGATTCCTCCGAGTTCACCTTGACGGATACATCGAGTAGGAATCCAACGAGGGTGATACCTCGGATTCCCCTGATGTTATGGACACACGGATACTTGGACTGTACTATTGTTACTTGGAAAGGCGGGTCGACCCTGAGGGGTACCCGCGTGTGATGTGAAGACGGGTTGCCTGGATGGTGCCCGAGTGAGAATACGAGGCGTGGCTGGGCATTCTTGGCCCTTGCCGCAAGTCCTCGAGACGGGGCGACGGGGTCACATCTTTCATGAGTCTCTGCTCGTTACCGCACTACCAACACACTACGATTTGGATATTTGATTCGAGTGGGCCTCTGGCCCGATAGCACTAACCATCACGCGGGAATAAATATGGGTACTCTGCATCGTGGCATCAGCCGAAAGCTCTGTCAGACGTCCAGTTCAGCATTGCGGCCGGGACGGACCGGCGCCCCCCTGGTGCCTGGCTTCCCCCTGCACGCAACGACTCAGAGTGCATAGGGCGATGGCCCAAGACCTCTGAGCGCTTAGGATGTAGATCGACGGGGACCTCTCTGTTGAGCTCTAGGTAGGGTTGCGGTGTGTCGTTTGGCCGAGGCCGGGCATGACCCGGAAAAGTGTGTCTGACCGGAGTTAAGCAAGCGTGGTGGGTAAGTTGGTGCACCCCTGCAGGGAAGAACTAATCTATGCATAGCCGGATCCTCGATAACGGACACTCGGAGTTGTATCCCGATCGATACAAGTAGAATTAGATACTATGGCTCTGGGATTGCTTCTCGCAGGGAGCCGAGAAGGGATCTTCGAACGAGATTGATGACTGTATGGCTCTGGGATTGCTTTCTCGCAGGGAGTCGAGAAAGGATCTCTGGGTGAGGATGAGACTTAATGATACTACTACTTATACAGTACTAATCTACACTCTTCTAATGCTGCAAGACCTCTGAAGATGCTAGTCTTCGATAGGACTAGGCCTTCTCTCTATTCTGGCATTTCTGCAGCCCAGTCCACAAACACAGCCTCTCTTTGATAATGTTGCATATGTAGTGTAGATCCTTGCTTGCTGAGTACTTCGGATGAGTACTCACGGTTGCTTTGCTTTCTTTTTCCCCCAAATACTTTTGATGCAACTAGATGACGGAGCCCCTGAGACAGCTGCCCCCGACGACGATCGCCACTACTACCCCGAGGGTGGATATTACTACGAGCTTGCCGTCGACCAGGAGTAGGTTAGGAGGGTCCCAGGCAGGAGGCCTACGCCTTTCGATCGTAGTGTTTTCTTTTGCCCCGCCTTCTAGGGGTCTTTCTGTGTTTTCTTTTATATATGTACTCGGATATCTGATGTTTCCGCTGACTCTTGTACGCAAGTTTATGTATTTGAGCCCTCGAGGCCCCTGGCTTGTAATATAAAGCTTGTATGACTTTATTTACGTTTTAGAGTTGTGTTGTGATATCTTCCCGTGAGTCCTTAGGCTTGATCGTGTGCATTTGCGTGTATGATTAGTGCACGATTGAGCCGGGGGCGTCACAACATAGACCTGTTGTTGGCGTGCCTGTTGTCTCAGTGAAGATAGGAGATCATTGTTATCATGGTTTATGTGACATAGGTGCTAGCGTGAGTGCTATTCCTTTTACCTTATATCAAGAAATTATGAATGATATAGCACCCACTGAAATAGAAGACATAGATGTTACTATTAAGCTTGCCAATAGAGATACTATATCACCAATTGGGATTGTTAGAGATGTTGAAGTCTTTTGTGGGAAAATAGAATACCCTACAGATTTTCTTGTTCTTGGTTCCCCACAAGATGACTTTTGTCCCATTATCTTTGGTAGACCTTTCTTGAACACTGTTAATGCTAAAATAGATTGTGAGAAAAAAACTGTCGGTGTTAGTTTTGGTGATGAGTCTCATGAGTTTAATTTTTCCAAGTTTAGTAGAAAACCTCATAAAAAAGAATTGTCTAGTAAAGATGAAATTATTGGTCTTGCTTCTATTGCTGTACCTCTTACTGATCCTTTAGAACAATATCTGCTAGATCATGAAAATGATTTACATATGCATGAAAGAAATGAAATAGATAAGATTTTCTTTGAACAACGTCCTCTGCTTAAACACAATTTGCCTATTGAAACTCTAGGAGGTCCTCCTCCACCTAAAGGTGATCCTGTGTTTGAATTAAAACAATTGCCAGACACTTTGAAATATGCTTATCTTGATCAGAAAAAGATATATCCTGTTATTATTAGTGCTAACCTTTCAGAACATGAAGAAGAAAAATTATTGAAAGTTCTGAGGAAGCACCGAGCTGCTATTGGATATACTCTTGATGACCTTAAGGGCATTAGTCCCACTCTATGTCCGCACAAGATTAATATGGAACCTGATGCTAAACCCGTTGTTGATCACCAACGTCGGTTGAATCCGAAGATGAAGGAAGTGGTAAGAACGGAAATATTAAAACTTTTGAAAGCAGGTATAATCTATCCTATAGCTGATAGTAGATGGGTAAGTCCTGTTCATTATGCCCTAAGAAGGGAGGTATTACTGTTGTTCCTAATGATAAGAATGAACTTATTCCACAAAAAAATGTCATAGGATATAGAATGGTAATTGATTTTAGAAAATTAAACAAAGCAACTAGAAAAGATCATTATCCTCTGCCTTTTATTGATCAAATGCTAGAAATATTATCTAAGCACACACATTTTTACTTCCTTGATGGATATTCTGGTTTTTCACAAATACCTGTTTCTCAACCTGATCAAGAAAATACCACTTTTACTTGTCCTTTTGGAACTTATGCTTATAGACGTATGCCTTTTGGTTTATGCAATGCACCTGCTACCTTTCAAAGATGTATGACTGCTATATTCTCTGATTTTTATGAAAAGATCGTTGAGGTTTTTGTGGATGGCTTTTCTGTTTATGGGAAGTCTTTTGATGATTGTTTAAGCAATCTTGATCGAGTTTTGCAGAGATGTGAGCAAACAAATCTTGTTTTGAATTGGGAGAAGTGCCACTTTATGGTTAACGAAGGCATTGTTTTGGGCCATAAATTTTTTGAAAGAGGTATTGAGGTGGACAAAGCTAAGGTTGATGCGATTGAGAAAATGCCATGTCCTAAAGATATCAAAGGTATTCGTAGTTTCCTTGGTCATGCTGGTTTCTATAGGAGATTTATCAAAGACTTTTCTAAAATTTCTAGGCCTCTTACAAATCTTTTGCAAAAGGATACTCCTTTTGTTTTTGATGATGATTGTTTAGAAGCTTTCGAAACACTCAAGAAAGCCTTAATTTCTGCACCTATTGTTCAACCACCTAATTGGAACTTGCCTTTTGAAATTATGTGTGATGCTAGTGATTATGCTGTTGGTGCTGTTCTAGGGCAAAGAGTTGATAAGAAACTAAATGTTATCCATTATGCTAGTAAAACTGTAGACAGTGCCCAACAAAATTATGCTACTACTAAAAAAGAATTTTTAGCAGTTGTGTTTGCCTGTGATAAATTTATATCCTACATTGTTGATTCTAAAGTGACTGTTCACACCGATCATGCTGCTATAAGATATCTTATGGAAAAGAAAGATGCTAAACCTGGACTAATTAGGTGGGTTCTTCTACTACAAGAATTTGATTTGCATATCACGGATAGAAAAGGGGCGGAGAACCCCGTAGCAGATAACTTGTCTAGGCTTGAAAATATTCTTGATGACCCACAACCTATTAATGATAGCTTTCTTGATGAGCAGTTAGCTGCAATAAATGTTTCTCATAGTACTCCTTGGTATGCTGACTATGCTAATTATATTGTTGCTAAATACATACCACCTAGTTTCACATACCAACAAAAGAAAAAATTCTTCTATGATTTAAGACATTACTTTTGGGATGACCCACATCTTTATAAAGAAGGGGTAGATGGTATTATTAGACGTTGTGTACCTGAGCATGAACATGAACAAATCCTACGGAAATGTCACTCCGAAGCTTATGGAGGACATCATGCGGGAGACAGAACTGCTCATAAGGTATTACAATCTGGTTTTTATTGGCCTACTCTCTTCAAGGATGCTCGTAAGTTCGTCTTATCTTGTGATGAATGTCAAAGAATAGGTAATATCGGTAAGCGTTAAGAAATGCCTATGAATTATTCTCTTGCTGTTGAACCATTTGATGTTTGGGGATTTGATTACATGGGACCTTTTCCTTCCTCTAATGGGTATACTCATATTTTGGTTGCTGTTGATTATGCTACTAAGTGGGTGGAAGCTATTCCAACCAGTAGTGCTGATTTCAACACCTCTATTAAAATGCTTAAGGAAGTTATTTTCCCAAGGTTTGGAGTACCTAGATATTTAATGACTGATGGTGGTTCACACTTTATTCATGGTGATTTTCGTAAAATGCTTGCCAAGTATGATGTTAACCATAGAATTGCATCATCCTATCATCCTCAGTCTAGTGGTCAAGTTGAACTTAGCAATAGAGAAATAAAATTAATCTTACAAAAGACTGTCAATAGGTCCCGGAAGAATTGGTCTAAGAAATTAGATGATGCACTTTGGGCTTATAGAACATCATATAAAAATCCTATGGGTATGTCTCCTTATAAAATGGTTTATGGAAAAGCTTGTCATTTGCCTCTTGAGTTAGAACATAAAGCTTATTGGGCAATTAAAGAACTCAACTATGATTTCAAACTAGCCGGTGAAAAGAGGTTATTTGATATTAGCTCATTAGACGAATGGAGGACCCATGCTTATGAAAATGCCAATTTATTTAAAGAAAAAGTTAAAAGTTGGCATGATAAAAGAATCCAAAAGCGTGAGTTCAGAGTTGGAGAATATGTTCTTTTTTACAACTCTCGTTTCAGATTCTTTGCAGGAAAACTCCTCTCCAAATGGGAAGGACTCTATGTTATCGAGGAGGTTTATCGATCTGGAGCTATCAAAATAAATAATGCCAAAGGTACTAACCCGAAGGTTGTTAATGGGCAATGAATAAAGCATTATATCTCAGGTATGCCCATTAATGTTGAAAGCAACGTTATCCAAACTATGACACCGGAAGAACACATAAAAGAAACCTTCCGGAACACTCCAGAATCATGAAAAAAAGGGGGTACGTGATACGGTAAGTAAACGGACTCCAAAAAATCTGCAAAAATATTTTTTGTCAGTTTTGGAATATTTAAAAAATTAAGAAAATAAGAAACTACAAGGAAAGTGACCCTGGTGGGCATAAGACACAGCCAGGCGTGCCCAGGTGGGTTGTGCCCACCTCGGGTACCTTCCGGACTCCGTTTTTCTTCTGTTTGCTTGTTTCCCAAGAAAAAAAATCTTTATATACCCCCCGAACCTATTGACCTCCATAGCGCGGAGAAATCTTCTCTCTTCTTTTCTTGCTGATTTCTGTCAGATCTATTAAGCCAGGCATCATGTCTTCTCCACCTTCTAACAATGGAGAAGACGATGCGGGGTTGCTGCAGGAGGAGCTAGAGGGGGAGGGAGTTCAGGAGGTTACAATGGAGGAAGATGAAGGGAATTCCTTTGGAGTTCACCCTCCGGCCTTCGAGAGAGGCACACTAGATCGTAACTCTACCCGTCCTAATCCTCATCAAGCCATGAGATCATCAAACAATCGAGAGAGCTCTGAAGTACAAGAAGAACTCCCTTCCAGGAGGCCTTTACATAGGTTACATTGTAACAATTTTCACAATTTGATTCATAACTATGGGTTCGAAAACACTCCTCGTGTGCATATACTGTCCAATTGGGACATATCTTGTCCAAGAGAAAGTGATGCAGGGACGAATTCTTGGGGTCCGGAAAATAAGCATATCATGGCTGAAGTAGAGAAGAACACTGAGTTGCTTCACCAAGCTCTTCGGGAGATTCACAGTTTAAGAGAGGCACTCAGAGATATATTGGACAAGATCGCTGCCACTTCATCACCACCACCACCTCCTTCTTCATCACCAAAACAGAATTGAGTATCGGGTATGGGCACTCCCCTTGGCTTTCGCCAAGCTTGGGGGAGGTGCCCCGGTATCGTATCACCTCCACTATCTTTTGCCTTTACTTTTCTTAGTTCGATTCATGGTTATCTTTTGCTTTAGATGAATAAAAGTTTAGTTCGATCCTTTCTTTTCGAGAGTTTGCTTAGTGATCTATCCTTGTAATCATGTGCGAGATATATAATAAAGTTTATTTTGAGTTTTGCTTTCTTTACTTTCATGTTTCAATAAAAAGAAAGGAAATAAATGAAAAATATCATATGCTAATCTTATGGTAAGTAATGACATCACATAAGGAAAAGTATAAGTAGAAAATTTTATTGTAGATTGACAAACATAGCATTAGTCAATGATGCAATTCATGAAAGAATTAATAAGGGAAGAGAAGATTCACATGCAAATACACTATCCTGGAAATCTTTTGTGATTGTGAGCACCCATCAAAATATTATATGCCAAAATTGTTGACGTTGGACAAGGAAGACAACGTAATGATTTATGTTTGTTCATATTCACATAGAAGTTATATTGTCATAGATCCTTCAACATGTGGTGTTTGCCCCCTATCTTTGCTAGCCAAAAATTCCGCACTAAGTAGAGATACTACTTGTGCATCCAAAAACCTTTAAACCCAAATCTTGTTTTGAGAGTCCACCATACCTACCTATGGATTGAGCAAGATCCTTCAAGTAAGTTGTCATCGGTGCAATAAGGCAATAAAAATTGCTTCTAAAAGTGTTAGATCATTTAGTGTAAGAGAAAATTGAGCGTTGTACGAACTTGTGATGGCGAAGAATAAAAGCAACAGACTGCATAATAAAGGTTGCCATCATAAGGGGTAATATAACGTGACGTTCTCTTGCACTAAGGGGTTGAGCATACAAACAAAAAGCGCATGGCAACCTCTGCTTCCCTCTGCGAATGGCCTATCTTTTACTTTTATGTATTTACTTTCATGCAAGAGTCAAAGTTATTCTCCCTATTCCTTGTTATTTTCTCCTTTGGCAAGCATCATGTGGTGAGGAAAGATCTAGGCACATATATCTAGTTGAATATGGGTAGCATGAGTTATTATTGTTGACATCACCCTCGAGGTGAATATGTTGGGAGGCGAAACTATAAGCCCCTATCTTTCTTTGTGTCCGGTTGAAACGTTTTGCTCATGTGTACACGATGAGTGTTAGCAATCATAAAAGACTATATGATGGTTGAGTATGTGGACTTGCCTAAAGGCTCCGATACGTGACCCTTCCTTAAAAGATGATGAATTGTAGTTGCAAAGTTGACCGAGAACATAGTTTGTTGGTTTCCAATAGAGTTTATGCTTTATACTTCGTTGTTGTGATGAATTGTTACTTATTCATGAGAAGTCTATGATAAAAGTTCTATGTTAAAGTTTGTTGCTGTTATAATAATTTACATGATGCTTCTATGTCCGTATTTTGTTTTTATCGACACCTCTCTCTCTAAGCATGTGGACATGTTTTTCGATTTTGGTTTTCGCTTGAGGACAAGCGAGGTCTAAGCTTTGGGGAGTTGATACGTCCATTTTGCATCATGTTTTCCTACTATTATTTATAATGTTTTTATGCATAATAATGCTTTTTGGAGTAATTCTAATGCCTTTTCTCTCATAATATGCAAGGTACTCACAAAGAGGGAGAATTCCGGCAGCTGGAAATCTGGACCTGAAAAAGCTACGTCAGGCTACCTATTCTGCACAACTCCAAATGAGCTGAAACTTCACGAGGAATTTTATGGAATATATAAGAAGTATTGAAGCCAATAAGTACCAGAGGGGCCCACCAGGTGGGCACAACCCACCTGGGCGCGCCAGGGAGCCCAGGCGCGCCCTGGTGGGTTGTGCTCTCCTCGACCCACCTTCGGTGCCCATCTTCTAGTATATAAGTCATTTTGACATAGAAAAAATAAGGGGAGGACTTTCGGGACGAAGCGCCACCATCTCGAGGCGGAACTTGGGCAGGAGCACTTTTGCCCTCCGGCGGAGCGATTCCGCCGGGGGAACTTCCCTCCCGGAGGGGGAAATCATCGTCATCATCATCACCAACAACCCTCCCATCTTGGGGAGGGAAATCTCCATCTTGGGGAGGGAAATATCGAACTTCCCTCCCGGAGGGGGAAATCTTCAACAGCACCATCTCCTCTCAAACCCTAGTTCATCTCTTGTGTTCAATCTTTGTACCGGAACTATAGATTGGTGCTTGTGGGTGACTAGTAGTGTTGATTACATCTTGTAGTTGATTACTATATGGTTTATTTGGTGGAAGATTATATGTTCAGATCTATTATGCTATTTAATACTCCTCTGATCTTGAGCATGATTATTATTTGTGAGTAGTTACTTTCGTTCTTGAGGTCACGGGAGAAATCATGTTGCAAGTAATCATGTCAATTTGATATGTGTTCGATATTTTGATGATATGTATGTTGTGATTCCCTTAGTGGTGTCATGTGAACATCGACTACATGACACTTCACCATATTTGGGCCTAAGGGAATGCATTGTGGAGTAGTTATTAGATGATGGGTTGTGAGAGTGACAGAAGCTTAAACCCTAGTTTATGCGCTATTCCGTAAGGGACCGATTGGATCCAAAAGTTTAATGCTATGGTTAGAATTTATTCTTAATACTTTTCTCATAGTTGCGGATGCTTGCGAGGGGGTTAATCATAACTAGGAGGTTTGTTCAAGTAAGAACAACACCTAAGCACCGATCCACCCACATATCAAATTATCAAAGTAGTGAACACAAATCGAACCAACATGATGAAAGTGACTAGATGAAATTCCCGTGTACCCTCAAGAACACTTTGCTTATCATAAGAGACCGTTTTGGACTGTCCTTTGCCTCAAAAGGATTGGGCTACCTTGCTGCACTTTTGTTACTATTACCGTTACTTGCTCGTTACAAATTATCTTGCTATCAAACTACTCTGTTACTTACAATTTCAGCACTTGCAGACATTACCTTGCTGAAAACCACTTGTCATTTCCTTCTGCTCCTCGTTGGGTTCGACACTCTTACTTATCGAAAAGGCTACAATTGATCCCATATACTTGTGGGTCATCAACTAGCTATGGACCCGTAGGTCTGTGGTAAACTACTCACGCATCATCGGAAGGGCAGCAAGGTTGATGTAGTGGCCCTCCGTGATCGAATCCCCCTCCGGCATGGTGCCGGAAAAGGTCCCAAGATGGGATCTCATGGGAATAGAGGCTTGCGACGGCGGAAAAGTATTTTGGTGGACGCTTCTGATGTTTGGGGAATATTTCTGAATTTATAGAGGTGGAATTAGGGTTGGAAGACACCCGAGGGGCCCACAAGCCCTCAGGGCGCGCCCCAGCCCCCCTTGGGCGCGCCCTAGAGGCTTGTGGCCTCCTCGGGACTCTTCTGGCCCTCTCTCCAAGCCACGTAGGTGTTTTCTGGTCCAAGAAAAATCATCGTAAATTTTTATTCCGTTTGGACTTCGTTTGATATTCCTTTCCTGTAAAAGTCAAAAAACAAGGAAAAACAGAAACTGGCACTGGGCTCTAGGTTAATAGGCCCGAAAATAATATAAAATAGCATATTAATGCATATAAAATATCTAAAACAGATAATATAATAGCATGGAACTATCAAAAATTATAGATACGTTGGAGACGTATCAAGCGACGGCGGTGGCCTGACGTCGGCGGCGGCTTGGTTAGGAGCGCGGCGGTGATGCTCGAAGTAGGCGAGGAGAACCCCCCAGCATGACGAAGACTGGCGCGGACGAGGTGGCGCTGCGCATACCACGTGAAGTCAACGCGCAGGGACGGCGGAGTGGACCGTGGGCCACGGCGCTACGGCTCGAAGGAGCGATGCAGCGGCGGCGACCAGGTCGAGGCGACGGCGGGAAGACCTCGGGGCGGTAGCGGGGACCGTACCGCAGGCCTCGACGCTACAGCCCGAAGGGACGACGCAGCGGCGACTGATATGTCTCCAACGTATCTATAATTTTTGCTTGTTCCATGCTGTTATATTATCATTCTTGGATGTTTTACAATCATTTTATAGGAACTTTATATCATTTTTTGGGACTAACCTATTAACATGTGCCCAGTGCCAGTTGCTGTTTTTTGCTTGTTTTTTTACTTCGCAGAAAATTAATACCAAACGGAGTCCAAACGCAGCGAAACTTTTTGGAGATTTTTTCTAGACCAGAAGACACTTGTTGGGCCAAAGAAGTACCAGAGGGGGGCTCCAAGGGGAGCACAACCCACCTGGGCGCGCCTGGGGGCCCAAGCACGCCCTGGTGTGTTGTGCCCACCTCGGCCGCCTCCCGCACCGCCTCTTTGCTCTATAAATACCCCGAAAATCAAAAAACCCTACGGGAGTCGACGAAACACAATTCAAGCCGCTGCAAGTTCCAGAACCACAAGATCCAATCTAGACACCATCACGGAGGGGTTCATCATCCTCATTGGTTCCTCTCCGATGATGCGTGAGTAGTTCATTGTAGACCTACGGGTCCGTAGTTAGTATCTAGATGGCTTCCTCTCTCTTTTTTGATTCTCAATACAATGGTCTCTTGGAGATCTATTTGATGTAACTCTTTTTGCGGTGTGTTCGTTGAGATCCGATGAACTTTGAGTTTATGATCAGATCTATTTATCCATGAAAGTTATTTGAGTTTTTTTTGATCTCTTATATGCATGATTACTTATAGCCTCATATTTCTTCTTCGAATCTTTGGTTTAGTTAGGCTGACTAGATCGATTTTTCTTGCCATGGGAAGAGGTGCTTTGTGATGGGTTCGGTCGTGCGGTGTTCTTTCCCAGTGACAGAAGGGGCAGCAAGACACATATTGGTCATTGCTATTAAGGATAACAAGATGGGGTATATTTCTACATGAATAGATCTTGTCTACATCATGTCATCGTTCTTATTGCATTACTCCGTTTTTCCATGAACTTAATACACTAGATGCATGCTGGATAGCGGTCGATGTGTGGAGTAATAGTAGTAGATGCAGACAGGAGTCGGTCTACTAATCTTGGACGTGATGCCTATATAATGATCATTGCCTGGATATCGTCATAATTATTTGAAGTTTTATTAATTTCCCAACAGTAATTTGTTTACCCGCCGTATGCTATTTTTCTCGAGAGAAGCCACTAGTGAAATCTACGGCCCCCGGGTCTATTCTTTATCATATTTGCTTTGAGATCTATTTTTATTTTCTTTTGTTTTCAGATATATTATTCTAAAAACCTAAAAATACCTTGCTGCACTTTTTCTTTATTTATTTTATTTTGTTTTATTGCGAGATCTATTTACCCAAAATTATATAAACCAATCTATCTTTTACCCGAGAGGGATTGACAACCCCACTTACGCGTCAGGTTGCAAATATTTGTTCTTTGTGTGCAGGTACCGTTTACATAGTGTTGCTTGGTTCTCCTACTGGTTCGCTAACCTTGGTTTCATAACTGAGGGAAATACCTACTGAAGCTATACTGCATCATCCCTTCCTCTTTGGGGAAATACCGACGTAGTTCAAGCGACATCAAAAGGAATTTCTGGTGCCGTTGCCAGGGATACATCATCAACATCTATCAGGTTCCTAATCATAAACCTCATCTCCTTGCAATTTACATTATTTGCCTTTTGCCTCTCGTTTTCATCTCCCCCACTTCACAAAAAAATGTCATTTTATTCGCCTTCTTTTCGTTTGTTTTTTCTTGTTTGATCTTTTGTTTGCTTGTGTTGCCATGTGCCTTCTATATGCTTGCATCTTCGCTTTCTAAAAATCTATTGATATGGATCCCCATCCACTTGCTAATCTTTTTAAAAGATCCAATCATGATGAATCAATTCCTAGTGAGTTGAGTGCACTAGATTATCTTTATGAAGTTTTGCTTGAGATTCGTGAATCTGAAAATTGTGATGAACAAATTTATGAAGTGATTCATGATAGCTCCTTAAATGAAAAGCATGATTGCAATGATTTTACTATAAATCCTATTAATGTCAATTGTGCTAATAATATGCAAAATCCCAAGCTTGAGGATGCTAATTTTGATATTTCCTCTACTTATTGCAATGATCATGATTGGGGTGATAATGCTTCTTATGATCTTGAAAATTTATTTAAGCCTCATGATGAATTTGTTTACAATAATATTGAAAGTGGGTTTGGAAGATCATCAACTCTTGGAAAAAATAATCCCACATATTTGGAGAGTGTTCGATCTTATGAATTTTTTGATGAAAGTGGGCCTGGAGAGGTCATGACTTTATTTGATGATAATCCCACTATTTTGGAAGAGTGTCAACTTTGCATGCATGTGGATCATGAAGAGAAAATTTTATATGATGGCTATATTGTTGAATTTGATTATGATCCTACATGTAATTATTATGAGAGAGGAAAATATGGTTGTAGAAATCTTCATGTTACTAAATTACCTCTCTTCATGTTGAGATTGTTATTGTTTATTTCTTCTTACTTGCATATGCTAGATATTTTGTGTCTTGATAATTTGTTTGCTTATAAAATGCCTATGCATAGGAAGTATGTTAGACTTAGATGTGTTTTTCACATGTATTATGATGCTCTCTTTGTGTTTCAATTCTTGTCTTTCATGCGAGCATCATCAAAATTATTATGCCTAGCTAGGGGCATAAAACGATAGCGCTTGTTGGGAGGCAACCCAATGAATAAAATTTATTTTTGCCTTTTTCTTTCTGTTCTTGAGTGTTTGCAAAATTATGCCTCTGTTATGATTGTGTTTTTAATGTTTTAATTAGTGTTTGGGCCAAGCAAAGCCTTTGTGATAGCTTTGGTGATAGTTGATTTGATCTTGTTGAAAAACAGAAACTTTTACGTCCAGTAAAATAATTGTCTAGATTCACAAAAGCGACAAAAAATTCTGAATTTTTTACAAAAGATTGATATACAAATTTCTGCTGTTTTAGTTATGTTTCAGAATTTTTGGAGTTACAAAAGTATGATAACAATTTGCATCTTTACAGACTGTTTTGTTTTTGACAGATTCTGTTTTCTTTGCATTGTGTGCTTATTTTGATGAATCTATGGGTTGTACCGGTGGGTATAAGCCATGGCAAAGTTAGAATACAGTAGATATAATGCAATAACAAAATTTGAATGAGTTTTCTACAGTACTTAAAGTAAAGATTGGTTTTCTTATACTAACGGATCTCACGAAGGTTTTGTTGAGTTTTGTGTGATTGAAGTTTTCAAGTTTTGGGTGAGATCACGATGCATGAAGGAATAAGGAGTAAGAAGAGCCTAAGCTTGGGGATGCCCATGTCACCCTAAGGCAATATTCAAGGAGAAACAAGTAGCTAAGCTTGGGGATGCCCCGAGTGGCATCCCCTCTTTCTTCTAATGACCATCGGTATTTTACTTGGAGCTATATTTTTATTCGTCACATATCATGAGTTTTGCTTGGAGCGTCTTGTATTATATGAGTCTTTGCTTGTTTTGCTTTTTGTTTTGTGTCAAGTATCCTTGCTGAACACATCTATTTGAGAGAGCCAAAATTATGCTATGATTTATTAGAATTGCTCTCTGTGCTTCACTTAAATTTTTTGAGCTATGGAATTGCTCTAGTGCTTCACTTATATCTTTTTGAGCATGGTGTGCTTTAATATTTTTGAAGAAATGCTCTCATGCTTCACTTAGATTTATTTGAGAGTTAGTAATTTTGAAGAAATTCTCTCATGCTTCACTTATATTATTTTGAGAGACAATTTTTTTATGCTCATGTTCTTCACTTAGATTTGTTTGAGCTATCAAAAGCAACATATGAAACTAGTCCCAAAGTGACAGATATTCAAGAGAGATATAATAAAAACTTTCATGAAGATCATTGGACAAAATAAACTTGATTCTTTGTAATAGTTTTGCGATATGATGATAATGATATGTGAGTCATGTTGGTGAGTAATTGTGCTTTAGTAAGAATATTGGTGTTAAGGTTTGTGATTCCCTATGCAAGCACGAAAGTCAATAGTTATGCAATGAAATTATATCCTACTTGTGGTGCATTATTCGGTGTTAGTTATGCTTAATGCTCGCTTATGAGATTTTTTGTTTTTTGGTTGGATGCTTCTCAATTTTTTTGCTAGCCTTCACTTATACTAAGTAGGAATACTACTTGTGCATCCAAAATCCTTAAACCCAGTTTTGCCATATGAGTCCACTATACCTATCTATATGCGGTATTTTCATGCCGTTTTAAGCAAATTTGTATGTGCCATCTCTAATTTTCAAAATAAATTTTCTTTTTGGGTGCTCGTACCGCTCATGAAACGGTAGGCGGTGGCTGATATTTTTCCATGCTGGATGTGTTATTCTCAAGATGAGTGTTTATTCACTTGTCATTGCACGAGAGTACGGCAAAGGTATTAGGGATGCCCAGTCCCGAAATGAAAAATGAATTTACTTTATGTTGTCAAATAATAAATTCCTTGGAAAGTGTTGCTATGGACGGCACCCGTGGATACGGCAAGCCGTGGAATGTGAAAGTATGATGGAAAAAGGAATAAACTTTATTTTCTGTTTGGAAACCGCCTATGATATATCTAGCATAGAAATATTGGGAACTACTCGATCGTTTTCATTGACAGGAAAAGCATGCCACCCAAAATGTTTTATCTCTATCTTTTTCGCTTTGAGCTCTGGCACCTCTACAAATTCCTACTTCCCTCTGCGAAGGGCCTTTCCATTTACTTTATGCAATTTTTATTTTTATTTGAGTTTCCATATTCTCTTATAAATCACCGACTAAGGGGCACTATGATCGTACTTGAGCATTGGGTGTAGCTAATATGCGAGTGTGTTTCATGAATGGATCAATGATTGAGCATAATGGGCTAGGGATAACTTGCTTTAGTGTTGATATTTTAAAAGATATGGTTGCTTGTTGATATGCTTGAGTATTGAAATCTTCATGTAAAAACTAGATTATTGCTTTGAATCATATAAAAGTCCAAATGTCCATGCTACAAAAGAAAAGAATATGTGATGAACATGTTAGGCAGCATTCCACATTAAAAATTCTGTTTTTATCATTTACCTACTCGAGGACGAGTATGAATTAAGCTTGGGGATGCTGATACGTCTCCAACGTATCTATAATTTTTGCTTGTTCCATGCTGTTATATTATCATTCTTGGATATTTTACAATCATTTTATAGCAACTTTATATCATTTTTGGGACTAACCTATTGACATAGTGCCCAGTGCCAGTTGCTGTTTTTTGCTTGTTTTTTACTTCACAGAAAATCAATACCAAACGGAGTCCAAATGCAGCGAAACTTTTTGGAGATTTTTTCTGGACCAGAAGACACCTGTTGGGCCAAAGAAGTACCAGAGGGGGGCTCCGAGGGGAGCACAACCCACCTGGGTGCGCCCTGGTGGGTTGTGCCCACCTCAGCCGCCTCCCGCATCGCCTCTTTGCTCTATAAATACCCCGAAAATCCAAAAACCCTTGGGGAGTCGACAAAACACAATTTCAGCCGCCGCAAGTTCCAGAACCATCAGAACCAATCTAGACACCATCACGGAGAGGTTCATCATCCTCATTGGTGCCTCTCCGATGCTGCGAGAGTAGTTCATTGTAGACCTACGGGTCCGTAGTTAGTAGCTAGATGGCTTCCTCTCTCTCTTTTGATTCTCAATACAATGGTCTCTTGGAGATCTATTTGATGTAACTCTTTTTGCGGTGTGTTCGTTGGGATCCGATGAATTTTGAGTTTATGATCAGATCCATTTATCCATGAAAGTTATTTGAGTTTCTTTGATCTCTTATATGCATGATTACTTATAGCCTCATATTTCTTCTTCGAATCTTTGGTTTAGTTAGGCCGACTAGATCGATTTTTCTTGCCATGGGAAGAGGTGCTTTGTGATGGGTTCGGTCGTGCGGTGTTCTTTCGCAGTGACAGAAGGGGCCGCAAGACACGTATTGATAGTTGCTATTAAGGATAACAAGATGGGGTCTATTCCTATATGAATAGATCTTGTCTACATCATGTCATCGTTCTTATTGCATTACTTCGTTTTTACATGAACTTAATACACTAGATGCATGCTGGATAGCGGTCGGTGTGTGGAGTAATAGTAGTAGATGCAGGCAGGAGTCGGTCTACTAATCTTGGACGTGACGCCTATATAATGATCATTGCCTGGATATCGTCATAATTATTTGAAGTTTTATCAATTGCCCAACAGTAATTTGTTTACCTACCGTATGCTATTTTTCTCGAGAGAAGCCACTAGTGAAATCTACGGTCCCCAGGTCTATTCTTTATCATATTTGCTTTGAGATCTATTTTTATTTGCTTTTGTTTTCAGATCTATTATTCTAAAAACCCAAAAATAGCTTGTTGCACTTTTTCTTTCTTTATTTTATTTTATTTATTTCAATATCTATTTACCCAAAATTATATAAACCAATCTATCTTTTACCCGAGAGGGATTGACAACCCCTCTTACGCGTCGAGTTGCAAGTATTTGTTCTTTGTGTGCAGGTATCGTTTACATAGTGTTGCTTGGTTCTCCTACTGGTTCGATAACCTTGGTTTCATAACTGAGGGAAATACCTACTGAAGTTGTACTGCATCATCCCTTCCTCTTTGGGGAAATACCGACGTAGTTCAAGCGACATCAGCGACGCGTGAGTCGATGCAGCCGCGAGGAGAACTACGGGGCGGCGGTGCTGCGGCCCGATAGGGAGATGCATCGGCAGCCCGTTGCTCGATCGGTGAAGGGGCGCGCTGAACTCGGGGACGATCTTCATGGGACCTGCTAAGGCGCGTGCAACCGACGAGCCAGGTCGGTCACACGGCGTAGATGAGGTGGATCGCGGCGTAGATGCAGTAGTCCTGGTCAGAGCAGGGTGGCGACGGCCAGCGTAGAGCGACGGGCGGGCAGAAGCACGAACGACGGCCGTGACGGGTTGCCGGGTCGGAGAAGAGACCGAGTGTCTTGCCGGTGTCGGAGTAGGGCGGCGACGGGGGTCGACGGCGGCAGCGGTCGATGCAAACCGATCAAGTTTAGACCAGAAAACCAAGAAGAAAACGCCAATCAAGATGACCAGCGGGAGAGAGAAATTCCCGGAGCAAGGGCTCGGGAAAAAGACTCTCTAGGGCAGCCGGTCAACACGACCGGCGGACGAACCATAGGTACGGGCGGCGCGGCCCCTGGCAGCGGTCATGGAGGTCGACCGCCGAGCACTACTAGGGAAAACCTTATACACAGAATCTTATCAGTAGCGTTGTCTAAAAGGAGGCGCTACTGCTAATGAGCAGTAGCGCGTTCACACAAAGGGCGCTACTGCTATCCACATAGCAGTAGCGCGGCAAGGTGAAAACGCGCTATTACTATAATTGCCACACCGTTGCTGAAAGGCTAGGTATAGTAGTAGCGCCCTTTTGCAAACCGCGCTGCTGCTAACAAAGTAGTAGTAGCGCGTTTTTAGTTTAAGGCCCTACTGCTAAGTTTGAACTTGACCACATGGCGGGCCCAACGTAGCAGCAGCGCGGATTAATAGCCGGCGCTACTGCTACGACCAGTAGTAGTAGCGCTTGTCCCTAACCCACGCTGCTACTAACCCAAGCTTATCGTCTTCCTCCACGCAACCGACCCTCACTCTCCATCTCCACTCTCTCACTCTCCCTCTCCACTCTCTCCCCACGCCACAACGCCATCGCGCGCCGCCACCGGAAGAGATCGCCTGTGCTCCTGGGTATCTCCTCCCTCCCTCCACCTCTCTCTCTCCCTCTCCTTCCACCTCCCTCTCCCTTCCTCCCTCCTCCCTCTCCCTGCCTCGTATGTCCTCCTCCTCCCTCTCCCTCCCTCCAATCCCTCCCTCCTGCCTCCTCCCTCCCTGCCCTGTTCGTCGTCCTCCTCCCTCAACCTCCCTCCCTGCCTCGTCCTCCTCCTCCCTCCACCTAGCTCCCTCCCTCCACCTCCCTCCCTCCCTCGCTCATCCCTCCCTATTCCTCCCTTGAATTTTTAGTAAAAAAAAATAGTAACAGAAATTAGTTTACTTAATACTTAATACTTTCTAGTTTACTTAATTAGTTAAAAAATTAGTTGGTAGAAACATGTATTGGACACTTAGTTGGTAGAGATTATAACTAGTAATAGAATAGAAAATAAATTATAGTAATAGAAATTTTTACGAAAAAAATAAGTAATAGAAATTTTTATGTGTAGAAAATTTTCAATATAGAAATGTATTGGAATGCTATATGAGAAATTTTTAGGTATCACATTTAGTAATAGAAGTTTGTTGTAAGAAAATTTAGGTATAGCAATTATAGTAATAGAAATTTTTAGTAAGTGTTGAATAGAGTAGAACTAGGGTATTTAGTTATGTCAATCTCATATTGCCAAATTTATAGAGAGAGAGACCTAGTTTCTATATTGAACCATTGTGAATGAGCGCCAAGTTTGAATGCTCATGTGTGGCGCAGGGTATATCAACGACGAGCCGGTCGACGCCGCCCAGAAGATCACCGACGACACCCGCATCCTCGACAGCCATCGTCTATAGTGAGTAAACATGTATATCTAGTGTTTTGTACTAGCTAGTGTTGCTCAAATATGATGTAGATATAAACATGTATATCTAGTGTTGCTCAAATAGGATATGTGCTTGCCCAAGTGGCCTATGTTTGCAGGGAACACCTCCGAGTGGCCTATGTTTTGCCGGAGTGTTGATTAATTTCCGTTCCGGCAAATTTCAGGAGCTCGATATGTCCTTTTTAGCAAATGTCATGCTGTATTTTTCTGTGAATTTTAGCATGGCTTGTGCTAGAATGTAGGAAATATCGAGTGCCTTGAATTTGCCGGAAAGAGCATTAAATGATATTTTGGGTTAACTTTAAGCCTGTTGGGGCTCCATACATGACAGTCAAAAAACAGTGAGGGAGTGTCCACCATATATGAGAGAAGAAGAATGCCGAGTGTTGTCGTGGGGGTCGTTTTAGACCTTTTGGTAATGCATGGTAAGGAAGAGAAGAACGACCATCACCGACGGTCGTAAATGTCAGAGATGAAGAATCCCGACTATTGTCGTGGGGGTCGCTTCTCCTTCGAAGGGAGGAGCTACCATCACCACTGGTCGAATATATCAGAGAGGGAGTGCCCACCATATACACCACGTGAGATGAGAGTTTTCAAGGAAGACTCGACAGACCGAAAGTCAACCCGTGATGAATATTAATGATCAAATTTAGTTTTTGTAGTACATATATTGAAATTCAGAAGTTTAATCTTTGAATTATGAACATAGGAAATGTCTGACGACGAAACGATCCCTAAGTGCGACTACTGCGGCGACGATCGGGGTCTGTGCGACAGGATGCCTCACCTGGAAGACAGTCGGCGCTTCACTGTTAAGCTCAACGAGACCATTGATGTTTTACGGTACGCAACAATGACAAGTCTTTTTTCGTAATTAAGCATGCCTTCTGCGCTTCATTAACGTGTAATTCCGCTTTTTTACCATTCGACTAGTGCATTCCCTGTCATGCAAGAGGTTATGTCTTGGAGAAGCTGAATTTCAAAGATCACGAGAATATGGAGATAAAGAGAGTTAACCTCATGACCCATCATGGTTATGCTTTTCGCGTAAAGCTATACAATGCGGTGACCTACTCCCATTTCGGTTGCTCGAATTGGGAAGCACTATGCAAAGCGTATGGTTTTCAGGAGGGTATGCATGGCACCTTCGATCTTGGTGTTCCTGAAGATGACGCTGACGAAGATAATATCGATGAAGATAGTATCGACGAAGATAATATCGACATTTGGGTCAATGTTGATACGCCTCCACTTCTACCTCTATGTGAGTTTCTCAAACATATTTATTAAGTAATGTATATTATTTATTTCAAAATAGTTGACAGCTTATTTCCATTGACAGCTTATTTCCATTCTTCAAAAAATGTACGGAAGATAGTAGACAGAACCTATTACACTGAGGGCTCTGAATTAACTTATGAGAAGAAAGATCATCTTATCTCATTTATTATTGATGTTGAGAATTACGATATCAATTATGAAACTCCTGCACATTATGGTCAATACGTGCCACTAGTGCACGTGTTGAACTATGGTAACATCCATGGAGATGGCATGGTAAGTTTTTTTACTATTACGACATCAATGCATCTTTTGCACACATTCTTCTAAAGCTAAACTACATTGCTAACTACTACGTTATTATGATGTTTTCAACAGAAAATCCCGAAGGATTGTGTGCCTCATCTGATGTTTCCGAAAGGTCATCTTGATGTTATTAGCTTATGGCCAAGTCCGCCTAGGCTTCACCGCTGTTCATACAAGATTTCTCAAACCGATGAAGACATGACAATCAAAGAATGAAAAAAATGTATGAAGAATCATAGGGAGCTACTTGGAAGCAACATTGTGCGAAGCGCACGAATTGAAGACAGGATAATCTCCATTCTTCATAATGGAGAGTCAATGCCTATCTTGTTTTATGCTATTTTACCTTAGAGAGGGTAGTAGGTCCTATCTAATACTCATGATCATGTGCTAAGAACAATTAACTAGGGTTGGTTAGATGACTATGATGATGATGAGTATGACTTGTTATTATGATAACGAGTAGAAGTTGTTAGATGACTATGCTGATGATGAGTATGACTTGTTATTATGATAACGAGTAGAAGTTGTTAGATGACTATGATGATGACGAGTATGACTTGTTATTATGATAACGATGATGAGTTATTATTAATGATGATGATGCTTAGTTGTTATATCATTATGAGCATGATCAGTTATTATATATATCAGTGGGTGAAATAAACATGTATTAGATTCAAGTGGAGGCAACACATGGTGCAGATCGAAAGTACTACTAATCCAAACTTGATCAATGTGATCAAGTTTGAATTTGATCAAGTTTGGATTAGTAGTACTTTGGATCTGAACCATGTTGCCTCCACTTGAATTTAATCCATGTCTCTTTCACCCACAGAAATAATAACTCATCATGATCATAAAATCATATGATGAGACTACTATATAAAACCAGTACAAATACAGCGGCAATATGCAGTAAAAAAAAAAGCAAACTTTACCAGTAGCGCGGGTAGCCCATCAGGCGCTACTGCTAGGGAGGTGTAGTAGTAGCGCCGAGTGAAACAAACACGCTGCTGCTAGAAAGGTGTATTAGTAGCGCCGGGCGTCCACATCACGCTACTGCTATGCAGGATAGTAGTAGCGCGCCCCACCCGCGCTACTGCTGAATATTAGCTGTAGGCCCCCCCCCCCCCCCCCCCCCCCCCCCCCCCCCCCCCCCCCCCCCCCCCCCCCGGCCACTACTACGCCTCCAACCCTCGCTACTGCTAGGCTTTTCCCTAGTAGCGCAGGGACGGCGCGCGGGGCAAAAGCGGCGGGCGGCGGCTAGGTTTGGATCAGTTAGACTGATACCATGTTAGAAGGGAGATAGAGAGAAGATTGGCGGAATATGATGGATGTATTATTGAGCCTTGAGGGTGAGTATATATTGAGTACAAGATTTGAAGGACAAGACGCCTATCCTGAAAATAAGGTAGAAGACAAATTACAAATCCTAAACTACCAAATACATGTATCCAAAATGTATCTCTAACAATTCTAAGAGTGTAAGCTGTTTTAATTCGATCTATGGCAGACAGATTCCATTTCTAACTCTGCGTGATCAGTAGTTTATTGTCAGCTTGGCAATAATTACATCAAGTTAGTTGGCATATTACCGTTCAGGGTTCTAGGCGTTTACCAAAGTGTAAAATTATAGTCACTTGCATAGATGCAGCGTGCAGCTAGCACGCAGCAGCTATATACATATGGTACAGTACTTCTCTGATTAGTAGTAATTAACTCACTGGGATAGCTAACAATCATGGAGCTGACCAGCTCTCACGCTTCAGCTGTTCGAGTTGGGCCGGCGGTGCTCCGGCTCCTCGCCGTGGTAGTCGTGCTGACCATTGCCGTTGTGGGGACCTCAAGCCAGCTCCTGACCTGGTCTTTCTTGCCACGATGGCAAGCTGCTGCTGGCCATGGTCGTGGTCCTGGGAGATGCGTGCTGTTCAACTTCGGAGACTCCAACTCAGACACCGGAGGGCTCGCCGCCGGCGCGGGGTTCCGGCTTCACAGGCCCCATGGCCGCCTCTTCTTCGGCAGGCCCAGCGGCCGGTTCTCAGACGGCCGCCTCTACATCGACTTCCTCTGTGAGTTCTTTTACAGTACCCTTAGTTTAATATGGTCCATCCATTCTCTCAGATCCGACGGATATACCTAAAGGGTACTCCATTGTAAGCATTAAGGAGTACTACAACCGAAAATCAGGGAGTACCTAATTCGAAGGGTAGATTTGTCATTTAGGAGAGCCAAACTCAGGATCCAGATTTATGATATTCTTGGAAATAAACTAATGACTATGATATGCTATTCCCGCAATCAGATCTATATCTTGCATGCATGCACCGATCTGATAATTGTGGCAAGTTATTTGCGTGGAAGAGAATTACGATACATCCTTATCACGCAGATCTGGAGCGACCTGATTTGGAATTAGCATCATTCGACTTCATTAATCCTTATTTCTTTGCTTCGTTGGTTTAGAGAAACACCAAATCATGCAGCCAAGAACAATCCAAAATAAGGATTTCTTAACCAGGTCAGCTGCGATCAAATACTCTTGATTCTATCGTCGCAACACCCTTGAATGGAAATGGGAAATTGCAAATTAGTAATCAGTAAAAGGCAACGGCGGTTGATTCAATCGCAGCGGCGCCGGCCGATTAGTCCTAACGGTTATAGCAGATTCAGAACAAAGCGGGCGGCTGATTGGATGGTTGTGGAGCAGACCGGTTTCAGAAATTGAGCAGGCTTAGGTTAAACGAAACACTAACATAAATTATAAAATGTCTATAATACCCTTTAATATCCACGGTTGGATTTACTTGGTACTCCGCAGGACCCTTAGACTATGCGTTCACCTTGGACTATGCACACGCAGTAAGACTGATCAGTTTAGTTTGGACTCAATTACATCGGTGGTGCTAAAACTTGGCGCAAACGGTCACTTTAGTGTTAGAACTTGTGGTGTACATCGAAGTGGTGCAAAAACTTGTCTTGGGCGTGCAAATACGATGCTAATTGCGTTTGTATATGTCGGGCTCGTGACGAGGCAAGCCAGCGTGACTTAGGGCCCATCGTCAGTGACTGCATGGTGAGGGAGGGGGGTGGCATGCTCTTTTGCAAAAAAAAAAAAAAAAAAAAAAATTGAAATTTTTTCTCAGGTGTACAGTAATTTATATGTGTGGCATCGGATGGGTCCCATCTGTCAGGGAAAACATCACAAATTTTATAATAAAATGAAAAACAGCACATCGGGGGATTCGAACCAGTGACCAAGGTTTAAAAAGCATGCGCAGCTAGCCACAGCCAACAACTCACCTCACGACATTTAGGCATACGCAAACTTAATATCTTTTAGGGAAGTAATGTAAGTAGACTAAAAGGAAGAGCTAAGTAACGTAAATTAAGAAATTTAATCTAGAAAAAAGTTTACGACCATGGAGTCTCATGTCTTTACAATTTATATATCTATATCAGAACGTGTGGGCTGCAATTTATGTTAGATTTTTTCCGTTTTGCGAAATTTGTAAAAATAATATGTAAATTCTACGCCCTCCGATCCAAAATATGTCGCGGTTTCGAATTAAGATTAGTGTAGTTCAAAGCTGCGACACTTATTATTGAACGAAGGGAGTAGTAAATAAATAATGTACATATAAATAAAACAAATTAGTAAAAAAATGCTCACCAATTAATGTAAAAATCATCAAATTAAATTATGAATTATTTGTAAAAAATTAAAAAGTTTTTGCATATTAAATAAATTATCATCGAATTAAAAAACTTGTTTTCAATAAAATTTCATGTTTTATATAAAAGTGATCATGCATTTCAGTAAAGTTTGTGTGTTTAATAAAATATATGTGTGTGTGTGTGTGTGTGTGTGTGTGTGTGTGTGTGTGTGTGTGTTTAAATAAATATAGATATATGTTTGGAAAACAATATAAGCCTAGTGTGCCCTCGGACCGCAGATTCTCAAATCAATACATATATACAATTATATGCATAATTATTATTTAGATATTTTTTCAAATTTGGAAAAATAAAAAGAAAACATAACATGTTTTAAATGAGCCGCACTAAGTGCAGTCTGTTTTAGCCTAGCAGGCGCTCTGTTGTAGACATAAGGATTGACAATCCTCTCTAGCCATCAAAGTTCCATTCTTTGTATTGGTAGGTCGTCTTGCTGGCATCTCCCAGATCGCTGGTTAAAAAATCCCACGGCTGTATCATTTTTTCCTGAATTAATTTTTTTAGTTTACGTTATTTAGCCAAAAGATGTATAGGATTAGTATCCATGCAGAACATCAAAACTTATCTTCGTATGTTGGCTAGCCGTGCGCGCCTTTTAGACTTAGGGCACTAGTTCAAATCCCTCCGAGGCCTTATTTTTCATTGTATTTTAGATTTGTGATGTTTCACTGACAGATTCGAACAGTGGCCTTTACATGAGAAATAAAATAAAATCCGAGGGGTATTTTGTCAAAATAACGCGTCACCTGTCCCGCTTCACCATGCAGTCACTGAAGGTGGACCCTAAGCCATGCTGGCTTGCCTCGTCATCAGTCCCAGCATATACGAATGCGATTAGCATCGTATTTGCACATCCAAACCAAGTTTTTATACCATTTCGATGTACACCACTAGTTCCAGCACTAAAGTGATCATTTCCGCCAAGTTCTAGCACCACTAGTGTAATTGACTCTTTAGTTAGGCGTGCAGGCGAGAGGCTGGGGCTGGACTACCTGAGCCCGTACCTGGAGTCGTCGGGCGTGTCCTTCCGCCACGGGGCCAACTTCGCCACCGCCGGCGCCGCCACGGGGCAGTCCGCAGAGTCCGGGCAGTTCAGCCTGCCGACGCAGCTTCGCCAGTTCCGGCACTTCAAGGCCCGCACGGCGGAGCTCCTCCCTCTAGGTACGTACGTACGTCGTCCATGGACATGGATGCATGAACCAACAACAAAACTAATGTCATCTGTCTGGTCTGCATAGGGCTCGGGTCTGGCATCACCGATGAGGAGTTCCGACAAGCCGTGTACACGTTCGACATTGGCCAGAACGACATATCCCTCGCCTTCACCGCCAACCTCACGCAAGAGCGCATCCTGCAGAGCGTCGTCCCGTCCATCGCCACGAGGATCAGAAACGCCGTCAAGGTGAGCCGAGCTGCCACCCCAAAGACTTCAGATGGACTGTGTCTGTTGGCACGGGCGCAAACAGAATGACGATCTCTCTCTTGTAATCTCCCGCTCTGCCCAAGACGGTGCACAAGGCCGGCGGGCGCAAGTTCGTGCTCTACAACACGGGGCCGTTCGGGTGCCTGCCCAGCAAGCTGGCACACCACCAGACACGGCCAGGCGGCGGCGGCGAGCTCGACGGCGCGGGGTGCCTCGCCCGCCACAACGGCGTCGCCGAGGCCCTCAACGAGCGCCTGCGCCGCGTCCGGGACGACCTGGCCGCGGAGCTCCCAGGCGCGGCCGTCGTCGGCGTCGACATGTACGCCATCAAGTACAGCCTGATCTTGACCAACCACACCGCGCACGGCTTCACCAGCCCGCTCACGGCGTGCTGCGGGGCCGGCGGGCCGCCGTACAACTACGAGCCGGGCGCCGCGTGCGGGACCGCCAAGGCGAAGGCCTGCTCCGAGCCGGAGGGAGGCAGGCGCATCAGCTGGGACGGGGTGCACTGCACGGAGGCTGCGAACCGGATCGTCGCCGAAAAGATACTGTCCGCGGAGTACAACACCCATCCTCTTCCTCTGCAAACGCTGTGCGAGACGGCAACACCTAGCTAGCTGAAAACAACACCATCCATTATCGTCCCGCGCAGGACGAGGTAGAAATGCCATATTCATATCCATTTGAGCTTCACCTCACTAGGAAGGATTCCACCTCTAATTTTTTTATCCGTGACAAAACGCACGTCATCCAACTAGTAGATCAAAATAAGCTTACATTTTGGTAGCTAAGTTTGTAAGTTATATATCTGGTGGAACATTAGGAGGTCACTTGCCTTACATTAGCGGCAATTGCCTTACATGGCGCGTGGCATTTCACCGTGCAGCCCCCTTCTAGTCTCTACTCATAAAGAGCAGTCCGTACGTCATTCGTTCGTTCGTTAGCCCTCCCACCCCGATCAATAGAAGCCACCAGCGATTTTTATTTCATGTAAGCCCCACCTCCTGTTTATGACCCGAGTTTTTTCCAATCCAATCCAAACCGGTCAAAAAAACCAACTCCATTACCTATCTCCCCATGCCTTGGTCTCTCTCTTGGCCAGCTAGGGTTTCCAATCCAACACCATTGATTCTCCTCGCCGCCGCCAATTCTCCTTGCCTCCTCCCCCTCCCTCCTCGAATACCCGTGGCCGGCCCTTCTTCCGCCACGGCGAGCGGCCCCTGCGGCGACCCATGCCTGCTCTGCAGGAACGTGGACGGTAGACCCTTTCGATCCAATCCGATTGCGAGGATCAGTAAGCGCGCCACCACCTCCTCTGCTTGCATGCCGGAGTCGTTCATGTCCATCACTCCACCATCGACGAGGATGACACCGCTGCGTCACCGCTCCTCTGATCTCAACGCCACAGCTGCCACATATCCTGCGATCAACCTCCGGTCGACCGAAGAAAAAGTACACACACCGCAGTACCACCCCCCCTCTCTTCTCCCTTCAAAGCCCTAGAGTTCCGGCAAACCATGGTGACATGCACCTGCAACAGTCCAGGCGAGGGACTCAAGGCACTCACCCTTGTGAGCTGGAGGGGACGATGCCCTTGGAGGGGAGGAGGCGACCATGGCTACAAGGAGCAGGTTCGCCAGTTGCCGGCCGTTGCAGTCGAGGCTTCGTTCGAGGTGTATTCCTCTCCTCTTTCCTTCCTCCAATTTTCATGATAAATACACATGCCATGAGAAATTCAGGTCAGTGGTTTTAGTCTTTAATATGCATGCCCAATAGTAGAGATCTTTTTATATTCTCCTGATTAGCGGTTTGGCCTTGTTTCAAAAATCGACAAATAAATGAACTTTTTGTGCACGGATAAGCAAATGAACTCTTAGTATACAATTATAATTAGGTAGACTGTCAAATGATAAGTTGCTGCTTCATCAGTCATGTTCGATAGATTATTCTAACAAAGTATACCTTATGTCTAAATGATAAGTTGCCGCTTCATCAATCATATTCATCAGTCACGTTCTAACAATTGCTTGCATACATTATGTCTAAATTGTTCAGAAGTCTTTTTTTTCTGATTTCTTTTTGCTTGTGTTCGTGGTCGGTGAACGAAGTCAGTAATGTTTTTCCCATATTTTTTATTATGATTCCTAATGAACCTTGTAAATCAACCTGCAGGAGGTGTGGTACAAGGTAGCTATTTTTCTCTGCGGTAGTTCTTTGTTTATGCAGCCTCAAACTTTTCTTTCTCATGTTTGAGTATATCATATAGGTGCGGATTACTGTCATCGTGCCTCCAAAGATGATGGAGTTTTTGCTGAGGGTATAACCAAGAAGCAGAGAAAAAGAGGTTGCAAGAGAAGCAGAAGTTAGATGAGAATAGGAATTATTCTGAGGCTCATGTACAAAAGAGGGTCCTTTATCCTAAATCTTGTTCCAGCTGCTCTAAATGAGTTACACTTCTATTGAAGAAAACTGACTTCTAAACATTTTATATCTATAGGTATTTGGTACAGGAGATGAATGCTCTCAGTAGAATCCCACCACATCATCCCATTGGTCGGTGAATGAAGTCCGTAATGTTTTCCCGTATTTTTTATTATGATTCCTAATGAACCTTGTAAATCCACCAACAATTCTTCTACAAGGTAGCTATTTTTCTCTACGGTGGTTGTTTGTTTATGCAGCCTTAAACTTTTCTTTCTCATGTTTGTGGATATCATATATGTGCGGATTACTGACATCGTACCTCCAAAAATGATGGAGTTTTTGCTGAGGGTAGAACCAAGAAGCAGAGAAGAAGAGGTTGCAAGAGAAGCGGAAGTCAGAAAAGAATAGGAATTATTCAGAGGCTCATGTATTGAAGAGGGTCTTTAATATGAATCTTGTTCCAGCTGCTCTAAATGAGTTACATTTCTATTGAAGAAAACTGGTCTAAACATTTTATATCTGTAGGTATTTGGTACAGGAATGGATGGTCTCACTAGAATCCCACCACATCATCCCATTGACCTTCCGGGAAGCACGTCATCAGCCGCCAAGGACGTCTAGCTCAATCACGACAATGGCGCCGCGTCAGACCGATTCCCCTCGCCAGTAGAAGCACGCGACACATCCCCGTCACCTCCTTGATATTGCTCTCGCTGCACCTCCTCTTGTTTCCTTTATTTTCCAGACGAAATATTTCTAATCATACGAAAGTTTCAGATCTTTTCAGGAAATCATGGGATAGAATCGCCTTTATACTAACTTTTCGTGAGTGGTGTCCGTACTCCGTAGCATGCATACCTTCAGGAATTTACAAGTGGAATTGCCATCTTGATGCTGGTTTGTGCGACTGCGAGCTGGTAAATTCCTTTCGACTGTACCAGAACAAAACAGCCGAATAGTATTTACATGTCTTCTCACCTAATATGTAGCACCGCCAAGTACTTAACATTTGGAGTTCTTAATTTCCACAATGGAAAATTAAACAGTGCTTCCTTTCTTTCAGTGTCTTTGAAAGAAGGAACAATTAATACCATGAGTCCTTCAAAGTCTGTAGTCCCAGCTTGTTCATAAGACATTCCTTGTAAGCTTCTAACAAAAATAGTTTGGGGGTATATATTCAGTATCATCCATGCACGCTGATTATTTGGTATTTGCCATTTTCTCAGTGGGAATCATCTTTTGTTTGAAAATCAATTATTAACTTGGCGTGCATACACGCATTGTTCAGTCACGTTTCTTGTGGTTTTTGTCTACTTGTTTTTACTAACTGGCCACCATCATTTGTGGTTGTGCTGTAGATGTTTTGGTAGCACCAGTCATTCACATATATCCCATTGAGGTGACGGCTCAGAATGCATGGATTGGAAAAAGGAGGAGCTTTCATTGGAGTGATCGGGATTGATAATGTAAGCTAAACTTGTCAACCCAATCTTGTTTTTTCTCTACGAAACATATGTTGCAAATTAATTCTTTCTGTGACACTAATGGACAGAAAAACATTTTGTTTGATTTGTTACTCCAATGTTGTAACTAATGAAGGCTACAAGATGAGCAAACATTTTTGCTCTTCTAGGCTTTCATTCTGAGTTATATATTCTCATTCTAAAACTAATGTGCGGAGCTATTGGTGTGCATTAGCTGCCAATGGGTTAGTCTTGGTTACTAACTCACTATGAGTGTAGCGATGTTACGGGTGAAGATTATTAGTAATTGCAAATGCTATTGAATTTGTACTTTTGTTGCTTGTTCATGCCTTGACAATCTTGAGATGTATGGTCCTCTTGTCATGCGGTCTTTAGTTTGGGATTTTGGGACCGTGATATAATGGTTTTCCCTGTATTTTTCTTATCTTTTTGCTTGCTTGGTAATTTCAGACAAAGGGGAATAAGAAGCTCTTTTGGGTCTGTGATGTTGCACCTGTACTTGCAGTTGCATTATCCACTCTTATGCTCTCCCTAAAAATAGGTAGAGTTGACATAGCATGGTATGTGAATCATACAAAAAGTAGATGCAGGCATCAACACAAGTCATGGCAAGGGTATTCAACTCAAGAGGACCCCACGTTGCAGAATGTGCAAATGTTATTCATATTTGGCGTGTTTCTACTTCTGAAAGATATATAATGCCGTGGTGCTCTTGACACAGCGGTCCAGCGCTCCACTCTCCCGCTCGCAAACCGGCCGTGCTGTACCCGGACGGAGGAGGGTGCGAGGAGGGTCGTCAGATGCAGGCAGGCCTCCACATCAAGGAAGAGAGGAGGTGTCTATATATGCATTTCACTACGAAGGAAAAGCAATCCTCGAACAGTTGAACTGATCAATTTGTACTGCTTGCCTTTGTAGTTTCTGCGTGCCAGTTTTGAACGACCTGTCTGAACTTATTTTTGAAGCAGTTCCAGAACTCTGAACATGTCTGACAATTAAGTGATCTGTTGTGTTCACTCCTTCTGAATCTCTTGGAATGACCTGCTTGGACAGGGTGAGGACAAGTGCATGGTGGTGGACATAAGCAGGACTGTGAACATGGAGGATCGTCAGATTGTCGAGCTGCACCAAATCATGTTTTGCACTGCCGCATATGCTTAACTAAACAATTTGCATTATTTTTAATTTAACTATGATACAGAGCAAGATGACGGCTTGGACGTGCCGGAGGAGTCCATAGCCAGCATGAAGCACATCATGCTGCCAATCAACGAGGATCATCAGTGACTTGTTAGCTATCAGTCTTGTGTTACGAAAGTGTTTTGTAGTCATAGTACTTCATGTGTTATGAAAGTGTCAAGCACTAGATGTCTTCATATGCAAAAATATAATGGAAGCTATAAAGATATTTGTAGTTATTTGCATTCGCTATAGTCAACTATAAAATGCAGGGACTTCATGGTGACAACTATTATAACAGAATCTGTGCAGATATTTGCTTCCTGGATGGTTAATATTACTCTAGCCCATTATAATTTCATCAGCTTATAAGGTACAACCTAAGATGCCGTCAATAACCACTACTGTTTTTATTAGCTTGCATCATTTGTTATCTGATAGAATGATAGAAATATAGGGTTCCCAGTCAAAAAGAAGGATCGGAACAGAGGGTAGCTGAAGTAGAGGCATAGAACTGCCAATTATCATTGTTTTATTTCAGTACGATTGCTTTTGAGATAATAAATGAAGCTAAGAAGTCATGTCTCTGCCGACAGCATTTTCGTCAAAAAGAAGTCATGTCTCTGCCGACAGCATTTTCGTCAAAAAGAAGTCATGTCTCAAATTAATTTACATAGTAATGGATCTTTTCATGCGAATCTCCTAGATCCAAGAGTTTCACAGAAAATATTATGTTTTTGAGATTACTTGGATAGTATTTATATATTTGATCCAGTGGTGTATGGTTATTATGCGCTTCTCTTGACTTTATTTCTATGTGTACATGTTAGATTATTTCCTTTTTGACAACCAGAATGATAGAAGCTTTTCAGATCTTTTGATGTTAAAATTTTATGCTGACTTTAGACAACTATATAATTTTACCCAACAAATTGTCGCCGCATTTTGGTAATGTGTTTGTTCATGGGCATCTCTTAATGAGATGTAGCATCACATGCATGGAAATGGAGAAGCCATAGATTGGCATGTCCAGGATGCAATTTTTCTACTTCAGACTGCTTCCACGGAAGTCAAATATGAGGCATTGTCAACCCATGAAATGGAAAATTCCGGTCGCACATGTGTATATTGTTTTTCAAATACGTTGTGTGTGGAATTCTTATTGTGTTTATATAACTGGACACTGAATTAATTGATGTATAGGGAATTAAAGAGGCTGGAGTTAGTTGGTTGCAGAATGTGTAAAAGAAGGATATCTTCCAACGCTTAATAAGGTGGTGGAGAGAGATAGAGCGAGACTAGAATATTTATGCCCCGTTGCTATGCACGGACAATTAATTAGTTTTATATATTTAAGTAGTAAGTTTTTGGACTACTTGAGCTAGGGCTACAAGGAAAAAGGAGCAGCACTTGGAGTTGAAGGGAGCCAAAAATCTTGTGTACCGGTACATTTCATTACAACTAAGGTAGTTGCTTATTCCATGTGATTATTTAATTTTGACCCACTCTATCTTTTGGTTTCCGGGGACTCATCTCTCTAGATTGTGGTGAAGCAAGGGGGCGGTTTTTGTTTTTTTGTGATCTGAAGCAAGCGGGTGTTGCTTATATCCAAGTTGTTGCAAGGTGCCTTTCATCCTCAGCTGTAAATTCAATGAATATAAATGTAACACCAAAAAAAGTAATATACATGTACATTGTACATATAAGGGTTGATGCATGTACCACTAATGATGGCACCCGCTGTGTGTTCTTACAAGTGTATGTATATAAACCAATAATTTGTAATTTGGTTTACGCAATCATAAAAAATCTATACATGTGAAATTTGAAATGCATTGTATTCATAGGTGTAATCGAGAAAAAGAAACTAAAAGTCCGTGGCAACGCACGGGCGTTTTACTAGTTTATGATAAAGGTGCAAAAGAAGTACTCACTTCTCTGAGTTCAGTTCCTGGACCAACAACTAAATATTAGTATGCAATTTTGTGATATAAAATTATAATGACAGATAAACATTTTGAAATTAAAAGACTAATAACAATGAGGGATCAGGCCCAAAATCTTAATGAAAATCTTACTGTTGCCCTCGATCGGTTGGACGACGCCCACCGCGAGGTCAACCTGCAGACAGACCGGGAAGATAGGTACGAAGCGCTTTACATAAAAAACGGTTGATAATCTCGACAAGGAAAAGGGGAAGGAGGGTGGGAGTTGGCAGTGACAGCCATCACTACAGGGGGCATTTGCCCCCCCCCCCTCCTCGGCGCACTTCACCATGTTGTATCTATTCAATAGTTATTTTATAGTTGAGCACGTTATATCACATGTACATGGTGTATTGAGACTTCATTTGCTAACTAAAATTAAAAATAATTATGCTTATGCCTTTATTTTATTTTCAGGATATACGATATATATTGTTAAAAGTATATATATGTTACACTATTAAGGTTCATTGTCAACAAATTCTTGGTTTCTATTTGCATGGCTTCTGCTTGCATGTACTGACAACAAATTCCATGGTGGACAATTTTCACGAGCAAGTGCCAATTCTTATGCAGGCACATACTATTTATTGTTCCAGCTTGAAAGTTTTGGCTATTGTTTGAGTTAATAGGAATCATGCACTACTAAGACAGGACGTGTCAAGGTGAAGCACCAAGCCCATTCCATGTCTCTCTATCTATGCACAAGATCGCCAAATGGACAGCCACCAAAAGGCCAAAGGATCATCACATCAACAATAGCAACAAGACTAAAGCGAGAACCGGCAAGACTAAAACTTGCAACTAAAACAGAGTGAATGCAATCTATCCCTCTTGAGTATTCAGATTGTTGTACCACCACGAATTTATTGTATGTGGCATGGAAAATCTATTGACTATACCATAGCAAATTGTTGTTCTGTATGTAGCATGGCAATTTCATATTACATATAGGTGGATTTTTGTTTCATTGTGTCATGGCAATTTTTATTTTAGTTATTATTCATGTATTTTAAATATTGAAACACGGCAAATTTTCTTTTCATATTTGGGTAGATTTCAATCGAGATCATGACAAACTCACTTTTTGAAAAGTTCGTCATCGATTAAGTTCCTAAATATTTTTTCTGGCAAATAACACATATTTTGCTAGTCGCATTGAAGACCTACAAATCCGAACCTGCCTTACAAATCTGGATGGATGGAGTATCACTTTGCAAGGAAGATAAATATCTCATTACAAATTGACAAGCAGATTATCTTTCTGCAAAGAGAAACATTCACTTGTTTATTTTTTATTTTACAGAAAAACATAAATATACCATCGACTATTCTGAAAATATTTTATATTTTTTGGATGGGTGTTGTTTGAGACACATCAATCGGGGGTTTTATGTCAGCTTTGAATTGAAAAATCAAAGTTTTCAAATATTTTATACTATTTAAAACATGAATCTACGGTGATGATGTGTTGTATTTCCACCTCTGAAACGTGCCTTCCAAGAAAATTGGTGCGCTGAAATCTTACAACCAAGTCCCTAATATTTTGCATCCAACCCCCTAAATTTTTTGTTTCCTTACAAACAAGGCCAAAATTTTGACAAGTAGTGGGAATTCTGGCCGGAAATTTCGGCAGCATAACGCGTTGGGAAGAATCGCAACATGCACAACGGTGCTACAATTGCTCCATGACCATGTCTTCAATTGTGTGTGTTCTGGTGGATCTTGCCTATGCAATTATTTCTAGATTATCTCAAAAGGAATTTGTGGTGCGCAACAGAACTTAGCTAAGGCAGTGTTCTTTGTTTAACTCACTCATAGAGTAAATGTGTTGCTGATGACATTGGTGATGGTGCTTGGGGTGACTCTAAGAGCCTGCTTACCCTGACATCATTTTTCAAGCTTGGGATAAACTCAATCATGAGCATCGTGGGCTGTGATAACCCACAAGTATAGGGGATCGCGACAGTCTTCGAGGGTACTATTTCGCCCAAATTTATTGATTCGATACAAGGGGAGCCAAAAAATATTTATGAGCGTTAGCAGTTGAGTTGTCAATTCAACCACACCTGGAGAGCTCAATATCTGCAGCAAAGTATTTAGTAGCATAGTAGTATGATAGTTTTGATAGTAACAGTAATAGTAGCAATAGTAATGGTGAAAGTAGCAGTAGCAGTTTTGTAGTGATTGTAACAGCAGCAGCAGCAGCAACAGTAGTAACTTAGCAAAGATCAATATGAGCAAAGCGTAGGCGTTGGATCGGCGATGGATATTTGTGTTGGATGACATTCATCATATAACAGTAACAACCTAGAGCGATACACAATAACTCCAATTCATCAATTCACCGTAGGCATGTATTCCATATATAGTCATACGTGCTTATAATAAGAACTTGCATGGCATCTTTTGTCCTGCCCTCCCGTGGCAGCGGGGTCCATAAGAAAATCTAAGGGATATTAATGCCTCCTTTTAATAGAGAACCAGAACAAAGCATTAACACATGATGAATACATGAACTCCTTGAATTACAGTCATCCCTAGAGAGTATCCCAACTATTTTCACTTTGGGGTCTACGGATCAGAACAATAACAAGTGCATTCAACTAGTAGATAGGATCAAGAACTCAAATATATTCATGAAAATATAGAGGGTTCAGATATGAAATCATGGCACTTGGGCCCTAGTGACAAGTATTAAGCATAGCAAAGTCATAGCAACATCAATCTCAGAACATAATGGATACCAGGGATCAAGCCCTAACAAATTGACTCGATTACATGATAAATCTCATCCAACTCCATCACCGTCCAGCAAACCTACAAAGGAATTACTCACTCCCGGTGGTGAGCATCATGGAATTGTTGATGAAGAAGGGTTGATGATGATGATGGCGACAAGTCCCCCTCTCCGGAGCCCCGAACGGACTCTAGAACAACCCTCCTGAGGAAGAACATGAGGTGGCGGTGGCCTCGTATCGTAAAACATGATAAAACTTCTTCTCTATTTTTTCTTGGGGAAACAGAATTTATAGGCTTGGAATTAGGTCAGACGATCACCTGTGGGACCCACAAGGCATCGGGGCATGTCCTAGGGGGGGTAGGCGCTCCCTGTTGCCTTGTGGGCAACTGGTGGCCCCCCTCCAATGGATCTTCTTTCTAGTATTTTTTATTTATTCAATAAAAAATCTCGGCAAAGTTTCGTCTGATTCCGAGTACTTTTATTTCTTCACAAAAACAACACCATGGCAGTTCTCCTGAAGACAGCATCAGCCCAGGTTAGTTTCATTCAAATATATGCAAATTAGAGTTCAAAACAAGAGCAAAAGTAGATAAGATGGAGACGTATCTGGCTAGAGATAGAGACTTCACCAATTTGATGGGGAGCATATAAGCACTGAAATAGTGTAAACTTTTTTGTTCTATGAGATGTGGTATTGAACCACCATTCTATAAAACACAAGCAAGAGCACCATTTCCTAGTTCAACAAAAGCCATGCTCCACAAATAAGCTTCTAGGCATCGATTCACTCTTTATTTATGTCCATCAAACTAAATATGATGAGTTTTGCTCATGTTTAAATACACCTTAAGATATTTAAATAGTGATTGCCAGAAGTTGCTGGTAAAAACTATGTCCCTATCAGTTACCATAGAGACTGGCATGCCACGGAGTTTAGAGACGTTGTCTATAAATGCTTGCAGCATAGTGTGCACAACAAATGGGTGTGCTAGTAGTATGAATTGAGTGTATTTTGTAAATCATTCTACTACCACTAGGGTCACCTCTTTTCCATTCGATAGGCAGACCTTCTACAAAATCCATTGATATATTACTCCATGCCATATAGAGAATTGGAAGTGGGTCCAATAAGCCTAGATATGACAGTGCTCAGCTTTTGCTCTCTCACACACATGACAATTCTACACAGACTCTTCCACAATAGTTTTCAAATTGTCCCAATAGAATATCTTCTTGATTCTATGATATGCGGCTCTAATCCCGGAAGGTCCACCAATAGGAGAAGTATATGTGTAGAACTTGTGCCCCCTTCGTAAGCTAACCCACAATGCTTCCTTCATTAGAAACTGAGAGTGTATACCAATTATAGGCCATTGTGCTCTGTGTGGGCCTCCAGGGCAACGCATATCCAGGCTCATATGACTTGTTATGCGATACACACAACACATCGATGTGGTAGCTTGACTACCCATCATCGCTTACCTTGAGAATGTTATTTTAGTGTCAAATACAACACATCATCAAAAGATTATTGAAGCCATTATTTTATCAAAAAATAAAACATCATGCCAATGATTTAGTGACAAACTCCACATAAGCATATATGCTCCAGAGTTTCTATTCGTGTATATCTAAATATAAAGGGTGCTATCAAGACATTCCATAGACCATACTATTTAGAATTCCCTGCTATTGTGTTTAACGACACACACGCACACACAATATGTTCACGCAAATTGCACAAATTAATTCATGCAAATGGTGTTTAAAGATAGACATTCGATTTCGTCTTCAATATATTTTTAATGGCTCAACGAATAGAAAAAATGTAACATTTATTACAAGCATATAATTTAGATTTACAATATATAATATCTATTATGCTGATTTGAGAAAAGTGATTTATAAATAAAAGTTTACTGTTAGTATAAATAATTATATTTATTTTAATTAGCCCTGAAGCTAAAAGTTACACCAACTAAGAGGCCAAATTAAGGAGTAGGAACTGCAGGAGAAGCACTAGGACACAACCAGTGGGACAACCAGTATGACAATCAGTTGTACCAGCAATGGGGGTCAACAACCTAGGATCCATGGGTGCAAAAGTGGTTACCACGAAAACACCTAAGAAGAAGCCCGAACACGCCAACAACATCCAGCAAATTTTTTGTTACAGCGCTGCCAAATTGTGCTATCTTCTTCTGTCCAGGATGCACCATCTTTTTACCCCCGGTGTGCTCCTCTTGGCGGACAGAGATGTGGAAGTGGGAGAATCAGAAAGGTACCAATGACGAGGGTGCTGTAGGTGTCGAGCAGACGAACGGGGTGAAGTTAGGCAGGACCGAGTGGAGGGAATCATTCATGGCCGAAGATGGAGGGGGCGAGGGTGGCGAAGAGGCTGCGAGGAGGTGGAGGCAGCGGCGGTGGCGCCTGTGGGCTAGGGCTTTTTGGGTCACGGGGGGAATGGGATCTGTGAGTGAGTGGCGGCGGGGGCGGTTCAGGATCTGCGAGGGACAGAGGGATGGCTTTCTAATGCTCCCGTGCTACCAAGCATCTGGACCATTGGATCCTAGATCCAACGGCCAGATGTAGAGCTTTGCAAAATTGTAGGGAGCCCCCCATGGATTCCATAATTATGCTTATAGATCGATGGAAATAATTTGAGAAATATCTAATCTAGCAACACTGAACCATCATCAATCAACTGCAAGATCTCCTTGACTAGCTAGGTGATACGAAAGCACTAGTGTTGGATGGAATCCCTCCTAGTTTTGTTTTCCCCAATGAACCCATATCATCTAACCCCGAGTGTTTGCTGCTGGAGAGCAACAAGCCTTCTTTTATGCCATCAAGAAGGTGCAAACCATGAAATTTGCTTGTTAATAGCAATCAATAGCAATAGAACTAGTATAACTAATAAGGTACTGAATCAGAACACTACAATTGTATAGCCATTAAGTAGTAGCAACGAACACACCATGATGCCGGTCAGGGTGGATGGCGTGGAGCAGGTTAAGCCCAGCGAGAATGACTCTTAGTGATTGGACAGTGTGACTTATTTTTCTCATGGTACATAATGAAAATTCAACTTGTAAACGGTAGCATGTGCTCATGAAATCAAACCTAAGTTAATGGTAGAAGGGGACTTTGAAGCTGCTAGTTCAGCAAAAGACATATTCTGGCAAGTCCCGGTTTTGCAACAGTGGTTTCAACGGAAGACACGCTCTAGCAAGTCTTAACATCAGAACCCGACCTTGCTTCTAATAATGCCCACTGCTTCAACATTCATCATCTCGGACTATTCAATTGCAAACTGAAACCTATAAAGGAAAAGAAAATCGGCTTAGTAGCATGCAGAGCTACTCATATCAACCTATGCATACATATACAGAACCTCTCTTTTATGACACAACAAATTATCATGCACGTAACACTAGTAGTTTGGATATAGCTAGGTGCCTAGGTGTAGTGCGTGTGCTTAAAAAAAATCGACTGACCCCTAATACTATTTTCAGGCATGCCACGCCCTTTCCAAATTCACTGAATGTAAAAAAAATCAGGACTTTTGGTCAGTAAGGTAATTTCTCATGGGGTATTTATTGGGATTTGCGGTTACCGCCTGATAACCATTTTTTCTGCTCGGTACCCAGAACCTTGGTTTGAGGTCACTTTGAATTAATCGTTTCCTGGATGTCAACTTGAACTTTAAAAAGGACAGGTTGTACACTTGTTTGCTAACTAGAAATTAAATGCTATGCAATTGCACTAAGTGTTTATTAGATGAATAAAACAATGGCATGTTTGCTTGCATGGGTTTTCTATAATCCAAATTGATGTCATCTCTCAATCATATATACATGGCGCTCAGTAGAGGAGTTAGTACCGTTGATTTGGTGTGCGCGAGATGAAGGCTGGAACTTGGATCACCGCAGGGGGCATAACGACGACCACCTACTTGTCCGGTCATCGTGAACAAGTAGGTGAGATAGCAAACGTGGCAAACACCCATAACGTGGATGGGCCAAACCGGCCCAAGACAAAAAAAGAGAGGACAAAACCGAGATTGAACAAAAAAACACGAGTTAATCAGGGAAGCATCTCACGCAAATGAAGGAAATATGCCCTAGAGGCAATAATAAAGTTGTTATTTATATTTCCTTACATCATGATAAATGTTTATTATTCATGCTAGAATTGTATTAACCGGAAACTTGATACATGTGTGAATACATAGACAAAACAAAGTGTCCCTAGTATGCCTCTACTTGACTAGCTCATTAATCAAAGATGGTTAAGTTTCCTGACCATAGACATGCGTTGTCATTTGATGAACGGGATCACATCATTAGGAGAATGATGTGATGGACAAGACCCATCAGTTAGCTTAGCATATTGATCATTAAGTTTTATTGCTATTGCTTTCTTCATGACTTATACATATTCCTCTGACAATGAGATTATGCAACTCCCGAATACCGGAGGAACACCTTGTGTGCTATCAAACATCACAACATAACTGGGTGATTATAAAGATGCTCTACAGGTGTCTCCGAAGGTGTTTGTTGGGTTGGCATAGATCGAGATTAGGATTTGTCACTCCGAGTATCGGAGAGGTATCTCTGGGCCCTCTCGGTAATGCACATCATATGAAGCCTTGCAAGCAATGTGACTAATGAGTTAGTTACGAGATGATGCATTACGGAACGAGTAAAGAGACTTGCCGGTAATGAGATTGAACTAGGTATGATGATACCGACGATCGAATCTCGGGCAAGTAACATACCGATGACAAAGGGAATGACGTATGTTGTTATGCGGTTTGACCGATAAAGATCTTCGTAGAATATGTAGGAGCCAATATGAGCATCCAGGTTCCTCTATTGGTTATTGACCGGAGATGTGTCTCAGTCATGTCTACATAGTTCTCGAACCCGTAGGGTCCGCACGCTTAACGTTCGATGACGATTTGTATTATGAGTTATGTGTTTTGGTGACCGAAGTTTGTTCGGACTCCCAGATGAGATCATGGACATGACGAGGAATCTCAAAATGGTCGAGAGGTAAAGATTCATATATTGGAAGGTTGTATTCGGACTTCGGAATGGTTCTGAGTGATTCGGGTATTTTACCGGAGTACCGGGAGGTTACCGGAACCCCCCGGGAGAGGTAATGGGCCACATGGGCCATAGGGAAGAGGGGAGGCAGCCCCACAAGGGGTGGCTGCGCCCTCCTCCCATGGGGAGGCCGAATTGGTTTAGGGAAGGGGGCGCCACCCCCCTTTCCTTCTCCTACTCCCTCTCCTTCCCCCTTTCTACCACCAAGAGAAGGAAAAGAAGGGGGGCCGAATCCTACTTGGACTAGGACTCCAAGTAGGACTCCCCCCTTGGTGCGCCCCCTCTAGGCCAGCCACCTCATCCTCCCCTCCTTTATATACGTGGGCAGGGGGCACCCCAAAGGCACATGAGATATTCTCTTAGCCGTGTGCGGTGCCCCCCTCCACAGTTTACTCCTCCGGTCATAGCGTCGTAGTGCTTAGGCGAAGCCCTGCGCGGATCACATCACCAACACCGTCGCCATGCCGTCGTGCTGACGGAACTCTCCCTCGACCCTCTACTAGATCAAGAGTTCGAGGGACGTCATCGAGCTGAATGTGTGCTGAACACGGAGGTGCCGTACGTTCGGTACTTGGATCGGTTCGATCGTGAAGACGTTCGACTACATCAACCGCGTTAACTTAACGCTTCCGTTTTTGGTCTACGAGGGTACGTGGACACACTCTCCCCTCTCATTGCTATGCATCTCCTAGATAGATCTTGCATGAGCGTAGAATTTTTTTGAAATTGCATGCTACGTTTCCCTTCAGCAAAACACTTCAAACGCACCAAGTGAAGCCTAGCTTAGCCGCTTTAATTGTTCTATATATTAGGCATTAATTTTGAACCACGTGCATCTAAAGGGCCCTTTACTAAAATCAATGAAGTTATATGCAAACCAGGATCAACAAAATGATGGTGGATGAACCAGGAAATCAACGGGTCCTACATTGTTAAGAAAAATGAATCACTATTTGCATTAACAACATTCAACCATCCGGACAGTCCTAGGCTTCATCGATTGTTAGGAGATAGAATATTTTGGCAAATTTAGATAGTGATATACATTGATAAATGTTTGGCGTACATGGAAGGTCAAGCAACATAGACAATGAGAGAAAGATAGAGATATTACAAAAATACATATCTAACATGAGGAAAACAACACCGCTAATTCAAAATAAAGGGTTGATAAAATGAAAACCAATACTAGAACGAATATAATGGTACTGTTCTTTTGGAATAGTTGGAGTTGCTTACCACATATGTCACATGGTAATGGTATAGCTCTTTATTGACCAAGAAATTGCACTGTTGAAGACAATTATAAGAAATTTTTGCTAATCCAAATAGATGTTATCTCGATTTGTCCAACAATAATTTGTCGGGAAGCATATGCCTGACTGGTTGTTCACAAATGAAGCCACGCTGGTTTACCTGAATCTTGCAAACAAGTCACCAGTTGGATCGCTATCCTTTTGGAGATCTTGTTTAGTGATCACTTGATGGGGCTAGTAGCTAAGCGCACAGAAACACACATCAAGAGGCGTGCAAAGGCGCCCTAGCCTACAACAAACTCGACCTTGCAGGGTGGTCCCTAAGCTGTGGTGGCGATCCCACATGCGCTATCATGAAACTGATTGGACATTTGATCGTGCACGCTCTTCCAGTTTCCGCCGAGCTTTTCTTCTCCCATTATGCACGTTCCACCTCTGTTCAACACAAACACAACACACAAACCCCAATGGCGAGGTTTCTTGTACTCCTTATATCTCCATACTTAAATAAATTAAAAAAATGATTTGCAGGACATAAAATCAACATGGGCAGGGGCCATTTTGTGAAACCCTGGATTTTGCCCATTTCTTTTTCCTTTTTATTTTGGTCTGGATTTGCTTTTCTATGGCTTAGTAATCCTGAAACCTGGAGAGATCACCCTTGATTCCTCTCCCAAGTGGCTTGCCAACCTCAAAATCATCCCAAGACCTTGTCATTTCCATCTTGGACCAATCCCAATATTCTTTTCTTGGGAATATTCCTTTTTCTATTAAAGGAATAACCCTGTCAGCTCTGAGTTGTGAAGCAACTCATATTTCTATCATTCCCAAAATTCCCAAATAATTCTCATAAATCCTTTGGGACATATCTTATCCAGATATGTCAAAATATTCCTTGCCATGTCCAAAACTAATCCACCAAAATTCCTTTTCTGATTCTGCCCCAGTTGGCAGTTTGTGAAGCAAGTACCCTTTATATTGGCCTACTTGCTCTCAAACTTTTTGGGCATTCTTTCCTATCCATATCATTGCCACATGACAAAATTCAACTTTATTTGGATATTAAAACTCCCTTGGCTAATTTCCTAAGTTTCTGGTTAACTGGAAGCTTAATGAAGGAAGTACTATCTAGGAGTATCCAAATAAGTTGAAATTTTTCATGCACCTTCATTTGCCCAAATCATGACTCTCCACCAAGTTTCAACCCTATCCAATCATCTATGTGATCACAGCATCAAATCTTTGTCTCTGGTAATTATTATGGGTTGTGAAGCAACTATAATTTTTATTGCTCCATAATTCATGAATAATTTCCAGAACATTCTTATACCCATATCTAACTTCTCCACCAAATTTGGGATCAATTCATCTTCCCAATAATTCTCTAGAATTATTCCAAGTTTCTGGACAGAGAGGATGCTTGTGAAGCAAGTACCATTTTGGCATGTCCATTTGGTATGAAATTTTTACAGCATCTTAATATGTCCAAATAACCCTTCCTTGCCAAATTTCAGCTCAAGTGGCTTCTTCATTTAAGTGCACCATCATGATCTTGATTCTGGACCAATTGTGCTGTTGCAAAGCAACTATGATGTATATTGGTCCTATTCCTTCCAAAACCCCCAGGATTATAGTCCTTCCTCATCTAATCACTCCAGACAATGCCATTGACCCCAATCAACTCCCTGTTGATCACCAGTGCGCAGCCAAGTTTGCTGCAGCAAACTTTAGGTGACCACTCCCATCTAACTACAGCGCGTTTCATCGAGGCATCACTTCCTGGGGACTGTATCCTGGAGGGACTACTCATTGGACATGACTGGACGGTCCAGAACGCGCCGTATGCGCCAAGGCAGGTGGTGACCACGCGTCGGCCAGGCCAAAACCGCGCTCTGCACGCCGCCCGCCTCTGTCCCAGTCACTCTGGCCTCTCTCTCAACTCCTCCCCATGTCCCCTTGTGCCGACATCGTCCCCGCCGTCCACGTATCCCCTCTAGAACACTCACGGTTGCCGGAGACGGCCGCTGCCGTTCGCTGCCAAGCTCCGCCACGGGCCGAATAGTGAGCAACCGTCGCCATCGTTGTCCTCGCGCCATTTATTGCCCCGGACCGGTCCCGTCGCCTCTGCGTGCTCACGTCGACCTCAAGCCACGCCGCGACGACCCGCCAGCGGCCAGCTCGCCGTACTTGAGGTGACCGCACGGCCATGGCGGGATCCCGCTCGGCCTCCCTCCGTTCCTCTATAAAAGGCCCCTCCTCGGCCTCGCCTCTCCTCATCCACTCCTCTCCTCCTCCCCAACTTCCTCCCCAAGCCCTCAGCCGAGCTGGAGAAGCCCTCCCCACTGCTCATTGCCGCCACGGCCGCCGCTCCCGTCCACCTAAATTCCGGCAAACCCCGCCCCCATTCTTCCTTATTCCACCTCCAGAGATCCCCATCCACACCCCGGAGCCACCCTAGCACTCTCCCTCCTCCTCTGATGGTCCTTGGCCGCGAGCCCTCCGGTGCCCAGCGCCTCCGTCCGCCGCGGCCAACGCCCCGACCAGCCCCAAGCTCCCCAGCGACCATGCTACACCGGGACGGGATCGCCTTGATCCCCTGAGCATGCGGGTGGTCCGGGCGCCGCAAACGGTGGCCCGTGCCGCCGGCAATCGTCGTCGAGAGCCGCCCCTCTCGTCTGGTACTCGGGCGCGCGTGAGAGGAAGCGAGGAAGACGACGACCCCCTTCCCCTGCCAGTGGGTCCCGCGCGTCAGCCTCACGCGTTGACCGGGCCGGCCCGCTGACGTGGTTAAGTGGAGACGTATTCCACAGAGTACGCCTTCCCTTAACCGAAAGCGCATTCCAGTTGTTCTTCGGGCCTAAATACGTATTCTCTTCTGGAAAGCGTATTTCAGAGAAAGGCACGTTCTGTTTAATCTGCCAGGGACCCGTTTGTAGAGTTATTTTTGCAGATTGGTCCCTGAACTTCGTCGGGCTATAACTTTTTATCCACAACTCCGATCGAGGTGAATCCAACGCCCACGTCTTCGTCTCGTCGAGCCCGTCGTGCTGGTATCATTTTCACTATGTGGTCCCACTGTGAAAATGACCATTTTTGCCCTTGCCCGTAAACAGCCCCCTCCGAGAGAGAACTGTTTCCGGCAATCGTTTCTACGAGCTTCTCGCACTTCATTCCGATGACTCCTTCATCTCCAGGCAAGCCACAACTCTCATCTGCATCATCGCATTGCAATGTCATAGTTTAACTATTTATTTTAACAGCAAGTATGAGCATCTGTGAAATGAGTTGGATTATGCAATGTTGGAGTTAATTTTCGGATAGGTGACTACCATGTTGATTACTGGATTATTAGTGACTAGTAGCTTACCCACTTGTTGATACTATGATGTTGAGATCACTGTCTATGATTATTTTGGAGTTCATCTGGCAGTTCATGGATATGAACTAGTAGCAGTAGCCTAAGCATGACGGTTATTGGATTACTATGATATCGGAGTATCAGCTGTGACAGAAAGATTGTTCGGGGATAAGATGCCTAATTTGACCAACTAAGTTAACTTGATGAAACAACCTGGTAATAAGTGAACTTAGTTGGTTGATCGAGAGTCACCTGTCCGGGCTTATTCGTGCAGCCACATTTGCCGGTATGGGACGGCCTTGACTTGGTCTGATCGTGTGCTCTTCCACCGGTACCTCCAAAGAGGGAGGGTTATGCGCGCGCGCTACCCTGGCCCGGTAGGCGGCGATAACCCTGTGAGCCCAGTTGAGTTATTGGATCCAGGTCCCCGTTTGGGATAGTTTTTTTGGCCAGGACACTGGCAGGTGTCTTGAGGACACGGGGCCACCCAGGGCTTGACTCCAAGAGGGAGTATGATTGCCGGTCGTACGATGGAAGAGTCACGGGTCAGGCGGGTTTCGTCGGAACGTCGTTGGTCCACCCGAATGGGAGCACGAGGCCATGAGTTCCGTGGTGTGGGTAAAGTGTACAACCTCTGCAGAGTGTTAAATCTATTCGAATAGCCGTGTCCACGGAATTGGACAGCCCGTCCAGACCTCTATAGGAGATCAACCGTTATAATGACAGTAATGATGGGAGAACTCATCTGAGTATGGTAACAGTCGGATATCATGCCATGGGCAAGTATTGGTAACGGTCTCGAGGATGATCGTTGGATGTTCTGGGAGTGATCATGAGTTGGTCACCAGAATGCTGGGAGAGTAACCTGTCATTACTCATTTCAACCATTCCGTCGGTAACAATAAATCTTAACTTAATCTTGATTGCTGTGATGTTGTCTTGCCTTAATGCTGATGTTTGTTGTGAGCTTGCGAGTACATTCAAAGTACTCACCTGGCGTGTCATGCCAGTTTGCAGGTCATGCCATGATTGCTTGATTGTCAAAGATGATGATTGCGCGAGCTAGGATACGCGTTCCAGCCAGAGTCCCTGCGGAGTGGAGTCCATCACCGACGTCGTTGTTCCGCTGCCGAGAGTTGCTTCGCTCCCTCAGGTCAATCCGATGTTAGCATAGAGCTATTTTGAGCAGGCGTAGTGTCGCCGTGCCGATGTAATCCTTGTACCCTTGTAACCGTATTTATAGCAATAAAGAGCTGATTTGTTCTATGCCAACAGTGCCGTATTCCAGTGGACTTGTCCCTGGGACTGGAATACGGGGCGTTCCGGTTTCCTCTGAGCCGGGGTGCCACACATTTGCTCCCCCCTCCTCGGCACACTTCACCATGTTGTACCTATTCAATAGTTATTTATAGTTGAGTATGTTATATCGCATGTAGATGGTGTATTGAGACTGTCGTGGTTTTGTCACGGCAGATGCCCTTGTGAAAGGACTTAGGTGTGGAGCCATCACAACGTAGGTTAGCTTGAAGGGGTTGATTGGGACGAGAGACGCGAGTTTACCCAGGTTCGGCCCCTCACCAACGAGGTAAAAGCCTACGTCCTGCTTTGTGTTGTATTGATTGAGTATCGATTACAAGGGAGCGGAATCGCTTAACCTAGCTCTCGATTGATTGTTACTTGAGTTAACCCGCCGTAGGATCTCGCCTTTATATACATAGGTCGAGGTCCTGGGCTTACAAGAGTCCAAGTCGGATCACACAATGTGTCCAACTCGGGTTCTAAGTCACCTTGCCTTGCTAGGCAATCCGCCATCGGGCGGCTCACATCTCCAGGTTATAGCACTGTCGCCTGGTCTTGGGCCTTCAACAGGCCCGCCTCGTGAGCCGCCTCTAGTCTTCATGTCTCCTTCTTGGGCCTACTTAGGCTTTCTCTATTGAGCCGCCAACAGTATAACCCGGCCCCTCCTGGGCGGGTCACACCATGGGGTTATATCCCCAACATTAGGCCCCAGATTGATTTGAACTTGTTCATGTCAATCTTCACCCTTCTGGTTGGCGAGTCTTTTTCCATTCTTGCAAAACTTGACCTTGAACATATCTTCATAACCCGCCATAAGAAAAAGGTGATGTCACATTATTACATTTAGAAGAATCGTCGTGACGTCACAACGGATCTTTGCATTAACCAACCATTCCGAAAATCAAGGCGCCTCTTTTGGTGAGATAATTATCATGCCTCCTCGATCTCCGCGCATGCCGTTTCACTGTTCCATTTCTTCCTTATAAATAGGGACAAGGGGCCTTCCCGTTCACTTTTTACCCCCCTCGTCTCTGCCTCTTCTTCTTCCTTGAGACCTCAGCCGCGACCGGAGCTCCACCGCGCCAATCGAACTTCACCAGCAACTCCTTCAAAGGCCGCTGCATCAACCTGTTCAGACCAGAGATCCACAGTGCTCGCTCGCTTTTCACCCAAACCATCAGGTAATGCTTCTTTCCTTATTCAGATCCACATTACACTAGTAGAAAACAGGGCTTTGGTCCAGGCCAGATAAAAGCATTAATCCCGGTTCTCTTACGAACCGGGACCAATGGGTGCATCAGTCCCGGTTCGTGAGGCCAGGGCGCCGACCGGCCCTCGGGAGCCATAGGTCCCGGTTCGTCTGACCCCTTTGGTCCCGGTTCTAGACACGAACCGGGACCAAAGGGCCTCGCTCCTGGCGCAGCCCCTTTAGTCCCGGTTGGTGGCTGGAACCGGGACCAAAGAGCGGGCTACTGTCCCGGTTCTTGCCACCAACCGGGACTAAAGAGATGCCTATATATACCCTCGCCCCTGCCCACCCTCTCCTCTATTTTTTGGACTTGTGGGAGGTGTGTGCATGCGCTGCTCTGTTCTCCCTTCTATGCATGCACATGAGGTGTTCGATGAAATGCCCGAGCCACACTTAAGCTTTCTCCTCTCCAAGCTCGACCTCCAAGCTCCATTTTCCCCAAGATTTGTCTAGGTTTGGCGGTCCGTCCCGTCCCCGTCCTCACCACCGTCGATCGCCCGCGCCGATCTCGTCGCCGGCACTACCGTGGTGAGCCTCTTGTTCTTATCTTCTTTTTAAAAGAAAACAAAATTCTTACTTGTATGATTTAGATAGATACTTGTATAATTTTCTTACTTTTATTATTGTTTGTTATTATATAGTGCCATGGTTTTGGTATCCGCCCCGTCGGCCCTCGTCCTGTCTATGATTCGGATGTCGTATATTATCTTTATTATTATTTGTTTCATTTAGTGTTTATGACAATTATGCCGACCAACGTGACATAGATGTTTTTATCTAGGAGGTATGTGAACCAGAAATTCCAACCGACCCTCTTGCCGAGAGGTTAAATTTAGTTGAAAAAGAAAACAATTACTTGAAGAAAAAATTGAAAAGAATTGAGGAGGAGAAGATGGAATTGGAGTTGCATGTTGTGGATGTCGTCGATGATCACAAGATCAAGATGGATGCAATGCGCTTGAAGATTAGAAAGATTAGAAAATATGCCATTCATAAATGAGGCTTGGTATCATTATGCCGTTGGATCAATTGTTACCTTAGTTGTGATTATGATCGCATTTGTTGTTGCATTTAAATGTTTTACATAGTTGTATGTTAGTTTCAATATATGTTTTAATTAGATGCTCTAGAGAGCTATATGTTGTTCAATGAGAACTATGTATGAACTTTATGTATTTATTTTTTCAGTAATAACATTTGATCACTACTGTACTTTGGTTTTAATGTGATGATGAACTTGTATTAATTTGGTCACTTCTCTATTTATGATGTTCTGTAATGGTTTTTGATACACTTAATTATATAATGCACGCAGATGAACCAGCAATGGATGTATGGTGACAGACGCACCTCCGAGTACATTGATGGCATGCATAATTTTCTCGAAGTGGGTGAGGCAAACAAGCAGAATGGTTTTATGTATTGTCCATGCCCTGTCTGTGGGAATACGAAGGATTACTCTGACTCAAAAACCCTTCATATCCACCTGCTCGAGAAGGGTTTCATACCACACTATAATGTTTGGACCAAGCATGGAGAAAGAGGGGTTATGATGGAAGACAACGAAGAAGAAGAGGATGATGACAACTATCCCCCTGAATACAGTGATACTGCAATGGGGGAGCTGAAGATCAAGAGGAACCAGACGATGTGCCCGATGATGATCTTCGTCGGGTCATTGTTGATGCAAAGAGAGAATGCCAAAGTGAAAGGGAGAAGTTGAAGTTTGATCGCATGTTAGAGGATCACAAAAAAAGGTTGTACCCAAATTGCGAAGATGACAACACAAAACTCGATACCACACTGGAATTGCTGCAATGGAAGACAAACAATGGTGTATCTGACAACAGATTTGGGAAGCTACTGAAAATAATGTAGAAGAAGCTTCCAAAGGATAATGAATTGCCCGGCAGTACGTACGAAGCAAAGAAGGTTCTATGCCCTCTAGGATTGGACATGCAGAAGATACATGCATGCCCTAATGACTGCATCCTCTACCGCGCTGAGTACGAGGATTTGAACGCATGCCCGGTATGTGGTGCATTGCGGTATAAGATCAGATGAGATGACCCTGGTGATGTTGAGGGCGAGCGCCCCAGGAAGAGGGTTCCTGCCAAGGTGATGTGGTATGCTCCTATAATACCATGGTTGAAACGTCTGTTCAAAAACAAAGAGCATGCCAAGTTGATGCGATGGCACAAAGAAGACCGTAATAAAGACGGGAAGTTTAGAGCACCCGCTAACGGGTCGCAGTGGAGAAAAATTGAGAGAAGGTGGGGGGACTTTGCAGGTGACGCAAGGAACGTATGGTTTGGTTTAAGCACAGATGGTATTAATCCTTTTGGGGAGTAGAGCAGCAATCCTTTTGGGAAGTTCATTATGATGCTAGTGCTCATCCAAGGCCCTAAGCAACCCGGCAACGACATTGATGTGTACCTAAGGCCATTAGTTGAAGAACTTTTACAGCTGTGGAATGGAAAAGGTGTACGTGTGTGGGATGAGCACATACATGAGGAATTTGACCTACATGCGTTGCTGTTTGTAACCATCAATGATTGCCCTGCTCTCAGTAACCTTTCAGGACAGACAAACAAGGGATACCACGCATGCATGCACTGTTTAGATGACACCGAAAGTATATATTTGGACAAATGCAGGAAGAATGTGTACCTGGGACATCGTCGATTTCTTCCGACCAACCATCAATGTCGAAAGAAAGGCAAGCATTTCAATGGTGAGGAGATCACCGAAAGAAGCCCGCCCTCTGTACTGGTGATCACATACTTGATATGGTCAAGGATTTACAAGTAATCTTTGGAAAGGGTCCTGGCGGACAATCTGTTCGGAATGACCCTGAGGGACGCGCACCCATGTGGAAGAAGAAATCTATATTTTGGGACCTACCCTATTGGAAAGACCTAGAGGTCCGCTCTGCAATTGACGTGATGCACGTGACGAAGAATCTTTGCGTGAACCTGCTAGGCTTCTTGGGCGTGTATAGGAAGACAAAAGATACACCGGAGGCACGGGAGGACCAGTAACGTGTGCACAAAAAAGACGGCATGCATCCAAAGAAATATGAAGGTCCTGCCAGCTATGCTCTTAGCAAAGAAGAGAAGGAAATCTTCTTTGAATGCCTGCTCAGTATCAAGGTCCCGTCTGGCTTCTCGTCCAATATAATATGTAGGGACGGGAATTCTTGGGCTCAAGCACACTACACAGTTCTACAGAATTCTACCTTGGTGACCCCGTATGTCAATGAACACAAGAATATTCTACGCTCCAAACACCTAGAGCAGTGTGACAACTGGATTACATGTGAACACATCAGGACTTTCGGTAGTTGGTTGCAAACACATCTCATGGGTAACACCACTGTTGGAGATGAGCTGTACTCGTTGGCCAGGACACCATCTTCGACTATATTGACTTACAAAGGGTACGAGATAAATGGGAATACATTTTACACGATCGCCCAAGATCAAAAGAGCACCAACCAAAACAATGGTGTACGCTTTGATGCAGCAACCAAGAGGGGAAAGGACACATATTATGGTTACATAGTGGACATATGGGAACTTGACTATGGACATGATTTTAAGGCCCCTTTGTTTCGGTGCAAATGGGTCAATCTGTCAGGAGGTGGGGTACAGGTAGACCCACAGTACGGAATGACAACAGTGGATCTGAACAATCTTGGGTACACAGACGTACCATTCGTCCTAGCCAATGATGTGGCGCGGGTTTTCTATGTGAAGGACATGTCTACCAAACCGAGAAAAAGAAAAGATAAGAAAGCGAATACATCATACGATGAGCCAAAGCGCCACATAATTATTTCAGGGAAAAAAGACATCGTGGGAGTGGAGGGCAAGACAGACATGTCTGAAGATTATGAAAAGTTTCATGAAATTCCTCCCTTCAAAGTGAAGGCTGACCCAAGCACCCTGTTAAACGATGAAGACTATCCATGGTTACAGCGCAATAAGCAAGGGACACACGTGAAGAAAAAGTGAAGACTTTCTCTCCACAACTATTCTGATGATGGCTTTTATCTAGAATATCACTACAGTTACATGTCAAGAAATGAAATGCCTTTTGTAACAGATAAGTTTTCGTCCGAAACCCAGATACTTCGAAAGAGATTGTCCATTTTGTACATGAAGTGCATCCAGTTTTTGCCGTAACCCTCTCAACTTTTTAGCACATGTTATGTGGGTGAAATGATGATACCATGCCAACTTTCAACCTTTTCAGAGTTCATTTGTACTGCTTTTCAATTTCAGGGTCATTTAGCTCAACAAATTAGTAAATGCATGAAAAATAGCAAATGAAGTCAGAAAGGGTTGAAAATTGATGATGTGGCTTTGAATGGTGCATGTTGAACGCACAAAAAGTCTGGAGTTGAAATAAGTTAAAAAAATATGAAATGCCTTTGTAACAGATGAGTTTTCGTCCGAAACCCTGATACTTCGAAAGAGATTGTCCATTTTGTACACGAAGTGCATCCAGTTTTTGTTGTAACCCTCTCAACTTTTTAGCACATGCTATGTGGGTGAAATAATGATACCATGCGAACTTTCAACCTTTTCAGAGTTCATTTGTACACTTTTTCAATTTCAGGGTCATTTAGCTCAAAGAATGAACTAATAGCAAAAAGAATGAATTGAAAAGCTTTTATAAAACTCTAATAGCAAAAAGAATGAACTAAAAAGCTTTTATAAAACTCTAATAGCAAAAAGAATGAACTAAAAAGAATCAATTAAATATAAGAGTCTTTAATAGCACAAAGAATCAAATAAAAATAATCAAAATAATATTAACTAAAATTATCAAAGTATATTTGTTAAAAACTTAATAGTAAAAAGTATTTTTTGTTACAAACTTTAATAGAAAACTAAAAAGCTTTTATAAAACTCTAATAGCAAAAGGAATCAACTAAAAAGAATCAATTAAAATATTAAACCGATGCAACTAAAATTATATAAAATTTATGCAACTAAAAGTATATACCTAAAAATAACATATGCAAAAAATAACATTAAAAATTTAAAAACATAACATATGCAAAAAATAAAAAAAGGCCCACCTACTAGCCACCACGGCCTGCATACGGCTAGAAGCCCTAGAAATGGGCCAGGATGCAGGCCCGCAATGCAAGTAGGCCCAACAGGGCGTCAGATAGGCATGTACTGCCTGCAGTAGTGAGGAGATCGAGAGGGTAGCGGCAGCAACGCTTATAAACCACTCCGAACCCCTCTCAACTAGCGAGGTGGGACTAAACTTATGGATGCGGCATCACAGCCCTTTAGTCCCGGTTGGGGGCTCGAACCGAGACGAAAGGCCCCCCTTTCGTCCCGGTTCAAGCCACCAACCGGGACCAAAGGTCTCTGCTTCCCGCCCTTTGGGCTGCTGAAATTGACCTTTAGTCCCGGTTGGTGGCACCAACCGGGACGAAAGGGGGGCCTTTAGTCCTGGTTGGTGCCACCAACCGAGACTGAAGGTTGGGGTATATAAGCAGGACTTTGCAAAATTTGCAAAAGCCATTTGCAGTTCCCCCCCGACGCCAAAGACCTCCTCCACGCCGCCAGGCTGCCCGAGCTCGCCGTCGCCTTCGAGACGTCAACAAGCCCGCTCCTCGTCGCCGGACCTCCCCGCCGTCCTCGTCGCCGGAGCTCCTCACCCTCCTCCTCGAGCCATCTCCTCGTCGCCGCCCCCGACGCCGTCCCCGAGCCCGCTCTCGCTCCTCGTCGCCGCCCCCGCCGGCCCTCCTCACCGGCCCTCCTCCCCGACCCCTCGCCGCCCCCGCTGTGAGCCGCCGCCGCCCCGCCCCGGCCCCCCCTGTTTTTTTATTAATTATGTTGTGTAGATATGTATGTGTGCATATGTTTATTATGTATGTATGTATGTTTATGTATGTATAGAAAATGTTGATGCTTAGTGTATATATATGTATGTAGATGTATATGTATATGTGTTCAAAAAAAAGATGTATATGTATGTATCAAGTAGTGGCACTTTTTGTAAAACTTTATAAATTCATAGAAAATTAACCATAACTCCGATGAAAATAATTTATATATGAAAATCGATCAGAAAAATATGACGAATCCGAATATGCTCTCCGTTCGTCTGTCACAAGCAGCTAGCATAGCGAACCTAGAACCGTCCCCCTCCGGTTCATCTGTCCGAAAATGCAGACTTCGGGAAAACATTCCCGGATGTTATCCCCCTTCACCTATATCGTGTAGTGATATCTACTACGCAACTTTATTCTTGTAGATTCGTGCTGGGCCTCCAATCGCAGAGTTTTGTAGGACAGTAGCAATTTTCCCTCAAGTGGATGACCTAAGGTTTATCAATCCGTGGGAGGCGTAGGATGAAGATGGTCTCTCTCAAACAACTCTGCAACCAAATAACAATAAGTCTCTTGTGTCCCCAACACACCGAATACAATGGTAATTTGTATAGGTGCACTAGTTCGGCGAAGAAATGGTGATACAAGCGTAGTAATGATGGTAGATATTGATTTTTGTAATAGTAAGAATAAAAAATAGCAAGGTAGCAAGTAGCAAAAGTGAGCACAAACGGTATTGCAATGCTTAAAAATGAGGCCTAGGGTCCGTACTTTCGCTAGTACAATCTCTCAACAATGCTAATATAATTGGATCATATAACCATCCCTCAAAGTGCGATGAAGAATCACTCCAAAGTTCCTATCTAGCGAAGAACATAAGACGAAATTGTTTGTAGGGTACGAAACCACCTCAAAGCTATTCTTTCCGATCAATCTATCCTAGAGTTCGTACTAAAATAACTACAAGCTATTCTTTCCGATCGATCTAACCAAGAGTTCGTACTAAAATAACACCATATGATACACATCAACCAACTCTAATGTCACCTAGATACTCCAATGTCACCGCGAGTATCTGTGAGTTGATCATACGATATGCATCAAACAATTTCAGATTCATAATACTCAATCCAACACAAAGAACTTCAAAGAGTGCCCCAAAATTTCTACCGGAGAAACAAAAGACGAGAACGTGCATCAACCCCTATGCATAGATTACCCCAATGTCACCTCGGGAATCCGTGAGTTGAGTGCCAAAACATATCTCAAGTGAATCAATATAATACCCAATTGTCACCACGGGTATTCATACGCAAGATATATATCAAGTGCTCTCAAATCCATAAAAGTATTCAATCCGATAAAACGAAATCTCAAAGGGAAAACTCAATTCATCACAACAAGATAGAGAGGGAGAAACGCCATATGATCCAACTATATTAACAAAGCCCGCGATACATCAAGATCGTGACATCTCAAGAACACGAGAGAGAGAGAGAGAGAGTGAGAGAGTAAACACATAGCTATTGGTACAAACCCTCAGCCCCGAGGGTGGACTACTCCCTCCTCATCATGGTGGCCGCCGGAATGATGAAGATGGCCACCGGTGATGATTTTCCCCTCCGGCAGGGTGCTGGAACGGGGTCTTGATTGGTTTTTCGTGGCTACAGAGGCTTGCGGCGGCGGAACTTCTGATGTAGGGTTATTTCTGATGGTTTCTCTATTTATAGGATTTTTTGGCGTCGGTTTCACGCGAAGATGGGCCTCGAGGTGAGCATAACCCACCGGGGCGCGCCCGGGCCCCCTGGCATGCCCCGGTGTCTTGTGCCCTACTCCTTCACCTTCTGGTCCTTCCACAAAGCTTCGGGGGTCTCTTTTGTTCCAAAAAAAATTGTCAAAAAGTTTCAGCTCATTTGGAGAACTTTCATTTCTGCACAAAAAACAACACCACGGTAGTTATGCTGAAAACAGCGTCAGTCCGGGTTAGTTCCATGCAAATCATACCAAAACCATATAAAGTTCTTGTAAACATGGCATGAATACTTCATAAATTATAGATACGTTGGAGAAGTATCAGCATCCCCAAGCTTAATTCCTACTCGTCCTCGAGTAGGTAAATGATAAAATAAATAATTTATGAAGTTTGAATGCTAGCAAAGTGCACAAGTTTGATCAATGATAATTTCAATCACTTTTCCTAGCATCATAATAGCAATTCTTTCTCATAAAACTTCTCATGTTAAAGTAGCAACCAATTCACATGTTAAGGTTCAAACAATGAATTCTCTTGAAACTCAACAACCTATATTCTTAGTCACCAACCAATTGCAATTCAACTTATTCAACAGAGTCTAAGTAAGAGCTCCACATACTCAATCATCATATAGTCTTCCATGATTGCTACTACTCAAAGCATATTCTTAGAACAAATGGCATCCATCGAACACAGAGAAAGATAGGGGCTTAATGTTTCGCCTCCCAACTCATTTATCATAGAGATAATTGTCAACAATAATAAATCATGATCAAATATATTTGACTGGTCATATGTGCCTAGATCTTTCCCCACCACATGATGCTTGCCAACTAGAGAATAATTGAGGTTGAATGAGGATGTAAACTATTGACTCTTTGCATATAAGTAAATACTGAAAAGTAAAAGATAGGCCCTTCGCAGAGGGAAGCAGAGGTTGTCATGCGCTTTTTATTGTTGGATACCCGAGCTCTTAATGCAAAGGAACGTCATGTTATATTGCCCCTTATGATAGCAACCTTTATTATGCAGTCCATCACTTTTATTACTTTGCCATCACAAGTTCATACAACGCTCAATTTTTCCTTACAATAAAAGATCAAACATATTTAGGAGCAATTTTTATTGCTTTATGCACCGATGACAACTTACTTGATGGATCTTATTCAATCCATAGGTAGGTATGGTGGACACTCATGGCAAGAAACTGGGTTTAAGGGTTTTTGGGTGCACAAGTAGTATCTCTACTTAGTACGAATTTTTGGCTAGCAAAAGATCCTAGGCAAACACCACATGTTGGAGGATCCAAGACAATATAACTTCTATGCAAATATACACAACCATAACTCATTACATTGTCTTCCTTGTCCAACTTCAACTAATTTGCTCAAGTTTGAAAATAATTAATGGGTATTCATAATCATAGAAGATTTCCAAGATAATATATTTGCATGTGAAAGTTCTCTTCCTTATAGTAATCATTCATGAATTGCTTGTATGACCAATATTGTGATTGTCAAGCTTCAAAAGATTCCACTTTCTAAACCCAATGTGAAGCTACCACTAGGCATGATATAATTTCAACTTCATGATATTCAATTCATTCAACAATTTACTCATAGGATATAAGTGAAGCACAAGAGTAAATGACAAGCTACTCCAAAAATATATAAGTGAATATCAAGCGAGTAGTTAAGTAAATGGGTAGCTATTTGAGGACTCTCTCTTATTTAAAAGTTTCAGATCTAAGTATTTTATTAAAACAGCAAGCAAAACAAAATAAAATGACATTCCAATAATAGGACATATCATGTGAAGAAGCAAAAACTTAGGCTCAACCGAGGCTAACCGATAATTGTTGATGAAGAAAGGTGGGATGCCTACCGGGGCATCCCCAAGCTTAGATGCTTGAGACTTCTTGGAATATTAACTTGGGATGCCTTGGGCATCCCCAAGCTTGAGCTTTTGTGTCTCCTTAATTCCTTTTATGTCCTGGTTTCCCTAAATCTTAAAAACTTCATCCACACAAAACTCAACAAGAACTTGTGAGATAAGTTAGTATAAATCAATGCAATAACCTTATCATTCTCTACTGTAGAAAATCACTAAAATTATAATTTAACATTGCATACTAAATGCCTCTGCATATTGAATACTCCTATCCTCAAATAGACTCATTAAACAAGCAAACATATGCAAACAATGCAAACATAACAGCAATCTGTCTAAACAGAACAGTCTATAAAGAGTGCAATATTCATCATACTTCCCTAAATCAAAAAATTCTGAAAATTTACCAAACTGTAGAAATTTATTATATATTACTATGCAAAAAAATTAACCTTTTATCACATTCTGACTTTTCTAGAATTTTTTTGCAACAGCGATAAACTTTCTGTTTTGAAACAGCAACTCATATACTTGCAAAATAAGCATGGAAAAGGCTATACTTGACATTTTTATTGAAGTAAAAGATGCAAAACATTATTATAAATAACAGCAAACAAATCCTAGCAAAATAAAATGATGCTCCAAGCAAAACTCATATCATGTGACCAATGAAAATATAGCCCCAGGTAAGGTTACCGATAATGTTGGAGACGAAAGAGGGGATGCCTTCCGGGGCATCCCCTAGCTTAGTTGCTTGGATATTCCTTGAATATTACCTTGGGGTTTCCTTGGGCATCCCCAAGCTTAGGGTCTTGTCACTCCTTATTCTCCTCATATCGATATCTCACCCAAAACTTGAAAACTTCAATCACACAAAACTTAACGGAACTTCGTGAGATGGGTTAGTATGATAAAGACAAATCATTCACTTTGGTACTGTCAAGATAAGATTCATAATTTTTCTCACACAATTCCTACTGTACCTTATCATTTCCACAATTTATATTGAGCAATATAAGCCATAGAAACTACAAAACAAGCAAACTATGCATTGAAAACAGAATCTGTCAAAAACAGAACAGTACATGAAGATCTGAATATTAGTTATACTTGTGCACCTCCAAAAATTCTGAAAATTTAGGAAAACGTATAAAATTTGTATACCCAACTAATGTAAAAAATTCAGAGTTTTTAAACTCTCCAGTGAATTTAAACAATTCTGTTACTGGGCGCAAAAGTTTCTGTTTTTGCACAGAATCAAGTCAACTATCATCCACACTATCCCAAAGGCTTTACTTGGCACTTTATTGAAACAAAAGCTATAAAACATGATTACTACAGTAGATTAATCATGTGAACACACCAAAACAGTAGGTAAAAGTGTTGGGTTGTCTCCCAACAAGCGCTTTTCTTTAATGCCTTTTAGCTAGACATGATGATTTCAATGATGCTCGCATAAAAGATAAGAATTGAAAACATAAAGAGAGCATCATGAAGCATATGACTAGCACATTTAAGTCTAACCCACTTCCTATGAATAGGGATTTTTTGAGCAAAGAACTTATGGGAACAAGAATCAACTTGCATAGGAAGGCAAAACAAGCAAAACTTCAAGATTTTCAAAACATAGAGAGGAAACTTGATATTATTGCAATATGTAAGAGCATATGTTCCCCTCTCATAATAATTTTCAGTAGCATCATGAATGAATTCAACAATATAGCTATCACATAAAGCATTCTTTCCATTATCCACATGCATAGAAATTTTATTACTCTCCACATAAGCAAATTTATCCTCATGAATAGTAGTGGGAGCAAACTCAACAAAATAACTATCATGTGATACTTGATTGGCATAATCATATTCAGCATTAAAATCATGATGAAAAGTTTCATGGATATCATTACTCTTTATATCATACATGTCATCACCATAATCATCATAGATAGGGGGCATGCTTTCATCATAATAAATTTTCTCATCAAAACTTTGGGGACTAAAAATATCATCTTCATCAAACATAGCATCCCCAAGCTTATGGCTTTGCATATCGTTAGCATCATGGATATTCAAAGAGTTCATACCAACAACATTGCAATCATGCTCATCATTCAAAGATTTTTTGTCAAACATTTTATAGAATTCTGCTTCTATCAATTGAGCACAATTTTCTTTTCCATCATTTTCATGAAAGACATTATAAAGATGAACAATATGAGGCTACCTCAAATCCATTTTTTTGTAGTTTTATTTTCTAAACCAAACTAGTGATAAAACAAGAAACTAAAAGATCCAATTGCAATATCTAAAGATATACCTTCATGCACTCACCTCCCCGGCAACGGCGCCAGAAAAGAGCTTGATCTCTACTACGCAACTTTATTCTTGTAGACTCGTGCTAGGCCTCCAAGCGCAGAGTTTTGTAGGACAGTAGCAATTTTCCCTCAAGTGGATGACCTAAGATTTATCAATCCGTGGGAGGCATAGGATGAAGATGGTTTCTCTCAAACAACCCTACAACCAAATAACAAAAAGTCTCTTGTGTCCCCAACACACCGAATACAATGGTAATTTGTATAGGTACACTAGTTCGGCGAAGAGATGGTGATACAAGCATAGTAATGATGGTAGATATTGATTTTTGTAATAGTAACAATAATAAACAGCAAGGTAGCAAGTAGCAAAAGTGAGCACAAACGGTATTGCAATGCTTAAAAATGAGGCCTAGGGTCCATACTTTCGCTAGTGCAATCTCTCAACAATGCTAATATAATTGGATCATATAACCATCCCTCAAAGTGCGATGAAGAATCACTCCAAAGTTCCTATCTAGCGGAGAACATAAGACGAAATTGTTTGTAGGGTACGAAACCACCTCAAAGCTATTCTTTCCGATCAATCTATCCTAGAGTTCGTACTAAAATAACTCCAAGCTATTCTTTCTGATCAATCTAACCAAGAGTTCGTACTAAAATAACACCATATGATACACATCAACCAACTCTAATGTCACCTAGATACTCCAATGTCACCGCAACTATCCGTGAGTTGATCATACGATATGCATCAAACAATTTCAGATTCATAATACTCAATCCAACACAAAGAACTTAAAATAGTGCCCCAAGATTTCTACCGGAGAAACAAAAGACGAGAACGTGCATCAACCCCTATGCATAGATTACCCCAATGTCACCTCGGGAATCCACGAGTTGAGTGCCAAAACATATCTCAAGTGAATCAATATAATACCCCATTGTCACCACGGGTATTCATATGCAAAATATATATCAAGTGCTCTCAAATCCATAAAAGTATTCAATCCGATAAAACGAAATCTCAAAGGAAAAACTCAATTCATCACAACAAGATAGAGAGGGAGAAACACCATATGATCCAACTATATTAACAAAGCCTGCGATACATCAAGATCGTGACATCTCAAGAACATGAGAGAGAGAGAGAGAGATTAAACACATAGCTACTGGTACAAACCCTCAGCCCCGAGGGTGGACTACTCCCTCCTCATCATGGTGGTCGCCGGAATGATGAAGATGGCCACCGGTGATGATTTCCCCTCTGGCAGGGTGCCGGAACGGGGTCTAGATTGGTTTTTTGTGGCTATAGAGGCTTGTGGCGGCGAAACTTCTGATCTAGGGTTATTTCTGATGGTTTCTCTATTTATAGGATTTTTTGGCGTCGGTTTCACGCAAAGATGGGCCTCGAGGTGAGCACAACCCACCGGGGCGCGCCCGGGCCCCCTGGCGCGCCCCGGTGTCTTGTTCCCTACTCCTTCACCTTCTGGTCCTTCCACGAAGCTTCGGGGGTCTCTTTTGTTCCAATTTTTTTTCAAAAAGTTTCAGCTCATTTGGAGAACTTTTATTTCTGCACAAAAAACAACACCACGGTAGTTCTGCTGAAAACAACGTCAGTCCGGGTTAGTTCCATGCAAATCATACCAAAACCATATAAAATTATTGTAAACATGGCATGAATACTTCATAAATTATAGATACGTTGGAGACGTATCATGTAGTGCCGCGTTAGAACACCCCTAACTCTCTCGGGAATTCAACATATCCCCGATAACTCAGACATGAGGGGGGGGGGGGGAGTCCTCGACGATCGTCTGAAACTGATTGTTATAAAACTTGTGAACTTTGGATGATGTTTGCCACTAATCCATTGCTCATATGCATATGATTCCTTGTTGTGATTAAGTCCATGTTTGCCACTAATCCATCTCTCATGTTTGTATATTGCCATGTTGTAATATTTGCAGAAACTATGGACAGAGACTAAGAAAAAGAAGAGTTGTTGGGGGATATAATCCGTGACAGAGCTGATATCACCTTGTCGTTTCTCTACGACACCGATGGTCAGGAAAGAGAGGATGACAGCTCCGGTGATCCAATGGAGGAGGAAGGAGATCATGACGGCTCCGGTGACCGAATGGAGGGGGAAGGAGATCATGACGGCTCCGGTGACCGAACGGAGAAGGGAGCCTTAACTGTTGCAAAGTCTGGCGAGGTATATATATATATATTAATTAAGCCTCTGCTGACTTGATGCATTAATTGTTTTGTATGTACATATATTAACGCTTCTTTCTTCTTTTAGCCCTCCGGATCGAGCCAAACTTCCGTAAGGAGATGAGGCCCGAAGAAAAGGTTGCGCCAGGATGAAAGGTTCACGATCACAGAAGTCGCTCGAAATGGCCAACCGATTGCTCCCAAGCGGACCAAGGACACATTTGTACATCAGTGCGGAGTTGTTGTTAGGGACAGCATCCCGATCAGCATCCAAGAATGGAATAAGAAGAAGGACCCTGAAGTTCCTTATGTCCAGGCTAGACTGAAAGATGATCTTTGGAACTCGCTGATGACAAATTTCAGCCTACCGCCAGAGGAGGATCCGAATAACCCAGTTATAGAGCGAAAGGTCAAGGCATTTGCTCTTAAGAAGATGGCAGAACTATTCAAGAACTGGAAGAAAGATTTGAACAAAAAGTTTGTCGAGAAAGACGAGACTCCAGAATTCATCGGTCAGTATGAGAAGATAAGAGATCACTGGCCCGCATTTGTGGCCTACAAGAAATCGGAGAAGGGTAAGCAAAGGTCACTGACAAACAAGCAAAATGCTACAAAGAAGAAGTATCACCATACTACGGGGTCAGGTGGCTATAGCAAAGCTCGACCTACGTGGGACAAAGCTGAGCAAGACATGCTTGCTAAAGGGGTCCAACCGGCGATATTGCACTGGCCAGATCGGGCAAGGACTTGGTTCTTCTGGGTTGGGGGAACTTTGGACCCAGAATCAGGGAAGTGTGTTTGGACGAATGATCAACTTGCAATACCCATCACGAAGCTTGAGGAAGCAATCAAGGCAGCGCAGGAAGGGACGTTCATTCCCGACAGAGAGAAGGATGATCTGACAGAGGCCCTCGGGAATCCTGAACACCCTGGACGAACACGAGGCACTTCAGGCTTCGTTCCGTGGGTGCATGGGTTTCCCGACAACGGTGGTTATAGAAGCCGAGAGAGAAACAAGAAAGAGGAAGCAAGCAAAATGCAGAAGATCAGTGCAAGATTAGCAAAACTAGAGGAACTTGAGAGCCAGCGAGCTACCGGCCAACCATCTCAGCGGCACGAAGATCCTTCCTTCGACACTGCCCCCGAAGCTACCCCACCATCTCAGCGGAGAAGCAACATGGCTTCCACGGAGCTCGTTCAGCCTGATTTCACGGCTCCTTGCTACCCCGTGGATAGTATCACGGAGACTTAACATTGTGTGCTAATGGCGAAATGCCAGAACCTGACCTTGAAGGCGGCGGTCGGCTCTGTTTTACCTCCTCGAGCTGAGGGAACTTTCCATTGCCGTCTGATTCCACATGGCTATGCTATTGTCATGGTGGATGAAATAATGGAGGGATTTGAGGGGCTGGAGCTTGACTACCCTACAGGTGAAGGGGATATTCTTCTGGAAAATGCTTTAACGAGTACCTGTCTATGGAGAAAGGAGAACATTAAGCTTCCAAACTGGACACCGCCTCAGCAGACTCAGCCGGATGAGGCCCCTCAGCAGACTCAGCCGGATGAGGCCCCTCAGCAGAGTCCTCTTCCGCCTCAGCTGTCTCCGACGTGTCAGCGGACTCCGCCTCCTCCTCCGTCTCCTCAGGCGCGTCAGCAGACTCCACCTCCTCCTTCGCCTCCTCCGGCGTGTCAGCGGACTCCGCCACCTCAGTAACAGCAGAAGAGAGCTGCCGCCGCTCCGGCGGCTAGCAGTACAAAAGGCGGGAAGAAATTCAAAGGTGGTCCAATCCTCAGGGCTCCTCCAAAGTTACCATATGAGAGGACTGACAAGGAAACCAACGACATCGTGGATGCCGAAGTGCATGCCCATTTTGAATGGAAACGTCCACCTTCAAAGGAAACAATAGATCCGGTGAAATCAAAGCGCACTCTGGATGCCCTTAAGCGACCACCACCGCCTCCGTCGCAATCCAACTATGACCGATATATTGAAAAGACATATGATGAAGTGCGGCGGTCGGGAAGTACTACCAGTGCTGCAAGATGAAGAAGTGGGAAAAAAATTCTCTAGCTCGGCGAACAGGAGAAGCAATCGTGCCTCCCGCTCAAGGTGTCTAGCGATATCGTCGCTAATCATCCGGGGCTACTGCCCGGTACCAATCTTGGTGATTACATGGGCGATGATGTACAGTTTGAAACAGCTGAGGTAGTAGAGATATTTAGATACGAGCACGGGAAGCCTCTCGTCAAACTTGATCAGCTCCCTCATCTAACAACGATGATGCGAACATTGCATAACTAGTACTTGGAAAGCTGCAGGAAGAATGGGACCGATAGTTTGATGGTGAGAATTAAAGATGAGCACGACCTCATTGGAGTCGACCTAATGCCTGTTGAATTTGTGGAATTATTTCAGTTATTCAATCAAGAGGCCCTTGACAAACAACTCATGACTTGCTACTGTCTGTAAGTATTACTTCTGTAATTAAGTCTCTAGCTCAGCTCGTTCATTACATGTATATATAATTATCCTCACTACATTATGCAGATTGAAGATCGTCGAATGCAAAAGAGGACAAATCTATGACATTGGGTTCATTAGCCCAAATACCATAAATGAATGGACGGTAGAAAATAGAGTTGAAGATACTGAGAAAAACTTGCTACAAGCGTTCCTTCAACATCAAAACAAAAGGGAAATACTCTTTCCTTACAACTTCAAGTGAGTGTTACTGTCTTGTGCATATTCGGTTTCACTTACTCGAGGTTAAGTAATGTAATTGATGAGTTATGCGTGTGTAGGTTCCACTTTATTCTGCTATCCATTAAGCTTGACGGGGGAGTAGTAACTGTCTTAGACTCGAGACGTAAAGATCCCAAGGATTATGCGGACATGACTGCAATGCTCCAGAAGTAAGTTCAATCATTATCGCTGTTGGGGAACGGAGCATGAAATTCAAAAAAATTCCTACGCTCATGCAAGATCTATCCATGGAGATGCATCGCTACGAGGGGGAGAGTGTGTCTACATACCCTTGTAGACCGTTAGCGGAAGCGTCTCACAATGCGGTTGATGTAGTCGAACAATCCTTCGAGCTCCACCGATCAAGTGTCGAACATACGGCACCTCCGAGTTCTAACACACGTTCAGCTCGGTGACGTCCCTCGCCTTCTAGATCCAGCTAGTCGTCGAGGTAGTAGATGAGTTCCGTCAGCACGACGGCATGGCGACGGTGATGGTGTAGAGATTCCGGCAGGGCTTCGCCTAAGCACTCCGAAAATATGACGGTGGCTCTAAACGGTGGAGGGGGGCGCCGCACACGGCTTTGATCAAGTCAATTGTGTGTCTAGAGGGGGCGCCCCCCTCCCGTATATAAAGGAGGGAGGGGCCGGCCCCCTAGGGGTGGCGCACCAAAGAGAGGGGGGGAGTCCTACTAGGAGTGGGACTCCCACCCCTAGTAGGACTCCTCCTACTTGGGGGGAAAGAAGAGGGAGAGAGGGAGTAGGAGAGGGGGTGCGGCCCCCCCACCCCTAGTCCAATTCGGACCCAAGGGGGGGCTGGCGCAGGCAGCCCATGGCTGCCCCCCTCTCTTTCCCGCAGGGCCCAATAAGGCCCATAACTTTCTCCCGGTATTCCCGTAACTCCCCGGTACTCCGAAAAATACCCGAGTCACTCGGAACCTTTCCGACGTCCGAATATAGCCTTCCAATATATCGATCTTTACCTCTCGGACATTCCGAGACTGATCGTCATGTCCGTGATCTCATCCGGGACTCCGACCAACCTTCGGTCACCAATCACATAACTCATATAATACTATTATGTCATCGAACCTTAAGTGTGCCGACCCTACGGGTTCGGGAATGATGTAGACATGACCGAGACGACTCTCCAGTCAATAACCAACAGCGAGACCAGGATGCCCATATTGGTTCCTACATATTCCACGAAGATCTTTATCGGTGAACCTCCTATGTCAACATACGTTGTTCCCTTTGTCCTGCGGTATGTTACTTGCCCGAGACTTGATCGTCGGTATCCCATACCTAGTTCAATCTCGTTACTGGCAAGTCTCTTTACTCGTTCCGTAATACTTCATCATGTAGCTAACTCATTAGCTATGGTGCTTGCAAGGCTTCTGTGATGCTGTATTACCGAGAGGGCCCAGAGATACCTTTCCGATAGACGGAATGACAAATCCCAATCTCGATCCATCACAACCCAACAGACACTTTTGGAGATACCTGTAGTGTACCTTTATAGTCACCCAGTTACGTTGTGACGTTTGATGACACCCAAAGTATTCCTACAGTGTCCGGGAGTTGTATGATCTCATGGTCTGAGGAACATGTATATAACATAGTGAAAGCAGTAGCACTAACATAACGATCATGTGCTAAGCTAACGGTTGGGTCAAGTCCATCACGTCATTCTCCTAATGAGGTGATCCCGTTATAAAATGACAACTCATGTCAATGGTTAGGAAACCTTAACCATCTTTGATCAACGAGCTAGTCTAGTAGAGGCATACTAGGGACATTATGTTTGTTTATATTCACACATGTATATAGTTTCCGGTTAATACAATTATAGCATGAATAATAAACTATTATCATGAACGGAGAAATATGATAATAAACACTTTTATTAATTGCCTCTAGGGCATATTTTCAACAGTCTCCCACTTGCACTAGAGTCAATTAATCTAGTTTACATCTCCATGTAATTAACATCAAATCAGTTCTAGAGCTGATCATGTTTTGCTTGTGAGAGAGGTTTTAGTCAACGGCTCTGCAATATTCAGATCCGTGTGTTCTTGGCTAATCTTTATGTCTTATGTAGATGCTGCTACCACACTCTGTTTTGGAGCTACTCCAAAAACGACTGTCCCACTATACACATCCGGTCTGAGACTCATAGTCTTCCGGATCGGTGTTTAAAGCTTGCATTGTCGTAACCCTTTACGACAAACTCTTTATCACTTCTATTCCCGAGAAATTCTTCCTTAGTCATCATAAGGATAATTTGACCGCTTTCCAGTGATCTACTCCTAGATCACTTTGGTATCTCTTTTACCAAACATATGGCAAGGCACACAGCATAGCATACTTTATAGAATCTATGGCTGAGGCATAGGGGATGATCTTCATCCATTCTATTTCTTCTGCCGTGGTCAAGATTTGAGTCTTACTCAACTTCACACCTTGTACCACAGTCAAGAACTCCTTCTTTGACTGATCATTTTGAACTTTGTTCAAACTTGTCAAGGTATGTGCTTCGTGAAAGTCCTATGAGGCGTCTCAATCTATCTCTATAGATTTTGATGCCTAACATGTAAACAACCTTTACCTCGGTGTTCAAGTATTACTCCACTTCACACCAGGCAAGAACTCGTTTCTTTGACTGATCTATTTTGAACTTCTTCAAAAATCTCATCAAGGTGTGTGAAAATCTTTATCAGGCGTTTTGATCTATCTCTATAGATCTCAATGCCCACTCTGTGGATAACTCAAAAACAGGTTTTATTGAAAAACTCCTTTCAATTAATTCTTTATGCTTTCCAGAAATTCTACATCATTTCCAATCAACAATATGTTAGTTACATATACTTATTAGAAATGTTATAGAGCTCCCACTCACTTTCTTGCAAATACAAGCTTCTCCATAAGTTTGTATAAACTCTAAAACTTTGATCATCTTATCAAAGCGTATACTCCAACTCCGAGATGCTTGCACCACTCCATAGATGGATCGGTGGAGCTTGCATACCTTTTAGCATCCATATGCTAGTTAAATACTAACAGATTTTAGCATCGCTATGGGTGAGAAAATCTCATTGTAGTCAACTCCTTGAACTTGTCGATAACTTTTAGTGACAAGTCGAGCTTTATAGATGGTGACATTACCATCAGTATCCATTTTCTTCTTGAAGATCCATTTATTTTCAATAGCTCACCGTTCATCGGGCAAGTCTACCAAAGTCCACACTTTGTTCTCATACATGGATCCTATCTCGGATTTCATGGCCTCGAGCCATTTCTCGGAATCCGGGCTCGCCATAGCTTCTTCATAGTTCGAAGGTTCACCGTTGTCCAACAACATAATCTCCAAGACTGGTTTTCCGTACCATTCTGGTGCGGAACGTGTCCTGGTTGACCTTCGAAGTTCAGTAGTAACTTGCTCTGAAGTATCATGATCAACATCATTATCTTCTTCTCCGGTCTGTGCTGGTGTCGCAGAAATTTCTTCCTGTGGCGTGCTACTATCCGGAGGAGGTACAATTACCTCATCAAGTTCTACTTTCCTCCCACTCACTTCTTTTGAGAGAAACTCCTTCTCTAGAAAGGATCCATTCTTAGCAACGAAAAACTTTGCCTTCGGATCTATGGTAGAAGGTGTACCCAATGGTTTCCTTTGGGTATCCTATGAAGACGCACTTATCCGCTTTGGGTTCGAGCTTATCTGGCTGAAGCCTTTTGACATAAGCATCGCAGCCCCAAACTTTCAGAAACGACAGCTTAGGTTTCTTGCTAAACCATAGTTCATACGGTGTCGTCTCAACGGATTTAGACGGTGCCCTATTTAAAGTGAATGCAGCTGTCTCTAATGCATAACCCCAAAACGATAGTGGCAAATCGGTAAGAGACATCATAGAACGCACCATATCTAATAAAGTACGATTACGACGTTCAGACACACCATTACGCTGTGGTGTTCCAGGTGGCGTGAGCTGTGAAACAATTCCAAATTGTCTTAAGTATGTGCCAAACTTGTAACTCAAACATTCTCTTCTTCGATCAAATCGTAAGAACTTTATTTTCTTGTTACAATGATTCTCTTCTTCACTCTGAAAATTCTTTGAACTTTTCAAATGTTTCAGACTTATATTTCATCAAGTAGATATAACCATATCTACTCAAATCAACTGTGAACGTGAGAACATAACGATATCCACCGCGCGCCTCAACACTCATCGGACCGCATACATCGGTATGTATTATTTCCAACAAGTCTGTTGCTCGCTCCATTGTTCCGGAGAACGGAGTTTTAGTCATCTTGCCCATAAGGCATGGTTCGCACGTCTCAAATGATTCATAATCAAGTGATTCCAAAAATCCATCAGCATGGAGTTTCTTCATGCGATTAACACCAATATGACCTAAGCGGCAGTGCCACAAATATGTGGTACTATCATTATCAATTTGGATCTTTGGCATCTATGTTATGAACATGTGTATTACTACTATCGAGATTCAATAAACCATTAAGTGCATGATCATCAATGATATTATCCAAATAAATAGAATAACAATTATTCTTCGAAAATGAATAACCGTCTTGCAATAAGCACTATCAGATATAATGCTCATGCTCAACGCAGGCACCAAATAACAATTGTTTAGGTTTCAACTAATCCCGAAGGTACAGAGAGCGTGCCGATGGTGATCATATCAACCTTGGAGACACTTCCAATGCACATCGTCACCTCGTTCTTAGCTAGCCCTCGTTTATTCCGAAGCTCCATGTTTCTAGTTGCAAGCAACTAAACCAGTATCAAAATACTCAGATGCTCCTACGAGTACTAGCAAGGTACACATCAATAACACGTATATCAAATATATCTTTGTTGACATTGCCAGTCTTTTTATTTGCCAGTTTACTTTGAGGAAGTTCCGCTCCCAGTGATATTTCCCCATGCAATGGGAGCACTAAGTCTCGGGTTTGGGCTCAACCTTGGGTTTCTTCGCGTGAGCAGCAACTGTTTTGCCGTTTTTCTTGAAGTTCCCCTTATTTCCCTTGCCCTTCGTGAAACTAGTGATCTTATTAACCATCAACACTTAATGCTCCCTTCTTTGATTTCTACATCCGCAGCTTGTAGCATCGTGAATAGCTTAGGATCGTCTCTATCCTTTGCTTGTTTATAGTTCATCACAAAGATCTAGTAGCTTAGTGATAGTGACTAGAGAACTCTATTAATCACCACTTTATTCGGAAGTCTAACTCCCACTTACTTCAAGTGATTAAAGTACTCAGACATTATGAGTACATGCTTACTAACGAAGCTGTTCTCCTCCATCTTGCAGCTACAAAACTTGTCGAAGGTGTCATACCTCTCGACCCGGGTGTGAGCTTGAAAAACAAACTTTCAGCTCTTGGAACATCTCATATGCTCCATGGTGCTCAAAACATTTTTGGAGCCCCGGTTCTAAGCCGTAAAGCATGGTGCACTGAACTATCGAGTAGTCATCTTCTCTTGTCTGCCAGACATTCATAACGTCTTCAGACAAAGCCATAGGGGTTGCTCACTGAGCGTTGCATCAAAGACATAAGCCTTCTGTGCAGCAGTGAGGACAATCCTCATAATACGGACCTAGTCCGCATAGTTGCTTCCATCAACTTTCAACTTTGTTTTCTCTAGGAATCAAAACAAATTCTATGGAACTACAGCGTGGTCTATCGATCTACAACACAAGCTTGCTAAGACACTAATGACTATGTTCATGATAATTGAAGTTCAATTAATCAAATTACTTAAGAACTCCCACTTAGATTAACATCCCTCAAGTTTTCTAAGTGTAACATGATCCACATCAAACTAAGCCAACTCCGATCATCACGTGAGGTGGATTAGTTCATCAATGGTGAACATCTTTCATGTTGATCATATCTACTATATGACTCATGTTCGACCTTTCGGTCTCTCGTGTTCCGAGGCCATATCTGCATATGCTAGGCTCGTCAAGTTTTAACCCAAGTATTCCGCATGTGTAAAACTGGCTTACACCCGTTGTATATGAACGATTGCATCTAACACACCCGATCATCACGTGATGTTTAGCAGCATCGATCTTTAGCAACGGTGCATACTGTGGGGTGAACACTTATCTTGAAATTTAGTGAAGGGATTATCTTATAATGCTACCGTCGTCCTAAGCAAAATAAGATGCATAAAAGGATTAACATCACATGCAATTCAATATATGTGACATGATATGGCCATTATCGTCTTGTGCTTTTGATCTCCATCGTCATAGCACCGTCATGACCTCCATTGTCACGGGGTTGGCGCCATGATCTCCATCGTAGCGTCGTGACACCTTGATCTCCATCGTAGCGTCGTGGTCGTCTCGCCGGCTATTGCTACTACTACTACTGCTAACTCATAGCGATAAAGTAAAGCAATTACATAGCGTTGGCATTGCATACAATAAAGAGACAACCATATGGCTCCTGCCGGTTGCCTGATAACTTACAAAACATGATCATCTCATACAACAACTTATATCACATCATGTATTGGCCATATCACATCACCGGCATACCCTGCAAAAACAAGTTAGACGTCCTCTACTTTGTTGTTGCAAGTTTTACGTGGCTGCTACGGGTTTGCAAGAACCGTTCTTACCTACGCAAAACCACAACGTGGTGTAGTGATTGCTTTTTGATCTTCTAAAAGAACCCTCTTCATTGAAACCGGTTCAACTAAAGTGAGAGAAACTGACACCCGCCAGTCACCTTTACGCAGCTATGTGTGCCAATGGTGAAACCAGTCTCGCGTAAGCGTACGCGTAATGTCGGTCCGGGCCGCTTCATCTCACAATACCGCTGACCGAGTAACAACTAGTAACGGAAAGCAATATATATACACCCACGCCCACAACTCCTTTGTGTTCTACTCGTGCAAAACACATCTACGCATAGACCTGGCTCTGATACCACTGTTGGGGAACGGAGCATGAAATTCAAAAAATTTCCTACGCTCACGCAAGATCTATCCATGGAGATGCATCGCTACGAGGGGGAGAGTGTGTCTACATACCCTTGTAGACCGTTAGCGGAAGCGTCTCACAACGCGGTTGATGTAGTCGAACAATCCTTCGAGCTCCACCGATCAAGTGTCGAACATACGGCACCTCCGAGTTCTAACACACGTTCAGCTCGGTGACGTCCCTCGCCTTCTAGATCCAGCTAGTCGTCAAGGTAGTAGATGAGTTCCGTCAGCACGACGGCGTGGCGACGGTGATGGTGTAGAGATTCCGGCAGGGCTTCGCCTAAGCACTCCGAAAATATGACGGTGGCTCTAAACGGTGGAGGGGGGCGCCGCACACGGCTTTGATCAAGTCAATTGTGTGTCTAGAGGGGGCGCCCCCCTCCCGTATATAAAGGAGGGAGGGGCCGGCCCCCTAGGGGTGGCGCACCAAAGAGAGGGGGGGGAGTCCTACTAGGAGTGGGACTCCCACCCCTAGTAGGACTCCTCCTACTTGGGGGGAAAGAAGAGGGAGAGAGGGAGTAGGAGAGGGGGTGCGGCCCCCCCACCCCTAGTCCAATTCGGACCCAAGGGGGGGCTGGCGCAGGCAGCCCATGGCTGCCCCCCTCTCTTTCCCGCAGGGCCCAATAAGGCCCATAACTTTCTCCCGGTATTCCCGTAACTCCCCGGTACTCCGAAAAATACCCGAGTCACTCGGAACCTTTCCGACGTCCGAATATAGCCTTCCAATATATCGATCTTTACCTCTCGGACATTCCGAGACTGATCGTCATGTCCGTGATCTCATCCGGGACTCCGACCAACCTTCGGTCACCAATCACATAACTCATATAATACTATTATGTCATCGAACCTTAAGTGTGCCGACCCTACGGGTTCGGGAATGATGTAGACATGACCGAGACGACTCTCCGGTCAATAACCAACAGCGAGACCTGGATGCCCATATTGGTTCCTACATATTCCACGAAGATCTTTATCGGTGAACCTCCTATGTCAACATACGTTGTTCCCTTTGTCCTGCGGTATGTTACTTGCCCGAGACTTGATCGTCGGTATCCCATACCTAGTTCAATCTCGTTACTGGCAAGTCTCTTTACTCGTTCCGTAATACTTCATCATGTAGCTAACTCATTAGCTATGGTGCTTGCAAGGCTTCTGTGATGCTGTATTACCGAGAGGGCCCAGAGATACCTTTCCGATAGACGGAATGACAAATCCCAATCTCGATCCATCACAACCCAACAGACACTTTTGGAGATACCTGTAGTGTACCTTTATAGTCACCCAGTTACGTTGTGATGTTTGATGACACCCAAAGTATTCCTACGGTGTCCGGGAGTTGTATGATCTCATGGTCTGAGGAACATGTATATGACATAGTGAAAGCAGTAGCACTAACATAACGATCATGTGCTAAGCTAACGGTTGGGTCAAGTCCATCACGTCATTCTCCTAATGAGGTGATCCCGTTACCAAATGACAACTCATGTCAATGGTTAGGAAACCTTAACCATCTTTGATCAACGAGCTAGTCTAGTAGAGGCATACTAGGGACATTATGTTTGTTTATATTCACACATGTATATAGTTTCCGGTTAATACAATTATAGCATGAATAATAAACTATTATCATGAACGGAGAAATATGATAATAAACACTTTTATTAATTGCCTCTAGGGCATATTTTCAACAATTGCACCATATCGGCAACTTTCGTTCATTTCCTGATATCAAGTAATCATTTTCTTTGCCTGGCAGGGTTTGGAAAAAGTTCACCGGAATGGTTCCGGGTCTGAAGAACGACCTACGATTTACACACCCCAAAGTAAGTAGTACTAGCTAGTTCCGCGCATCTCTCATTAATTCTAGTTTCATCAATACCATTATCATGCTTGATTATCAGTTTGATTGAACTCTATTCTCATAAAGTGCTTGTGGCAGGCAGGCGGGAATAATTTATGTGGATACTACGTTTGCGAGTTCATTCGCCACTCGACCTCTGAGCGGGGCTTCTTGTCTGACAAACAATTTGAAGTACGTAAACAATATTCACAATTTTATTTTATTACCATCAATTGTGTTGAGTTTCATTCATATATATGTATTGACCCCCTTCCTTAAATTAGATCTGGCAGATGTGGGATGAACTCCTACCACATGATGGCATACGAGCAATTCAAGAGGAATTGGCGGCATTTTTCTTGACCACGTCATACATGAAAAGGGAGAATACCATACAGAAATTCAATGGGAGTTTGGCGCTTGATGATGTCAGGGATGTTATATTGTATATATGTAGTAGCATCAGATAGATATACAAAAACTTGTTGTTCGACCAAGCACGGAGAAAGAGAGGTCACTTCTCTCTATATATGTTCATGACGATCTTGTGTAATTAATGGTTTCCTTCATTTGCTTACTAGCTAGCGTCGAGTTCTCTCTATATGTAGTAGCTAGCGTCGACCAAGCACAGAGAAAGAGAGGTCACTTCTCTCTATTAGCTAGCTAACACAATATGAAACCCCTAAACCCTCCAAAACCCCTAAACCGCCCTTTCAAAAAACACAAAAACCCCAGCGCCTGGGAGCTGCTGACGCGTGGCTGCCTTTTAGTCCCGATTGGTGTTACCAACCGGGACTAAAGGTCCTCCTGCCTGGGCGCCCAACAGCGGCCACATGGAGTTCCTTTAGTCCCGGTTCGTAAGCCAACCGGGACTAAAAGTGAGGGGCTTTAGTCCCGATCGTTTTGTCCCAGTTGCAGAACCGGGACTAAAGGCCCTCTGGAACCGGGACAAGTGCCATGTTTTCTACTAGTGTTAGGATGCCCTAGTTCTTGGAGTTTGCCGTAGTTTGTCCCAGTTCATCCAAGTTCATCCACCTTTTGCTTAGAGAACGTAATTCAATCCAAAAACTATGTACGAATAGGGCGGCAGTTGTTTTCAACCTCTATCTTGTATCTTAGATAAATCCTCTTTCTTTCTGAACCAATACGTAGCTTACTAGTTCTTCTCTGCTGCACTTTAGGTTTAGAAATAATTTTTCTTTCTTGAGCTGCTGTAGATCTATAAACATAACTGCATCCTGTGAAACCTGTTTGTTCCACACTTAGCAAAACTTCAACAATCCTTGAATCCATAGACCACTGAACCACCATTCACTGTTCGGGCGGCTTAATAATGACTTTATAACCCGCCAGCACCCGACCGGCATAACCATGAATTTGTAACCCGCCAGCTTGTCAATGAACCTTGCCGGCTCATACTTTATAGCTTGACCCGCCATACTCTCACCACCTGAGGATTACTCCATTCCATGGCAAGGGTAGCTCATAATCAGAATATGTAAACTCTCAATTGTAGCTGACCCGCCCTTCACCTTACGGGTGACTTAACTTTGAATCTGTAACCCGCCATTTTTTACTGTACCTTATCATCCTATCTTATTTGTAATTTACTTTCATACCTTTAGGCTCCTCAATATGACCATCTGCAACTAGGAACGCTCTCTGGTTACCAAAGAAATCCTCAGCGATTTCGTAGTTCAAGGCATATTGGCGACTCAGCGGGAAATCGGATGGCGGGTTAGCAACGGGGAAACAATCCCTACTCCCGTTGAGGATGAAATTTTAGTCTTCACTGATCATATACTTAGGGGTTTACCCCGCCCGGGTCTAAATTATTTCGAGACCTCCTCCACTACTTCAACTTGCACCCTCAAGACATAGGTCCAAACTCTGTATCCAACATTTGCCACTTCGAAATCTTCTGTGAGGTTTACCTGCAAACAGCACCTACTGTTCCCCTCTTTAAAGAGTTCTTTTACATAAACCGCCAGACTGAATGAAAAAAATGGCCCAAGTCAAGAATTAGGTGGAGTCTCTATTAAGAGACGGAGAGACATCAGCTTTCCTTCCACCGTCTTGTCAAGCCACCCCAAAGGATGGGTGACCACCTGGTTTTACTGTAAAAATACCGCTCCAGCAACTGAAAACCCTCTACCCGGGTTTAGAGTTGAACGTCTTCCAGCGGATTTTGACTCGCCAAGTAAGATTATCCTAGAAGAAGATGCAGAGGCCTTCCCATTTCTCTCCAGGGCTAAAGCTTTATTGGCTCATGGGTTAATTGGAGTTGATTTGACCCGGTGCTGGCTCTCTTGGAAGATACTCCCCTTAAGCCGCCGTCCTGGCTTAATGTGTGAGTATTCTGGCGAGCCAAATGATCCTTAACAGTACACTGAAGACAACTTTACAGCTGAAGAAGTGTTTAAAACTGTGAGGACCTTGCTTGGCGAGTCTCAAGAAAACTGCAACAAAGTTGGCCTACCGCCATTCTTTAAACAAAACCCAGCTCCACCTGTAAGTGTTCATCTTAATCTGGCTCAATATGTTTTAACTCTGTATTATGTCTTGCTTACCTAATCTTTTCCGCACTCATACAGGCTGACTCCGCCTTCTGGACCAAGAAGCCAAAAACTGCCGTGGCCAAGACTCAGGCTAACAAGAAAGTGAAGAAGAATAAGGCAGTTACTATTACTGAGCCGGCTGCTGTAGGCGAGTCAGCAGATATTGAGAACCCATCAGAGGTAGAACTTGACTCGCTTGGTCGACTCTTTATTGAACTAGCTGACTCCCTTTCCTCACAGGAAGAGGCTGCTACATGTCGGGCAGACGATACTGAGGTAATTCCCATTTCATCCGGTTCAGACTCCACCCCTTCAAAAAAAGTGCGGCGGGTTGTCCGGAAAGTAAAGTTTTCTCACTCAGATGCTCACTTAGATCCACACTTTATTTTGAAGAAGGCTTGACATGATACGAGACACCAGACCCGGAGCGGCGGCTCAGGCGAATTACTGGCCGGGTTAAGTAATGAGCCCTCTGCCCGTAAAAGCCTAGCCGAGGTACCACACAATCCAACCTTGCTTTTGCCCAAAGCTGGTCTTATAAGACATCCTCTTAATCCCTCTGACTCTGACTACCAGGGGTCGCCACCTTCTTCTGGCGACTCAACCAGAACTCAAATGCCTGTTTTCAAGATTGCCCATGGGTAAGTACTTTCATTTGTTCATAAATGATCTTGTAATGATATACTCATGGACTCTTATATTCTTGTCACAGAGGCGTAGCAAAGGCGAGTAAGAAGCAAAAGGTGGGCGACTCTTCAAAGGACCCCAAAAATGCTGAGCCAGAGAGGCAGGTGCCAGAGGCCCCTGAGGCTTCAATTCAAAATCCCGAAGACCTTGCCAATGACCCGCCACCGCAAGCTGATACCGTCGTCTATGAGGCGATGCATACGGAGATCAACCCGACTGCCCATCAAGACCCGCCAAGTCCTAAGCCGCCCAGTCCTACCAAGTCTACTGACAAGAGCCCTGCCACTACTGACGTTGATGACATCACTGTTACCGGGTCAGCTTGTAAGCCGCCCGAGGTCTCCAGAGTCCTAGCCAAGCATTCAACCAAGGAAGAAACGCCTTCACTGGAGAAAGGCAAAGCTAAGCTGGACTTGGAAGATTACTCATCTTATAGTGCAGGTGATGTGTATGCGGGCTATTTGAGCCGCCTTAACACAAGCCGGGATATGGAGGCTGGGTTAGTCCAGTTGATGAAGCAGAAATATGAGGTATGAACATATCCAACCCCTCTTTAGCCTTGTGCATATACATATGTCCATACTAGCCCCCAAGTCTGAAGTATAGGAAAAATGTCGACTATGCTTTAGACTTGTGAAATTTCCGAAGTGCAGCCCCCAAGGGACGGCTTGTCTTGAAAAGATGAGCCGGATCTTTTATTGTCTTTATAGAATCGAATATGCAGCCCCCAAGGGCCGACTTAAACTGATAAGATGAGCCGGGTCTTGATGACCTTGACAGAATCAAATATGTAGCCCCCAAGGGCCAGCTTAAATTTTGACAAGATGAGCCGGGTCTTAACAGAAATTGAAATGACCTACATTAGCCCCCAAGTGACAAGTATATTGCTTGCAATGTGCTTGGGACTTAATGTAACTGTATCACTAAAAGTTGCTCCTTGTGTGGTAAGCATTGCTTCAATATTGTATTTCAGGAGGAGTTGAACGTGAAAGAGTCGTAGTTTGGCGACTTAAATCTTCATTGGAAGAAATTGAAAAGATCAAGGCGGGTTTTGATGCCGAGAGAACCGCCTAGGAGACTGATAAGGCTACGCTGCTAAAAAGAGCAGAAGATGCTGAAGCTGAGCTTAAGCCGGTAACTGAAGAGTTAGCCGGCTTAAAAGAACATATCTGTCAAATGTCAGCCGCCATCTTTGGTAAGATTCATATGCAACTCATCATCCATTTTAATATTTTTTTAACCCACCTGGTAATTCATAACATATAATTTTTAACCCGCCTGCCGACTCTTGTGCGAAAAATTGAACAGGCCCCAGAAGCGCCAGTCTTGGTCAGAATATGCTGCTTAAATTGAAGGCGGCTTATTCATTGACTGAACAGCTGTACACTGGAACACGGCGCAGCCTTGTTGCTCTGTCAGGTGGGAAGAAACCTCCAACACATATCAAAACTGTGCTGGATCATCTTTCAATGATGCCAGCTCAACTTGAGAAGGTTAAACTATCAGCTGCTCGAGCCGGAGCCATTGTTGCTCTAGGCCGGGCCAAGGCATGGCAATCAGAACTTGACCCAGAAGAAATTGCCACCGGATGCCCAGAGTTCAAGGATGACGAGTTGATCTTTGAAGAGAACGACTTCAACCAATGCGTCGGAGAGATGCGGCCTGTGGCCTGCAAACTGATAGAAGAGCTGAATTTGAACAAGTACACGCCGGCTTACGACGACAACAACAATAAGATCAATGTTGGGGATATCGCTTATCGGGAACTTATCGTTCGACCCATGATAAGGGGTAAATCGGCTAGTTTATCGGCATATCAGCTGATTTATCGCCATATCGGCTGATTTATCGGCCGATTTATCTTATCGGTCAGACAATGGTACGCGATAAATCAGTCGATTTATCGGAATATTGGAAGTTATCTTGAACAGTGAATAAGATTAAGCCGCCATCTCATGACATTGTAGATCTCATACCACCAAGGCGTAAGCATATCTTCGCCCCTGACCTTGACCCTTCCATTATTCTTAATGATGAAGCCACATTCGAGGCTTTAACCGGCATCGACTGGACATAGGCTGACCTTCAGATGGCTGACAACGAAGAGCCGGCGCAGGATGATCCGTAACCGTCAAGGCGTCAAGAAGAGAACTGACTGTGGTGATCATAAGCCGGACGGCTCTAAGGCCGGGTTATAGGAGTGCAGCTCCAAAAAACATTTGATTCAAAATCTTTTCGGCTCAATTTGAAGCCTTGTAATAGGGTAGCTTAAAACAGTGGTCCACCCTGTCATGCCTTCGTGCATGTTTATCCGCACTTTTGATCTAGCAGAACTTTGTTGCATGGTTGATTGAATCAGACATATGAGCCGTGCCACGACTCTTGTTTTCACCTGAAGTCTTGTATATTTTGCAAAAGACCAATCAACATATGCGCTGGCAACTTAGAAAGTCCGAAACACCAAGGCGGGTGACAACCCAAAGACTTGTAGCTTTATACGGCTACTGAAACAATCATAAACATGGCTATTCAAACCAAAACATACTGGCGACTTAAAATCAAAAGCCAGGGCGGGTGACAACCCGAAAATACTCAAACATGAGCAAAATAACCCAGAATATACAAGACCCGGGGTTTTCATATTTTGCAAAAAAGTTTAGAAAACTAGAAGCAGAGAATAGGCAAATCTCAAAGATTTGCTAAGCCAGCTCATAAGGCACGACTAAAAAACGTTGGCTCACAGGCCTCATGTTTGCTTTCAAGGCTGCATAGCCGTTTTTATTCTGTAAGCCGGCCTCCCATGACATAAATCCGTTGTTTTAACCTTAACAAGTTCAGGGCCTTAAAAAAGATTGATTGTTAAGAGTACGACGGGCCATATAGTGGAGTAGCACTAAACAGACAGGTGAGTTTATCCTAACTCACTGTAAGCCGGATCTCTCGTGACACAAAACCGTCATTTTAACCTTGACAAGTTCGGGGCCTTAAAAAAGATTGACTTGTCAAGAGTTTGGCGGGTCACCTAGCGGAGGAGCAAGTTGCAAACAGGCAGGTATAACCCATAATGTGGCGTTTCATGCCGGTCAAGAGGGTATGAAAGCTAAACCCGGTGGGTTGGAAGCCCCCAAGTGACCTTATGATCAAATAACAAAGACTCAGATGCACAGAAATGAAACGACAGAGGCCCTGAACTTCAGGGATGCCGGCTTTATTATATTGATCATAAAAAGATATATACATCGACAGAGGTATGTACAATAGTGAGAGCCGGTGGCTCAAGTGTAGTAAGGCCGAAGATGAGCAATGTTCCATAGCCGGCGGGTCTCCCATTCCGACTTACGTGAATCCTTGTGCTCTCGTGTGTCAATGAGGTAGTAAGACCCATTATTGAGATTTTTGCTGATCACAAAAGGCCCTTCCCAAGGAGGAGAAAGCTTATGCATCCCTGTCTGGTCTTGAATCAAATGGAGCACTAAGTCGCCCTCTTGAAAGGTCCGGCTTCGAACTCTACGGCTATGGTAGCGACGTAGATCTTAATGATATATCGCTGAACGAGCCACCACAAGGTCACGCTCTTCATCCAAAACATCAAGTGCGTTCTGACGTGCTGTCTCATTATCAGCTTCAACATAAGCCGCCACTCTAGGCGAGTCATGACGGATATCACTTGGGAGAACCGCCTCTGCACCATTGACCATGAAGAAAGGCGTATAGCCTGTTGACTTGTTGGAGGTGGTATTGATACTCCAAAGTACTGAAGGCAGCTCCTCAACCCAACAACCCGGTGTTCGCTTCAAAGGAACCATAAGCCGGGGCTTGATGCCTCTCAAAATTTCTTGATTAGCTCGTTCTGCCTCACCATTGGACTGTGGATGAGCCACCGAGGAAACGTCAAGATGAATATGCTCTCTTTGACAAAACTCCTTTATAGCACCCTTAGAAAGATTAGTGCCATTATCAGTAATGATACTATGAGGGTATCCAAAATAGAAGATCAGCTTTTTAACAAACTGAACAGCTGTGTCTGCCTCACAATTGCTAACTGGCTCCGCCTGAACCCACTTAGTAAACTTGTCAACCGCCACCAAAAGGTGGGTCTTCTTATCTTTAGACCTCTTGAACGGTCCAACCATATCAAGCCCCCAGACTGCAAAAGGCCAAGTTATTGGAATCATACGCAATTCTTGAGCTGGCACATGAGCCTGTCTTGCAAATTTCTGACACCCGTCACACTTGCTAATGATGTCTTCTGCATCAGCATGAGCCGTCAACCAATAAAAACCATGACGAAAAGCTTTAGCCACTAGAGACTTAGAACCGGCATGATGACCACAATCGCCTTCATGAATCTCTCGCAAAATTTCACGGCCCTCCTCAGGAGAAACACAACGTTGGAACACACCTGTCACACTGCATCGGTGTAACTCATCGTTGATGATAGTCATAGACTTAGACCTCCTGGTTATTTGCCTTGCCAAAGTTTCATCCTCGGGTAACTCGCCCTGGGTCATATAAGCCAAATAAGGCAAAGTCCAATCTGGAATAGCATGAAGATCCGCCACTAGCCGTGCCTCCGGGTCAGGGACAGCAAGGTCTTCTTCAGACGGTAACTTGACAGAAGGATTGTGTAAGACATCGAGGAACACATTAGGAGGCACCGGCTTACGTTGAGACCCAAGCCGGCTTAAGGCATCAGCCGCCTCGTTCTGCCGTCGATCAAGGTGATCCACCTGATAACCCTTGAAGTGACCAACAATAGTATCAACCACCCGGCAATAAGCCGCCATGAGCGGGTCTTTGGAATCCCACTTGCCTGAGACTTGCTGAGCCACAAGGTCTGAGTCGCCCAGACACCTGACCCGGCTTAAATTCATCTCTTTGGCCATACGAAGGCCATGGAGTAAAGCCTCATATTCCACTGCATTGTTAGTACAAGGAAACATTTGCCTTAAAACATAGCAAAATTTGTCACCTCGTGGGGAAATCAAAATAACTCCAGCCCCTGATCCTTCCAACTGCCTGGACCCATCAAAGTGGATAGTCCAATATGTGTTATCAGGCTTCTCCTCAGGTGTCTGCAACTCTGTCCAATCATTGATAAAGTCCACCAAAGCTTGAGACTTAATAGTTGTCCTTGGCACATATTTCAAACCATGAGGTCCAAGTTCGATTGTCCGCTCATAGCCTCTACGCCGGCAGCTCCGGCAGAGTAGTCCTCTCTCCCGTCCTCGCCGCGGGGGACGTCGTCTCCGGCCCGGACGCCACCTACGTTGGGCAACTCTCTGGCTTCGCCGTGCGCTTGATGTGTTCGAGACATTGTCTGACCATTTTTTTTTGTAATTTTGTTAGGGAAAACGATGGATTCCGATGCTTTGTCGGACGAGGAGTATGGACCGACGGAGCTTGACCAAATGATTGAAGAAGAGTTCTTCAATTCCTCGGATTCGGACAAAGAAGTGGACATGATTATGCTCATGAGCATGCAAGAGGAAATGGACCGCCAAGTGGAGCATATTCTCAACTTCAAGGTCTCAATCAAAGGAAGAAGAGTGATCAATCGGCATAGGGTGTCCGAAGAAAAGCTACTGTACAGGGACTAGTTTGCCCCCAAGCCTGCTTTTCCGGATGATCCATAGTTTTGTCGCCATTTTTGCATGCGGAAACCATTGTTTTTGCGCATTGTGGAGGGAGTGGAGGCACACGACAACTACTTCAAGCTCAAAAGGGATTGCTGCGGACAACTCTCTTTCTCTCCCAAGCAGAAGTACGTGGCTTCTCTGAGCATGCTTGCACTTGGTACTGCTGCAGATGCCGTTGGTGAGATGGTCAAGATGGGGGAGAGCACGTGCTTGAAAACTACTGTCAAGTTTGCCTGTGTCGTGGTGGAGGTGTTTGGACTTGAGTATCTCAGAGAACCAAATGTGCAGGACACGGAGAAGTTGTTGGCTATTGGAAAGGCAAGGGGATTTCCAGGAATGCTCGGATCAACTGATTGCATGCATTGGCAATGGAAGAACCACCCTAAAGGTTTGCGGGGAATGTATCAAGGTCACATCAGAGAGGCCACCATCATACTAGAAGCGGTGGCATCACATGACTTATGGATTTGGCATGCTTTCTTTGGAATGACGGGATCTCACAATGACATCAACGTGCTTCAACGATCTCCGGTGTTCATGAGGCTTTGCAATGGGGAATCACCGCCATGCAACTACACCGCCAACGCCCTAGGAGGTGGCTTGCCCTCCAAGACAAGGGGGCGCCTCCCACCCCTAGGGTTTTCCCTCCCTAGGCGCATGGGCCTGGTGGGGGCTGGAGCGCCTAGCCCATCTAGGCCAGGGCGCCCCCCTACAGCCCACATGGGTCCCCGGGGATGGTGGACCCCGGAACCCTTCGGTGCCTCCGGTACATTTGCCGGCATGCCCTGAACTTTTCCGGTGGCCAAAACAGGACTTCCTATATATGAATCTTTACCTCCGGACCATTCCGGAGCTCCTCATGAGGACATCAAATGCACCAGGTGAGGGGGCCTAGTTAGGCTAGTCATAGTGGTAAGTAACTTAGACTAGTAACATGCATACGTTACTAGTCTATGTTATTACCTTCATAGTGATGAGTAACATATGTGTGGTATCATGCAAGCCATCATTTATTAAGATGTAGATTCATTTTGTCTTGGGATGCGTTATGTTACAGTAACATATTATGTTACTCCAAACACCTCTCTCCTCATTAATTACATGCCACATAAGCAAACTTTTTTTAGGATATGTTATGTTACTTGCTATGTTACTCCCACTATGACCAGCCTTAGCAGCTTTAATTGTTCTATATATTAGACATTAATTTTCAACCGTGTGCATGCATCTAAAGGGCCCTTTACTAAAATCAATGAAGTTATATGCAAACCTAGATCAATAGCATGATGATTGATGAACCAGGAAATCAACGGGTCCTACATTGTTAAGGAAAATGAATCACTATTATCGTTAACAACATTCAAACATCCAGGCAGCCATAGGCTTCATTGATTATTAGGAGATAGAATATTTTGGCAACTTTAGACAGTAATATACATCGATAAATGTTTGGCATACATGGAAGGTCAAGCGACATACACAATCAGAGAAAGGTAGAGATATTACAAAAATACATATCTAACATGCGGAAAACGACCCGCTAATTCAAAATAAAGGGCTGATAAAATGAACACCAATACTGGTACGAATATAATGGTACAGCTCTCTGTTGACCAAGAAATTGCACTGTTGATGAGAAGTACAAGAAATTTTTGCTAATCCAAATAGATGCCATCTCTCAATCACATATACACGGCGCAGAGTAGAGGAGTTAATACTGATTCGGTGCGCGGGATGACGGCTGGAATTGGCATCGCCGCAGGGGGCATAACTGCTAGGCGGCTCCGAACACGTAGGCGGTCATCATGCATGACTGACGTGCTCGGCAGCTCCAGCGGGTACCAAAATAAGTGTTTATTGTCATAGTGAAACGTGTGTGTCATCTTCTCGGACTCAAAGTTTACCAGCCCCTCGAGTTCATAACAGAGGTCCACTATCGCCGGCATCTCATCCGTATGCTTACTCACGCGGACGAGGTGCAAGGCAAATCCGGAGTAGTATGGGTGGAATTTGAGGTACCATGTGCACCCCCCAACAGCGAAGCGTGTGGAGTAGGCGTACTCCCCGTCCCGGCGCCCCGCCTTGAGCTTGTAGACGCTGGGGATGGCAAAGGTGTGGGACCCGGCCATGGCGTCCAAGGCCGCGAGCTCCTTGGATCTGGACAAGTCTCGATGCTGCTTCGTAGTCATAGTGCACCTGACGGTGAAGCTGTTGTTGCGGACGCACGACGACGCCTCCAGCTCCCTCCTACTCACGAGCAGCGTCGAGCTTCCGGTCATCGTGAACCCTGGGCGGGTCTCCTTATGTAAAACGGTGTGCTCGCCGGTCTCGTCAAGGATCTCTATTCCTATGGAGACGTTGGTGCGGCAGGCCGTGCCTAGGAGCTGGTCCCGAAACCGGCAGTCGATTTCGACGGAGACATCCAAGTAGTTGGGTAAGCCCTCGTCGTCGGTACCAGCCGGGGACACCATGAGTTGCCAGGGAAGATAGCTGAAGAAGATGATGCTGAAAACCCGCGGGCGAAGCAATTTGGAGTAGTCGTAGATGCGAGTTGTCTTCACGAGGGGCGTCGAGCGGCTGCCGGCGGCACCCATTGACCGCGACACGTACGTCCGCGCGGGCGAGCGATATACTGTATGTCCGTGCACCGGCCGGTGTATAAATATGTAGTCCGCGCGAGAGTCCTCTCTTGTTACGTGTCTTGCCACTAAATAAGGTGATCGATCCTGAGCCCTGAAATGTTGGGTTGAGCCACGTGCGTCGGGTTGTCTCGTGGGTTGGTTCAGTTTTTCTATCCGTTCCCATCTTTTTGGCTTGGCTCAACCGATGCGGGGTGCACAAGGGCGTGATTCTTATCTTACACATGAAATCTGTTATGAGTAGGACTCCCAGCTTTCAAACGATAGAGGCCAAGAAAGAAGAGAGGATTATGAGTAGGACACACGCACTAGTAGAAAAAGGCCCATTTGTCCCGGTTCATAAGACCCATTTGTCCCGGTTCTGGAAACCGGGACTAAAGGGTTGGGACTAAAACCCAACACCTTTAGTCCCGGTTCGCTTACGAACCGGGACAGATGTGCCTCCACGTGGCCACTGCGGCGAGCCTAGGCAGGAGGGCCTTTAGTCCCGGTTGGTAACACCAACCGGGACCAAAGATCATCCACGTGTCAGCAGCTCAGGAGCTGGGGTTTTTTTTTGAAAGGGGGGTGGGGGGGGGGGTTTGGGGGTTTTGTAGGGTTAATTTAGGGGTTTCATATATTGTGTTAGCTAGCTAATAGCTAGAGAGAAGTGTCCTCTCTTATATACGTGCTTGGTCGACGCTACGTACTATACGTATAGAGAGGACTCGACACGCTAGCTAGTAAGCAAATGAAGGAAACCATTAAGTACACAAGATCGTCATGAACATATACAGAGAGAAGTGATCGACCTCCTCCTTCTCCGAGAGATTGGTCGAACAACAAGTTTTCGTATATCTATCTGACGCTACTAGCTACATATATACAATATAAGATCTCTTACAATCCCTAACATCTGATGTCAAGTTCCACATGGTATTCTCCGGCTGGATTGATGACGTGGTCAAGAAAAAATCCCGCCAATTCCTCTTGAATTGCTTTTATGCGATCTTGTGGTAGGAGTTCATCCTGCATCTGCCAAATCTAATTTGAAGAAGGGGGTCAATACATATATATGAATGAAACTCAACACAAATGATGGTAATAAAAAAAATTGTGAATATTATTGCTTATGCACTTCATATTGTTTTTCAAAGTAGCCCCGCTTAGAGGTCGTCGCGTTGTAGATGTACTCGCAAATGTAGTATCCACAAAAATTATTCCTGCCTTCCTGCCACAACCACTTTACGAGAAATAGAGGTCAATCAAACTGATAATCAAGCATTATAAATGGTATTGATGAAACTAGTTAGAATCAATGGGAGATGCGTGGAACTAGCTAGTAGTACTTACTTTCGGGTGTGTAAATCGCAGCTCCCCCGACAGTCCCGGAGCTTCTGCGGTGAACACTTTCCAAACCCTGCGAGACAAAGAAAATAATTACTTGATATCAGGAAATGAACAAAGTTGCCGATATGGTGCGATAATGATCGATTGAACTTACTTTTGGAGCATTTCAGTCATGGCCGCATACTCCTTGGGATATTTTCGTCTTGAGTCTAAGACGGTTACTAGTCCCTGCTCAAGCTTAATCTCTAGGAGAATAAAATGGAAGCTGCGCACGCATGCATAACTCATCAATTACATTACTATAACCTCTAGTAATAAGGGAAACCGAATATGCAGAAGACAGTAACACTCACTTGAAGTTGTAAGGAAAGAGTATTTTATCTTTGTTTTGATTTTTAAGCAATGATTGTAGCAAGTTGGCCTCGGTTTCTTTCGCATTATATGTAATCGTCCATTCATCTATGAGATTTGTGTTAATGAACCCAATATCATAGATTTGTGCATTTCTGCATTCGACGATCTTCAATCTGCATAATATAGTGAGGTTAATTATATATACATGCAATGAAAGAGCTGAGCTATATATAGAGACTTAATTACAGAAGTATAGTACTTACAGACAGTAGCAAGTGATGATTATTTTATCGAGGTCCTTTTGATTGAAAAACTGGAAGAACTCCTCAAATGGAATAGACAACAGATCAATTCCAACGAGGTCGTGCTCCTCTTTAACTCTCAGCGTCAAAATATCCTTCCCAGACTTGCAGGTGTCCATGTACCACTTATGGAATCTTCGCATCATCGTTGTTAGAGGAGGATCACCAAGTCTGACGAGAGGCTTCCCATACTGGTATTTGTGTTCGTCCACCTCCATTGTATCAAAATGTGCATCGTCGGGTAGGTAATCAGCAGGATTGGTACCGGGCACCATCCCCGGAAGATTTGTGACGATATCGCTAGACACCTTGAGCGGGGGGCACGATTGGTTTGCCTGTTCGCCGAGCTGGGGAATTTTGTTCCCACTTCTTCGTTCTTGTAACCTTTTGTCACTTGAAGTAGTTCCCGACCGGCGCGCTCCTTGCACTGCCTTTTTAAGAGCGCGGATATGGTTGTCATCCGGCGGAGGCGGTGGTGGTCGCTTCAGGTTCTTCACAGTGCGCTTCAATTTCACTGGATCTATCTTCTCCTCCGGAGGTGGATTTTTATTTGCAAAAAAGTCCCTCACTTGGGCTTGACAGATCTGCGCGTTTTCCTCCTCGATCATCTCGTATGGTAACTTCTCTAGAGGCATGAGAGTCGGACCGAATCTGTATTGCCTCCCGCCTCTGGCTGTACTTCTAGATGCCGGAGCAGCCGGAGCGGCTGTGGCTGTCTTCCTTCGTTGCTTACGAGGCGGAGAAGGAGGCGGAGTGCTATGACGCGCCGAAGCAGCCGGAGCGGCGGCGGCTGTCTTCCGTTATTGCTGACAAGGCGGAGGAGGAGGCGGGCTGCTCGGACGCGCCGGCACAGGCGGAGTGCCGCCACGCGCCGGAGCAGCTGGAGAAGGAGGCGGAGTGCCGCCACACGCCGGAGCAGCTGGAGAAGGAGGCGGAGTGCCGCCACGCGTCGGAGCAGCTGGAGAAGGAGGCGGAGTGCCGCCACGCGCCGGAGTAGCTGGAGAAGGAGGCGGAGTGCCCTGATCACTCGCCAGAGGAGGAGGCGGAGGAGGAGGCGGAGTGCCCTGATCACTCGCCGGTGGAGGAGGCGGAGGTGTCCAGTTCGGAAGGTTGATGAGCTCCTTCCGCCATAGACATGGAGTCTTCAGAGCAAGACCCAGCTGAGTCTCCCCTTCACCGGTAGGGTGGTCAAGCTCGAGCTCCTCAAATCCCTCTGTTATTTCATCGACCATCACAACAGCATAGCCTTCTGGAATCGGAAGGCAGTGAAAAGTTGCGCCGGGTTGAGGAGGTGCAACAGAGCCGACAGCCGCCTTGACTTTGAGGTGCTGCCATTGCGCCATAAGGTGGCAATCTTGAGCCTCCGTGATAGCATCCATGGGGTAGCTGGGAGCCGTGAAGTCAGGCTGCTGAAGGAGCTCGGTGGAAGCCACGCTGCTTCTCTGCTGAGATGGAGGGGTAGCTTCTGGGGTAGCTCCGGCAGGTCGCTGGCTCTGAACTAGTAGTGCTTGTTCCTCTAGCGCTCGTACCCTTGCATTCAGCTTCTGCAGTTCGGTCTGCTCCACTTTCCTCCTCCTCTCCCGGGTTTAGTAACCGCCTGCGCTGGGAAACCCAACCTTCCACGCAACAGAGCCTGCCGTGCCTTGTGTTCGTCCTGGGTGCTCAGGATTCCCGAGGGCCTGTGTGAGCTCGTCGTTCTCTCTGTGGGGAATGAACGTCCCTTGCTGCGCTGCGTCGATATACTTCTGAAGCTTCTTGACGGGTATTTCAAGTTGCTCCTTCATCCAACGGCACTTCCCTGTTTCAGGGTCCAAGGTTCCCCCAACCCCGAAGAACCAAGTCCTTGAACGGTCTGGCCAGTTCAATGTCTTTGGTTCGACCCCTTTATCAAGCAGGTCCTTCTCAGCCTTGTCCCACAACGGCCGGGCTTTGAGGTAGCCACCTGACCCCGTGCGATGGTGATACTCCTTTGCAGCATTTTTCTTGTTTGTCGCTGACATCTTCTTACTCTTCTCCGATGTCTTGTGGGCCACAAATGCGGGCCAGTGATCTCTTATCTTCTCAAATCGGCCGGTGAATTCTGGAGTCTTCCCTTTGTCGACAAATGTTGATTTCAACTCATTCTTCCACCTCTTGAATAGATCTGCCATCTTCTTAAGAGCATGAGCCTTGACCAATGGTTCTATAACTGGCTTATCCGGATCCTCCTCTGGCGGTAGGGTGAAATTTGCCTTCAGCGCGGTCCAAAGATCATCTTTCTGTCTATCGTTGACAAAAGACACTTGAGGGTCTTCGCTCTTAGGCTTATTCCATTGGTGGATGCTGATCGGGATCATGTCCCTAACAAGAACCCCGCACTGAGCAGAAAATGCTTCCTTGGTCCGGCTGGGTTCAATCGGTTGGCCATCGCCCTTGATTGCTGTGATCGTGAACCTTTCATCCTGGCGCAACCTTTTCTTCGGGCCTCGTCTCGTTAACGAAGTTTGGCTCGATCCGGAGGGCTAGAAAAGAAGAAAGAAGAGAGTTAATATGTGTACATACCAAAACAATTAATGCATCAATTAGCTAGTCAGCACAGGCTTAATTAATATATATACCTTGCCGGACTTTGCAACATCTCCTTCCTCCGTTCGCTCACCGGAGCAGTCATCACAGTCTCCTTCTTCCACCGGCATTCCGTCACCGGAGCCATCATAATCATGTCCTTCCACCTCCATTGTTCGATCACCGGAGCCTGCTTCACCCTCTTCTTCCAGACCATCGGTGTCGTTGAGATACGACAAGATGTCACCTCCGCCGAGGATTATGTCCCCCAACAACTGTTCTGCTTCGATGTCTCGGTGCTCCATAGTTTCTGGAAATATTACAACATGGCAATTAATATACAAACATGAAAGATGGATATATTAGTGCAAACGTAGACCTAGCTAGCTCGACGCTTCTACGGTTTGGGGTGGCCTCGACAACGCTTCTAGGGTTTGGGGTGGCCTAGGCAATGCTTCTAGGGTTTGGGATGGCCTCGACAACGCTTCTAGGGTTTGGGTCGGACCGCCTCTCTCATGAATGTCCGACGTCTGGACCGACAAGGGATTTAACAAAATGACGCCATTCTGGATGTGCAGAAAATGGTCCATATTTTTCCTGATCTCATCTACCCTTCTATATGTCACGTTGTCTAGTGTCAAAGAATTCAAGAAAACCATGACTTCATCATTAGCCGGAAATGACAGGCGTATAATGGTACGAAGCTCTTCAAAGTTGTTTTGGAACGGAGTTCCCGATAGAATAATTTGCTTTTTGGTACAAAGTTCAGCAAGAGCCTTCCGAATATCGCTATTTGGAAGGCCTTTGCTGAAATTCGTACCAAAAGGCGAATTATTCTATCCGAAACTCCGTTCCAAAAAAACTTTGAAGAGCTTCGTAGCATCATACGCCTGTTACTTTCGAATAATGATGAAGCCATGAATTTCTGCAATACTTTGATAGACAACGTGACATATAGAAGAATATATATATATATATATATATATAGATGAGATCAGAAAAAAATTGGATCAACTTGTGCACATCCATAATGGGGGCATTCTTGATAAATCTATATATGTCAAAATTCAAACTTTGACATATGATCAAATGTTGCATATGTCAAAATTCAAACTTTGACATATGATCAAACTTTGATATATGATCAAATGTTGCATATGTCAAAATTCAAACTTTGACATATGATCAAACTTTGATATATGTCCACCGTGATATAAAATAATACATAGACTTGTTCGGGCGAGAGGGGGTTGATCGACGTCCCCCCTCATGTCGAAGTTACCGGAGTTATCTTCTAGTGGTTTGGGTGGCCTCGAGAGTTTGTCGGGTAGGGGCGGGAGGGGGTAGGAGATCGACAACGCTTTTTTTCTAGGGTTTGGGTGGCCTCGAGAGTTGGTCGCCCGGTATATCGAGAGGGGGGTTGAACATTTTACTTAGTAACTAGAAAAAAAATGTTATCGGGGAGGGGGTATATCGACCCCCCCCCCCCATGTCGAAGTTATCGGGGAGGGGCTATATCGACAACGACATACATTAGCCACATACATATAAAAAATTCTATGAACATCCATACATACATATAGCCACATACATTATGGCTATGAAAAAAAATTCATCGTATAAAAAAATGTTATCGGGGAGGGGGTATATCGCAAACTTTGACATATGATCAAACTTTGATATATGATCAAATGTTGCATATGTCAAAATTCAAACTTTGACATATGATCAAACTTTGATATATGTCCGTTTCCTGTCCTTCTTTTTCTTCTTCTTCCTTCTTCCTTCTTCCTAGATAAAACTTTTCTAAAATGTAACTTTGGCATATATAAAGTTTTTCTTCTTCTTCCTTCTTCCTAGCTAGATATATAAAACTTTTCTAAAAATGTAACTTTTGCATATAAAAACTTTTTCTTCTTCTTCCTTCTTCCTTCTTCCTAGATAATAGAAGGCTTTTCTAAAAATGAAACTATCCTAAAATGCACTAAATCAGAGAACATACATAGAGAATTTTCTAAAAATGTAACTTTTGCATATATGAAAATATATACACAGAGAACATATATACGTATATACATTTTTCTAAAAATGCAAAAAAAAATCATCATCTACATGAACAAAAAATCTGAAAAAAAAGAGGACATATAATCATATATACACACATACATATAATCTAAAAAAAATCATCATATATAGTTAAAAAAATAGGGGAGGAGATGGCCGGCCGGACCGAACGTGCCGGCGGCGTGGTCGGGGCAGGCCGGGGGCGCGGGGCGGCGTCGGGGCAGGGCGGCCACGGGGCGACGACGACGAGGCAGGGGGCGATGGCGACGAGGCAGGGGCGGCCACGGGGCGACGACGACGAGGCAGGAGGCGATGGCGACGAGGCAGGGGCCACAGGGCTGCCGACGACGAGGCGCGGGGCGATGGCGACGAGGAGCGGGCGGCGACGGCGACGGCGACCTCGGGGCGGCGACGGCGAGCACGGGCAGCCTGGCGGCGTCGATGAGCTCGGCGTTGTCGGGGGGCAAATGGTCGATGAAAACTGAAATATTCCTAAGTCCTGCTTATATAGACAGAGCATTGGTCCCGGTTAGTGGCACCAACCGGGACGAATGCCACCCTTTGGTCCCGGTCCGTGCCACCAACCGGGACCAAAGGTCTCTTTCCAGCAGCCCAATGGGCGGGAAACAGAGGCCTTTGGTCCCGGTTGGTGGCAAGAACCGGGACCAAAGGGGGGGCATTGGTCCCGGTTTGTGCCACGAACCGGGACCAAAGGGGGGGCATTGGTCCCGGTTCGTGCCACCAACCGGGACCAATAGCCTGTGCCTGGCACAGCCGCGGTCGATGTTTAGTCCCACCTCGCTAGCTGAGGAGCTTCGGCACCAGTTTATAAGCGCGGCTGTGCCTCCCCTTTCGAACTCCTCTCTATAGCAGGCCTACTGGCCTAACTGTGTCTATCTACCTGTGGGCCTACTGGGCCTTCTGCGGGCCTGAATCCTGGCCCACCTGCCGGGTTGGGTTGCTAGTCGTATTCAGGCCGTGGTGGCCCAGTAGGAGGCATTTTTTTAATTTTTTTTCCGGTTTTTTTGTTTTATTTTTTGCATTATTTATTTTATTTTGTTTTTTGCTTTATTTTTTTTAATTCTTTTTGCTGTTAGGTCACAAAAATTATAAACTTTCTGTTAGTGCCATTAGTTTTCAAATTTGAATAGTTTAAATTTGAATTCTTTGAAATTTGTGTGAATCACTAGTTTGTGAATAACTTTACTATAAAAATAGATTTTTGAGTGATTCTTTTTCCTGCTATTTAATATTATTGTGTTTTAACATTATATTCAAAAACAGATTTTGTTATTTTAGTTTCTAACAAAAAATTCTTTATGATAATTCTTTTTGCTATTAAAGTTTCTAACAAAAAAATTCTTTATGAAAATTCATTTTGCCATTAATGTTTTGAACAGAAAATACTTTGATAATTTTAGTTGCATAAATTTTATATAATTTTAGTCTCAAAAATACTAGAGGTTTATAAAAGCATTTTAGTTGACTCCTTTTGCTATTAGAGTTTTATAAAAGCTTTTTAGTTGATTCTTTTTGCTATTGAAGAATATTATAGTTTTGTTTTAGTTGATCATAATAGAATATTTTAATTGATTATTTTAAGTTCATTCTTTTTGCTATTAGTTCATTCTTTTTGCGCTAAATGACCCTGAAATTGAAAAGCACTACAAATGAACTCTGAAAAGGTTGAAAGTTGGCATGGTGTCATCATTTCACCCACATAGCATGTGCTAAAAAGTTGAGAGGGTTACGGCAAAAACTGGATGCACTTCGTGTACAAAACGGACAATCTCTTTCGAAGTATCAGGGTTTCATACGGAAACTCGTATGTTACAAAGGGATTTCATTTTTTTGAAATTATTTGAACTCCAGACTTTTTGTGTGTTCAAAATGCACCATTCAAAGCCACATCATCAATTTTCAATCCTTTCTGACTTCATTTGTTATTTTTCATGCATTTACTGATTTTTTTGAGCTATATGACCCTGAAATTGAAAAGCACTTCTAATGAACTCTGAAGAGGTTGAAAATTGGCATGGTATCATCATTTCACCTACATAGCATGTGCTAAAAAGTTGAGAGGGTCACGGCAAAAACTGGATGCACTTCGTGTACAAAACGCACAATCTGTTTCGAAGTATCAAGGTTTCCGGAAACTCGTCTGTTACAAAAGGCATTTCATTTCTTCACATGTAACTGCAGTGATATTCTAGATCAAAGGTGTCGTGGACTTGTAACGGCAGATGTCCTAGAGAAAGGACTTAGTCGTGGAGCCATCGCGACGGGTTAGCTTAAAGGGGTTAAAGCGGACAAGGGACGCAGAGAGTTTATATTGGTTCGGCCCCTTGCGGTGAAGGTAAAGGCCTAATCCAGTTGTTGTGGAATTGCTAGGGTTTCGATGACCAGGGAGTGAATCCGCTATGCCTGGCTCTCGAATTGTTGTCTGTCCCCCTTAAACCGTCGCCGGGTCATCCCTTTATATACACAGGTTGATGCCTGGCGGTTTACAGAATCCCGAGGCCGGCTCATAATCGTGTCCGGCTCGGTCTCTACTCTTTTCTTATCTTACAAGACAAATTACATATAATACGGCGGTTTACACCTACAAGCCCTTAATCCGCCTTTGGGCCCTGGGCCTTCACAAAGCGCCATACTCCTTGTCTTCATGGGCTTCAAGTATAAATAACTCCTTATGGGGATAACCCGGCCTCTCCTGGCCGGTTTATACCTAGCAGTAATATCCCCAACATTAGGCCCCAGATTGATTTGAACTGGTTCATGTCAATCTTCAACTTGGGAAAAATTCTTCTTTCAGCATCTTCGCATAAATCTTGTAAACCGCCACGATGTCATCTTTCAGCATCTTGATAAACCGCCATGACATCATCTGTTATTAAAAATGGTATATCTCTCACCTTCATTAATGAGCCTCCGTCAATCGAGGCGACAGCTCTGTCACATATCCCTCTTTGGGCTCCTCGATTTTCGCGCCTGTCACTTATCTACTCACCTTATAAATAAAGCCGAAGGGTCCTTTTCATTTTCCCCTTCGTGCCCCTTCACATCGTCCTCTTCCTCGCGTCGCCCGGACGTCGGAGCTCTGCCGCCGCCGTCGACCTTCGCATCCACCCCAACAAAGGCCGCTGCATCACCCAGATCGTACCAGAAAACTGCGGTGCTCCCCCGCTGTTCCATCAACATCTGTAAGTCCCTTTTCTCTTTCTCCAGATTCACCATTAGGGTTTCGGTGTTCGTCGGAGTTCATCAAAGCTCCGGCGCTGTTCGTCCTTGTTCGTCGGAGTTCATTTGGATCGGATATTTCTTGTGCGGTCGTAGTCGTAGTCCCTTTTTCCTCATTAGAGCATCCACTTCGTATAGAAAAACTCATTTGAATCCGACGAACTGCTGAAGCACCTGTATTTTAGGTCTGAATATATTCTTGTTTTCTGCCGCGCCGCGGATCTGAATTTATCTTACCAGTCTGTGGAATCTGTTTTTCCCTCACTTAGGTATTTTAGATCTGTATCTTCCATACCAAAGTAGGCGGTTTACCTTTTTAGAAAATGATAATTCGGCAGGCACCATTAGTCCCCTCTTAAACCGCCGATTCATTTATCTTTTGTAAATCCTCCAATGTCAGACTCCGGTTTAACAATGTATATATGCCTCTGTTTCTGCTTCTGATCTTGCATCACTTTATGCTTGTCTATCATAAATCTTAAACCTGCATTGATCTTTTTCCAGCTTTTCATTGAAATGGCCAAACAATTTTATGCTTGTAACTGGGTCTCTTCCCGGGTTACGGAAGAGGAATTAGAGGGCTACGTCGCAACTGGCGCTTTAGCCAAGAAAGAAGTCATCCATTGGAGGGCCCCTGGTCCGGAAAATCCTCCTGAACCCAAGGACGGAGAAGTAGTTGTATTTACTGACCATCTGGGTCGAGGCTTTAGCCCTCCCGGTTCAAAAATTTTCCGGGATGTGCTGGCCAGCTTCCAACTCCACCCTCAAGATATTGGACCAAACTATGTGTCCAATGTTTGCAATTTCCAAGTATTTTGTGAGGCCTATCTTCAAGAGGAGCCCACAGTTGAACTGTTCAGGGATTTCTTTTATTTAAACCGTCGCACAGAGTTCACAGACGGACCCAACACTGAACTTGGTGGAATGGCAATTCGAAAGAGGAAGGATGTCAGCTTCCCTCATGCCAAGCTTCATAGTCACCCCAAGGACTGGAATCAGACTTGGTTTTACCGCAAAGACACATCTCCAACTGATGAAAATCCTCTACCGGGTTACTGTCCTCACCGGCTTAGCAATACACATCCGTTTCCTCAGAGGCTGACTGCAAAGGAACGGTCCAACTACGCACCACAACTCTCAAAGCTCAGAGCCTTTATGGCGAACGATTTAACAGGCATCGACTTTGTTCGTTGCTGGATAACCTGGAGCATTCTGCCCTTAAGTCGGCGCTCCGGTTTAATGTGTGAGTACACAGGGAGTTTGAAAGATCCTCAACGACATATTGATATTCAGCTAACAGAAGCCGAAGTTACTGAGGCTGTCAAGAAAATACTGAATGAACCGGAATCTGTCTGTAGCCAGACCGGGTTAAGCCCTTTCTGCGTCTCCAATAAACCGCCGCCTGTAAGAATCACAACTTTCTTGTTTTAGTTTACCCCTTTTCAGACAGTCTCAAAATTTTGTCCATCTTTCACAGGGCGATGACCCATTCTGGAAGAAAAAACCACAGGATAAACCGGCCAAACCACAGGATAAACCGGCAAAACCACTTCACCCGAAGACCAAGGTCACCAAGAAACCTGCCAAGAAGAGGACCACTGAATCTTCTGAACCAAATGCTGATGTGGATCTGGCTAATCCGGACTCAGAGGTAGAACTTGACTCTCTTGGTTCCTTTTTCATACACCTTATTGACAATGACTGTCATCAGGACGACGCTGAAGGCAGCCAGGCTGACGATGCAGAGGTATTTATCCTTTCTTTCGGTTCAGACCCTCTGCCAACACAGAAAATCTGTCAAGCAAACCGGAAAATAAAATTTTCTCACCCATTAGCTCACTTGGACCCAAACTTTATTTTGAAGAAGCAGCAACACGAAGCCCGCCGCACAACCCGGCACAGTGGCCAGGTAGTTACCTCTGCCGGTTTACCGAACACTCCGGTCCGGAAACGTCGATCAGAGGTCTCTTATACTCCTGATATTTCTTACCCCAAGGCGGGTTGCTTTCGACAGCCTCTTGATCCGTCTGATTCAAATTATCAGGGAACACCTAATTCATCCTCTGGCGAGTCAACGGCCACACACCTTCCAACCCTCAAGACGGTCCCTGGGTAGGTTATGCTTTAATCTTATCCTTAATGTGTTATGTTTGCATACTGCACTGATCTTTATGTTTGTTCTTCTCAGTGCCAAGCCTAGACCCAGTAAGAAGGCCCGGTTAGATAAACCGTCTGATGACAATGTGGATATTGAACCGGAGAAGACTCCAGATCTAGAAAGAACAAATACTGATGTTACTCATGATCCACCGCCTCAAGATTATAACTTCATAGTGGAACAAGCAGAAACTGACACCACCGGCCACACTGATAAACCGACTAGCCCGGCTCGCGCGGATGATAAATCAGCCAGCCCAGCTAAGGCCGCTGATAAACCGTCAACTCCCGTGAAGGTTGCTGATGATAAAGAAGATGATATCATGATTACTGGCGTCGGCCACACCGCTCCTGGCAATCCTGTTGCTTTATCGAAGCATAGTGCCAAGGACGAGGTTTCTGCTATGGGCAAAGGCAAATGGAATACAGATTTGTCAACCTATGCTCACCTCAACGCCCAAGACATCCATTCTGGTTATGTAAACCGCCTGTACACAAGCCGCGACTTTGAAGCCGGTTTAGTGAATCTAATGAAGGAGCGATATGAGGTAACTGCATAACTGCTTCTCTCTTGTGTTCAATTCCAAATATTAACTCCAATAGCCCCCAAGCGCCGGTTTATGATAGTCATCTAAACTGGGACTTTGTAGTATCTCAACTTTGCATGCTTAGCCTCCAAGGGCCGGGTTATTTTTCTAAGATGAACCGGTACCTTAGAATTGCAATATTACAACTTTCGCCGGTATAGTCCCCAAGGGCCGGTTTAACTGATGAAGATGAACCGGGACTTTTAGAAGAATACTCATAATGTCACTTTGAGCAAGCATACATTAGCCCCCAAGTGCCAAGAGTAATACTTGTATTGCACTCGGGACTTGTAAAAATTTCTAATTACGAGCAAATATGCATTAGCCCCCAAGTATCAGGTGCATAACTTGTTATGTGCTTGGTACTTCAAATATGCACTGCCAACTCATGATATGTTTATCTCTTATAGGCTGAGCTGAGCAAAAAGGAAACTCAAACCGCTGATCTGCAAGAAAACATCAAGTCCCAGCAGGCAGAAACCTCCAAAGCAACAGATGAACTGACCAGTGCCTTAGCCGCTATGGAAAAGCTGAACGAGAGTTTCAACAAGGAGCGGGCGGATTGGGACACAGAAAAATCCGCATTGCAAAAAAGAGCCGAGGACGCAGAAGCAGCTCTTAAACCGGTGGTAGACGAGCTAACTGGTGTAAAGCGGCAAATACATGCCATGACTGCTGCTGTGTTTGGTAAATATCCTAGTTTTAAACTTTCAATATATCATCCCATACATTGCCGGTTTACTGATGTTTGTAATGGCGCAGGAACTCGCATTAGTCATCTGGGCTCTGACGTACAGAAGAAGCTGAAGGCTGCCTATACTCTTATAGAGCAGTTATATACCGGCGCGCAACGGATCATCTGCACTGCTTCTCACAACAAGCCGCCCCCAACTTTAATCAAGGAGACCTTAGAAAGGTTGTCAATGCTGCCTGCCCGGGTAGAAGAGCTAAAGAGATCTGCTACCAGGGCTGGTGCTCTGACCGCACTAACCCGGGCAAAATCATGGGTGCCTGATCTTGATCCGGTGGATGTAGCTAAAGGCTATCCAAGCTTAAAGGAAGACGGATCAGAATTTGGCAATGAGGACCTCCGAGCAATAAACCGGGAAGTACGTCCACTGGCTTGCCAACTGGCTGAAGAAATTGATCTTTCATATTACCAGGCGAGTTATGATGTCAACAACAAACGGGTTGCTGCACCAACCCCTGAGGCTCAAAACCTTATCCCGCCAATCCGTAAGCACACCTATGCCCCTGACGTTGAACCGTCCACACTTATAAGCGATGAAGCTGTGTTCCAAGCCTTAACTAGGATCAATTGGGCCACCATTGACTTCTAGCCGCTGGGTAGAGAGGAAGATGATGAACCGGCGCAAGGCGATCCACAACCGTCAGGGCAGCCTGGTGACGAGTCATGATCCGGAGGCCGATTTAACCTTCCGCATGCTGCAATACTTGCCAAAAAACAATTAATCTTTTGGGCACTGGAACGCCTTGTAATAGGCTAGTTTAAACACTTGGTCTGCTATGCCATCGTGCATATTTACTTTGCTTGATACCGTTAATTCACCATGCTTAAGATATATGATGTTCATAATCCAGAGTGATTTATTCAGGCTGTTCCTGCATACAAAAAGTTGAACTTGTCCTGTGACATTGAATCACATCGTAAGTTGACCAACTTTTGTAGTAAGGGTGATACCCCTAATCATGGGTATTGATAACTCCTTCCATGTTGTGCCGGTTTATAACAAACCCGTACCGGGTTGTGAAAAAACACCGGATTATTCATATATAACACTGGCGACTTATAGTCAAAACCAGACCGGGTTGTTTAACGCCGGTTTACCAAAACCATCATAAATCTTATCAAAGGAGAAAAACTTGGCAAATAAAAGCATATGAAAACTTGTAGTCGAGGCTTTTCACGGGCTACCAGGCCCCAAATTCGAGGCTTTTCATGGGCTGCCAGGCCGCTGAGTTAAACCATTTTACAAAGCCTTTTAAGATGGACCTCAATCTTTAACCAATCGTCGTTTTAACTTTGACAAGTTCAGGGTCTTATGAGATTGACTTGTCGAAGTTCAATGGGTCATACCAGGTTTACCTGGATGGAGTGACTTACTTAAAAAGGCAGGCTAACCCGGGGTTTTAGGTGTATACACCAGGCTTCCAAGCCGTGGCTTGATAGCCTATTACAAGTGTAGATTCTTTGTTCATTGCGATAGCAAAGAATCCCCAAGCAATATTTTGAGCTGTGCTCAGTGGGTGCCTATGTTTGAGTTGTTCTTTTGGAACACTCTCTTTGGCCCCTAAATAATTTTTCTTTTTGGCTCTGAGCCAATCAAGAGGTGTAGCTATGGTTCGAATAGGACCAAGCCCCCAAGTGATTTTTCTGGTGGCCTTGCGCCTATCAAGAGGTGTAGCTAAGGTTCGAATACGACCAAGCCCCCAAGTGATTTATATATATGGCTTGATAAGCCGAATGAAGGGATAAACCGGACGCCGCTGTATAAGCAGAAACCTCCATGTAACCACACATGATGTAAGAAAAACAACAGATACCCCGCCTTAGCTGAGGCTCCGGTTTATTGTATTGATCATAATATATACATTGTCATAACTATGTACATAAGCAGAGCCTAGGGCTCAGGTATAGTAAGGCCGTAGATGAGCGATATTCCACGTCCGGTGGGTCTCCTCCTCCGATTTACGTGAGTCTTTGTGCTCTTGAACATCGATTAGGTAGTATGACCCGTTATGCAGGTTCTTACTGACCACAAAGGGTCCTTCCCAAGGCGGGGATAACTTGTGCATATCAGTCTGATCCTGGATGAGTCGGAGCACCAGATCACCTTCTTGAAAAGTTCTGGTTCTAACCCGGCGGCTGTGATAACGACGTAGATCTTGCTGATAAATCGCCGAACGGGCTGCTGCAATGTCACGCTCCTCATCTAACAGGTCAAGTGCTTCCTGTCGTGCCTTCTCATTATCAGCTTCAACATAAGCCGCCACACGAGGCGAGTCATGATGGATGTCACTCAGGAGAACCGCCTCTGCTCCGTAGACCATGAAAAAAGGTGTGTAACCCGTAGACCTGTTGGGCGTGGTATTGATGCTCCATAACACAGAAGGTAACTCCTCCACCCAACAACCCGGCGTCCGTTGCAAAGGAACCATAAGCCGGGGCTTAATGCCTCTCAAGATCTCCTGATTGGCTCTCTCCGCTTGACCATTAGATTGGGGGTGAGCCACTGAAGATACGTCAAGTCGGATGTGCTCACGCTGACAGAACTCTTTCATAGCCCCTTTGGACAGATTAGTACCATTATCAGTTATAATACTGTGCGGAAAGCCAAACCGGAAAATCACCTTCTTGATGAATTGAACCGCCGTAGCTGCATCACACTTACTGACTGGTTCTGCCTCCACCCACTTAGTAAACTTATCAACCGCCACCAAAAGGTGGGTCTTCTTGTCCTTGGATCTCTTAAAGGGCCCAACCATATCCAGCCCCCAGGTTGCAAACGGCCAAGTGATTGGAATCATCCTCAATTCCTGGGCTGGAACATGAGCTCGGCGTGAAAACTTCTGACAACCATCGCACTTTTTCACCAAGTCGTCCGCATCAGCATGAGCCGTCAGCCAATAAAAACCGTGACGAAAAGCTTTAGCTACCAGGGACTTTGAACCGGCATGGTGACCGCAATCCCCTTCATGGATCTCACACAAGATCTCACGGCCCTCTTCAGGAGATACACAACGTTGAAATGCCCCTGTTACACTGCAGTGATGTAATTCGCCATTGATAATAGTCATTGACTTGGATCGCCGGATTATCTGTCTGGCCAAAGTCTCATCCTCTGGTAACTCGCCCCGGTTCATGTATGCCAAATATGGGACGGTCCAATCCGGAATAACATGAAGTGCTGCCACCAATTGAGCCTCCGGATCAGGAACAGCCAGATCCTCCTCTGTAGGAAGTTTAACCGATGGATTATGCAGCACATCCAAAAAGACGTTGGGTGGAACCGGCTTACGCTGGGAACCCAAACGGCTTAAAGCGTCCGCTGCTTCATTCTTCCGTCGGTCCACATGATCAACCTGATAGCCTTTGAAGTGACCTGCAACAATATCCACCTCTCGACGATATGCAGCCATGAGCAGATCCTTAGAATCCCAAGTACCAGAAACTTGTTGAGCCACCAGGTCTGAGTCACCGAAGCACTTAACCCGGCTCAAATTCATCTCCTTAGCCATCCGAAGACCGTGGAGTAAGGCCTCATATTCAGCTGCATTGTTAGTGCAAGGGAACATTAAACGGAGAACATAACAAAACTTATCACCTCGTGGGTAAGTTAATACAACTCCAGCCCCCGAGCCCTCCAATTGCCTGGACCCATCAAAATGAATAGTCCAATAAGTATGATCCGGCTTCTCTTCTAGCGCCTGTAACTCTGTCCAATCATTGATGAAATCCACCAATGCTTGTGTTTTGATTGCCGTCCGAGGCACATAATTTAACCCGTGAGGTCCAAGCTCAATGGCCCACTTGGCAATCCGGCCAGTCGCTTCCCTGTTTCGGATTATTTCCCCCAAAGGAGCAGAGCTGACCACAGTGATGGGATGACCCTGGAAATATTGCTTAAGCTTCCGGCTCGCCATAAAAACTCCATACACCAGCTTCTGCCAATGTGGGTACCTTTGCTTAGACTCAATAAGTACCTCACTGATGTAATAAACCGGCCGTTGAACCGGATACTCCTTTCCAGTCTCCTTGCGTTCCACCACAATAGCCACGCTAACTGCCCGTGCATTGGCAGCCACATATAACAGCAAAGGTTCTCTATCAACAGGAGCAGCAAGGACAGGCGGCTCGGCTAGCTGCCGCTTTAAATCCTCAAACGCTTTATTGGCGGCGTCACTCCAGACGAAATTATCTGTCTTCTTCAGCATCTGATATAAAGGGATAGCCTTCTCCCCGAGGCGACTGATAAACCGGCTCAAGGCTGCAATCCGGCCTGCTAAGCGTTGAACATCATTGATGCACTTCGGTTTAGCCAAAGAAGTTATGGCCTTGATTTTCTCCGGATTAGCTTCAATGCCCCTGTTAGACACCAGAAAGCCCAAGAGCTTGCCTGCCGGTACACCGAAGACACATTTAGCCGGATTAAGCATCATCTTATAAACCCGGAGGTTATCAAAGGTCTCTTTCAAGTCATCTATCAATGTCTCCTTTTCTCTGGATTTCACCACGATATCATCCACATAAGCATGAACATTGCGGCCGATCTGATCATGAAGACAGTTCTGCACACAGCGCTGATAAGTCGCCTAGGCACTCTTTAGCCCAAAGGGCATAGACACATAGCAGAAGGCTCCAAAGGGAGTTATGAAAGCTGTCTTCTCCTGGTCCTTAACTGCCATTTTGATCTGATGGTAACCAGAATAAGCATCCAGAAAACTCAAACGCTCGCAACCTGCCGTAGCATCAATGATTTGATCAATACGAGGGAGGGCAAAAGGATCCGCTGGACAAGCCTTGTTCAAATCTGTGTAGTCCACACACATACGCCAAGTGCCGTTCTTCTTAAGTACTAGCACCGGATTAGCCAACCACTCAGGATGAAATACCTCAACAATAAAGCCAGCTGCCAAGAGCCTAGCCACTTCCTCACCAATAGCCTTGCGTCTTTCTTCATTGAACCGGCGGAGAAACTACTTGACCGGTTTAAACTTGGGATTAACGTTAAGAGTGTGCTCAGCGAGTTCCCTCGGTACACCTGGCATGTCAGAAGGCTTCCACGCAAAGATGTCCCGGTTCTCACGGATGAACTCGATGAGCGCGCTTTCCTATTTCAGATCCAAGGTAGCGCTGATGCTGAACTGCTGGGATGAATCGCCAGGAACGAAATCAACCAGCTTAGTCTCATCAGCCGATTTAAACTTCAAGTCCGGATCATGCTCTGTAGTTGGCTTCTTCAAGGGAGTCATATCTGCCGGATCAACATTGTCTTTGTAAAACTTTAACTCCTCTGCTGCACAAACCGACTCAGCATAAGCCGCATCACCTTCTTCACATTCCAAAGCGATCTTACGGCTCCCATGTACCGTGATGGTTCCCTTATGACCCGGCATCTTGAGCTGCAGATAAACATAACAGGGCCTCGCCATGAATTTAGCATAAATCGGCCGCCCAAACAGGGCATGATACGGGCTCTTGATTTTCACCACTTCAAAGGTCAATGTTTCTGATCTTGAATCATGCTCATCACCAAAAACAACCTCCAGAGCTATCTTACCGACCGGATACGCCGATTTACCAGGCACCACACCATGGAAGACCGTGCTGGACGGTTTAAGATTTTTATCTGTTAACCCCATCCGACGGAAGGTTTCATAATAAAGGATATTGATACTACTCCCCCCATCCATGAGTACTTTAGTGAACTTGTAACCTCCCACCTGAGGTGCCACCACCAACGCCAGATGACCCGGATTATCAACCCGAGGTGGATGATCCTCTCGACTCCACACAATGGGCTGTTCAGACCAGCGTAAGTAACGGGGCACCGCCGGTTCAACGGAGTTCACTGCCCTTTTATGAAGCTTCTGATCGTGCTTGCACAGGCTGGTGGTGAAGACATGGTACTGTCCACTGTTTAACTGCTTCGGGTTGCTCTGGTAACCCGACTGCTGTTGCTGCTGTTGGTTCCCCTGATGATTATAACCACCTTGGTTGCCTTGATTGCCTTGATTGCCATGTCCGCTTTGATTACCATGGAATCCTGAACCGGAACTGCCTCCATCATAACTCGGCCCATGAGACCCGGGGCCTGAACCGCCAGCCGGTCCATTATCATTCCAGAAAAAATCTGAATTTTTGAACTCTCGCATAATATAACAGTCCTTCCAGAGGTGCGTGGCCGGCTTGTCCCGCGATCCGTGCTTTGGGCAGGGCTGGTTCAACAGGTAATTCAAGCGCTCCGGATTGGGATTCGGTTCTCCTCCACGCGGGGGCGGTTTACCCTTCCGACACTGACCATTACCCTGCGCGTTGGTGTTAGCTACCAAATCTGAACTGTTATCCGCTTTACGCTTACCGCTGTTTCCATGCCCCGCCGAGTTATGCTGCTGCCCTTTAGTGCTGCCACCCTTCTTTCCCTTTCCTGTCTTGTCATCATCAGATTCAGGGTCCTTGGTACTATCAGAGTCGACATATTTCACCAGAGCTGCCATAAGAGTCCCCATGTCGTTGCAATGGCGTTTGAGCCGTCCCAGCTTTAACTTAAGAGGTGTAAACCGGCAATTGCCTTCCAACGTCAAAACGGCCGTATCCACGTTGATGCGGTCCGATGAATGCAAAATCTCTAAAACCCGGCGCACCCAATGGGTTGTTGATTCTCCTTCCTCCTGGACACATGTAGCTAAATCCACAATTGACATGGGCTGTTTGCACGTGTCTTTGAAATTCTGGATAAACCGGGCTCTTAGCTCGGCCCATGACCCAATGGAGTTAGCTGGTAGGTTTTTCAACCAAGTGCGAGCTGTCCCTTCCAACATCATGGTGAAGTACTTAGCACATGCCGCATCATCTACATCCAGCATCTCCATTGCCATCTCATAACTCTCCACCCACGACTCGGGGGATAAATCCGCAGTGTAATTCGGCACTTTACGTGGGCCCTTGAAGTCCTTGGGCAGCCGTACGTTGCGTAATGCTGGGACGAGACATGGCACCCCCAAAGAACTGGAGGTAACCCCTGGTTCCACCGAAGTTGAAGGACGAACCGGAGTAAACTGACGGGCCGCGTTCTGTGCTGCTAACTCAGCCTCTCGACGTGCCCTAGCACGGTCCACCACATCCTGAGCATCAACACCGCCACCCGCCGGGTTATGGCCTCGTGGCGGATTACGGTTGCGGGCACTGCTAGACACAGTCGGTTCATCAACATGCCTGCTGTAACTCCGGCTTGGGCGGGGGGTGGAATGAATCCTCTCGCGACTGTATGAATAAGCCTGCTGCTGAGTCAAAGCTGTCTGAAGGAGCTCCCTAGCTCGTCGCGTCTCCACCGCTACAGGGGACTCACCATCGACTGGAAGGGCTGCCAATCGTGAAGCGGCCGCGACTATATTGTCCAAGGGGTTGGAGTAATGACCCGGAGGCGTGGGCACATGCTGGGATGGGTTATTCTGAAGAGGCGGATCCATTGCGCGTGGCCGAACCGGCGTCCCCGTTCCAGGCGCTTCTACCCGGTTTACCACTGGCTGGTTGCTGGCTCCGGCCCCTGGCGTATTGAAGAGATTCCTGGCTTCGTAAACTGGAGGCAGGCGAGATTGATACCTTCTCCTCATTACATCATTTGACGCGTTCTGATCCAACATGAGCCGATAGGCCTGTGCATCTAACTCGGCCCATTCTGCAGCCATCCTGGTGTTTTCAGTGGCCAAATCTACCTTGGCTTGGGCTATCTGGTCCTTCACCTTCGCCACTTCTGCGTTGTGCCACTCCTGATCCATCGGGCTGACCTCGGCCACTAACAGTGCTGCCAAGGTGTCGAATAAATCGGACAGAACCTGAGCCGGCGGTGGCGCAGGGCCTCCTGCCCCAGCTGCCGTCGCCGCTGCTGAACCGGAGATCATCGCCGCAGCGGTCGAAGATTGTGGTGCTGACTGTGTACCGGCCATAAAGATTGCAACCCGGTTTGGCGGGTTAAGAAAGTCAGGAATACTGTCGCCATCGGAACAACCACCAAACCGGCCATCCTGCAGCTGGTACAATGACTCGGTTTCTCCGGTAGATGACTCGTCACCGGAATGAACAACGGTTTCGCCGTCATATTCTGATCTATTTTCAGATTCCACTCCGTGGATGACTCCCACGAAGGCACGCTTCATGACAGGCTTAACCCGGGCAGATCTTGCACGCTGAGCCGTTTCGATGATGTCGGTGCAGATGTCCGGCTCAGGGCCCGGTTCGCCAATCTTGCTAATGAACACGGGAATGCCGCCGAAGGGGACCCGGTACCCGTACTCAATTGAACCGGCTTCAGGGCCCCAGCCTGCGTCGTCGATGTAGAGCTTGCCGCGACGACTTTTCGTCATCCGGCCCACAGCGTATCCCTTGAGTCCTTCGAAGCTGCCCTCTAAGAACTCGAAACCATCGTGCGATAGCCCCACGGTGGGCGCCAACTATCGTGGACTTGTCACGGCAGATGTCCTAGAGAAAGGACTTAGTCGTGGAGCCATCGCGACGGGTTAGCTTAAAGGGGTTAAAGCGGACAAGGGACGCAGAGAGTTTATACTGGTTCGGCCCCTTGCGGTGAAGGTAAAGGCCTAATCCAGTTGTTGTGGAATTGCTAGGGTTTCGATGACCAGGGAGCGAATCCGCTATGCCTGGCTCTCGAATTGTTGTCTGTCCCCCTTAAACCACCGCCGGGTCGTCCCTTTATATACACAGGTTGACGCCCGGCGGTTTACAGAATCCCGAGGCCGGCTCATAATCATGTCCGGCTCGGTCTCTACTCTTTTCTTATCTTACAAGACAAATTACATATAATATGGCGGTTTACACCTACAAGCCCTTAATCCGCCTTTGGGCCCTGGGCCTTCACAAAGCGCCATACTCCTTGTCTTCATGGGCTTCAAGTATAAATAACTCCTTATGGAGATAACCCGGCCTCTCCTGGCCGGTTTATACCCAGCAGTAATATCCCCAACAAAAGGCATCATCATAATAGTTGTGGAGAGAAAGTCTTCACTTTTTCTTCGCTTGTGTCCTTTGCTTATTGCGCCGTAACCAAGGATATTCTTCATCGCTTAACAGGGTGCTTGGGTCAACATTGACTTTGAAGGGAGGAATTTCATGAAACTTTTCATAATCTTCAGACATGTCTGTCTTGCCCTCCAATCCCACGATGTCTCTTTTTCCTGAAAAAACTATGTGGCGCTTTGGCTCATCGTATGATGTATTCGCTTCCTTATCTTTTCTTTTTCTCGGTTTGGTAGACATGTCCTTCACATAGAAAACCTGCGCCACATCATTGGCTAGGACGAATGGTTCGTCTGTGTACCCAAGATTGTTCAGATCCACTGTTGTCATTCCGTACGGTGGGTCTACATGTACCCCGCCTCCTGACATATTGACCCATTTGCACTTAAACAAAGGGACCTTAAAATCATGTCTGTAGTCAAGTTCCCATATGTCCACTATGTAACCATAATATGTGTCCTTTCCCCCTCTTGGTTGCTGCATCAAAGCGGACACCGCTGTTTTGGTTGGTGCTCTTTTGATCTTGGGCGATCGTGTAAAATGTATTCCCATTTATCTCGTATCCTTTGTAAGTCAATACAGTCGAAGATGGTCCCCTGGACAACGAGTACAGCTCATCAGAAACAGTGTTGTCACCTCTGAGACGTGTTTCCAACCAACTGCCGAAAGTCCTGATGTGTTCACATGTAATCCAGTCGTCACACTGCTCCGGGTGTTTGGAGCGCTGAATGTTCTTGTGTTCATCGACATACGGGGTCACCAAGGTAGAGTTCTGTAGAACTGTGTAGTGTGCTTGAGACCAAGAATGCCCGTCCCTGCATATTATTGAGTCCCCTCCTAGCGTGCCTTTTCCAGTCAGTCTCCTCTCATACCGCGATTGAGGGAGACAAATCTTCTTAAGGTCAGGAATGAAGTCAACACAAAACCCAATGACATCCTCTGTTTGATGGCCCATGGAGATGCTTCCTTCTGGCCTAGCGCGGTTACGGACATATTTCTTTAGGACTCCCATGAACCTCTCAAAGGGGAACATATTGTGTAGAAATACGGGGCCCAGAACGACAATCTCGTCGACTAGATGAACTAGGACGTGCGTCATGATATTGAAGAAGGATGGTGGGAACACTAGCTCGAAACTGACAAGACATTGCGCCACATCACTCCATAGCCTTGGTATGATTTCTGGATCGATCACCTTCTGAGAGATTGCATTGAGAAATGCACATAGCTTCACTATGGCTAATTGAACGTTTTCCGGTAGAAGCCCCCTCAATGCAACCGGAAGCAGTTGCGTCATAATCACGTGGCAGTCATGAGACTTTAGGTTCTGGAACTTTTTCTCTGTCATATTTATTATTCCCTTTATATTCAACGAGAAGCCAGACGGGACCTTCATACTGAGCAGGCATTCAAAGAAGATTTCCTTCTCTTCTTTGGTAAGAGCGTAGCTGGCAGGACCTTCATATTGCTTTGGAGGCATGCCGTCTTTTTCGTGCCAACGTTGCAGGTCCTCCCGTGCCTCCGGTGTATCTTTTGTCTTTCCATACACGCCCAAGAAGCCTAGCAGGTTCACGCAAAGGTTCTTTGTCACGTGCATCACGTCGATTGAAGAGCGGACCTCTAGGTCTTTCCAGTAGGGTAGGTCCCAAAATATAGATTTCTTCTTCCACATGGGAGCGCGTCCCTCAGCGTCATTCGGAACAGATAGTCCGCCGGGACCCTTTCCAAAGATTACGTGTAAATCATTGACCATAGCAAGTACGTGATCACCGGTACGCATGGCGGGCTTCTTCCGGTGATCTGCCTCGCCTTTGAAATGCTTGCCTTTCTTTCGACATTGATGGTTGGCCGGAAGAAATCGACGATGCCCTAGGTACACATTCTTCCTGCGTTTGTCCAGGTATATACTTTCGGTGTCAGCTAAACAGTGCGTGCATGCGTGGTATCCCTTGTTTGTCTGTCCTGAAAGGTTACTGAGAGCAGGCCAATCATTGATGATTACAAACAGCAACGCATGCAGGTCAAATTCCTCCTGTCTTTGCTCATCCCACACACGTACACCATTTCCATTCCACAGCTGTAAAAGTTCTTCAACTAATGGCCTTAGGTACACATCAATGTCGTTGCCGGGTTGCTTAGGGCCTTGGATGAGTACTGGCATCATAATGAACTTTCGCTTCATGCACAGCCAAGGAGGAAGGTTATAGATACATAGAGTCACGGGCCAGGTGCTGTGATTGCTGCTCTGCTCCCCGAAAGGATTAATGCCATCCGCGCTTAAACCAAACCATACGTTCCTTGGGTCACCTGCAAACTCAGTCCGGTACTTTTTCTCGATTTTTCTCCACTACGACCCGTCAGCGGGTGCTCTCAACTTCCCGTCTTTCTTACGGTCCTCTCTGTGCCATCGCATCAACTTGGCATGCTCTTTGTTTCTGAACAGACGTTTCAACCGTGGTATTATAGGAGCATACCACATCACCTTGGCAGGAACCCTCTTCCTGGGGGGCTCGCCGTCAACATCACCAGGGTCATCTCGTCTGATCTTATACCACAATGCACCGCATACCGAGCATGCGTTCAAATCCTCGTACGCACCGCGGTACAGGATGAAGTCATTAGGTCATGCATGTATCTTCTGCACCTCCAATCCTAGAGGGCATATGACCTTCTTTGCTGCGTACGTACTGTCGGGCAATTCGTTATCCTTTGGAAGCTTCTTCTTCAATATTTTCAGTAGCTTCTCAAATCCTTTGTCAGGCACAGCATTCTCTGTCTTCCACTGCAGCAATTCCAGTACGGTACCGAGCTTTGTGTTGCCATCTTCGCAATTGGGGTACAACCCTTTTTGGTGATCCTCTAACATGCGATCGAATTTCAGCTTCTCCTTTTCACTTTCGCACTGTCTCCTTGCATCAACAATGACCCGGCGGAGATCATCATCGGGCACATCGTCTGGTTCCTCTTGATCTTCAGCTTCCCCCGTTGCAGCATCATCGTATTCAGGGGGCACATAGTTGTCATCGTCCTCTTCTTCTTCGTTGTCTTCCATCATAACCTCTATTTCTCCGTGCCTGGTCCAAACATTATAGTGTGGCATGAAACCCTTATAAAGCAGGTGGGTGTGAAGGATTTTCCGGTCAGAGTAAGACTTCGTATTCCCACATATAGGGCATGGACAACACATAAAACCATTCTGCTTGTTTGCCTCAGCCACTTCGAGAAAATTATGCACGCCCTTAATGTACTCGGAGGTGCGTCTGTCACCGTACATCCATTGCCGGTTCATCTGCGTGCATTATATATAATTAAGTGTGTCAAAAACCATTACAAAACATCATAAATAGATAAGTGACCAAATTAATAGAAGTTCATCATCACATTAAAACCAAAGTACATACATAGTTCTCATTGAACAACATATATATAGCTCTCCAGAGCATCTAATTAAACCATACATTGAAACTATGTAAAACATTTCAATGCAACAACAAATGCGATCATAATCGCAACCAAGGTAACAATTGATCTAACGGCATAATGATACCAAGCCTCGGTATGAATGGCATATTTTCTATACTTTCTAATCTTGAAGCGCATTGCATCCATCTTGATCTTGTGATCATCGACGACATCCGCAACATGCAACTCCAATATCATCTTCTCCTCCTCAATTTTTTTCAATTTTTCCTTCAAGTAATTGTTTTCTTCTTCAACTAAATTTAACCTCTCGACAATAGGGTCGGTTGGAATTTCCGGTTCACATACCTCCTAGATAAAAAAATCTATGTCACGTTGGCCGGCATAATTGTCATAAACAATAAATGAACCAAATAGTTATAAAATATAATATATACCACATCCGAATCATAGACAGGACGATGGCCGACGGGGGCGGATACCAAAACCATCGCACTATATAATAACAAAGAATAATAAAAGTAAGAATATTAGACAAGTATCTATCTAAATCATACAAGTAAGAATTTTTCTCTTTTAGAAAGAAGATAAGAACAAGAGGCTCACCACGGTGGTGCCGGCGACGAGATCGGCGCGGGCGACCGACGACGATGAAGACGGGGACGGGACGTGACGGACCGCTAAACCTAGACAAATCTTGAGGAAAATGGAGCTTGGAGGTCGAGCTCGGAGAGAAGAAAGCTTAAGTAGTGTGGCTCGGGCATTTCATCGAACACCTCATGTGCATAGGAGGTGAGCTAGAGCACCACAAAGCCCTCCCCTAGCCGGCCAGAAAAAACAGAGCAGTGGAGTGCTCTGCTCGCGGGCGAGGGGGTATATATAGGCACAACATTGGTCCCGGTTCGTGGTTGGAACCGGGACTAAAGGCCACCCTTTGGTCCCGGTTCCAGCCACGAACCGGTACCAATGGATGTGGGCCAGGAGCGAGGCCCATTGGTCCCGGTTCGTGTCTGGAACCGGGACAAAAGGGTCCAGACGAACCGGGACCAATGCCCCACGAGGCCCGGCCGGCCCCTGGGCTCACGAACCGGGACCTATTCCCCCATTGGTACCGGTTCGTGACTGAACCGGGACTAATGGGCTGGCCAGGCCTGGACCAAAGCCCTGTTTTCTACTAGTGATGGCAGGCAACTTTCAAACTATATACCCAAGCCCCTATTTCCGGGGATGTTTTCGCTTCAGGTTTAACCACTTGGCTGAAAATGACTCCTTGGTAAACCAGTCTAGGGCACGTGTATTTTTTTGGGAAATGACCGTGTACGAACATGTGGTGTATCTAGGTTTTCGTTTGAAATTTTTTGAACGTGTGTACGTGTTGCGTTGGTTCATTTAGCGTTTTCTGCTGTGGGTGGGCCAGTTTGTACGTTTGACTTCGCGGCCCGTTACATTCCTTCTGCCTCGGTGCTTCTGTGGCTTGCTATTGGTCATCGGGTTGCGTGCGTGCCGCTGTTGGCCCAGTCGGTGTTCGTTCGTTACGCGGTGCCGTATTCCCATCGGTGAGAGCCGTTGCCGCTTCGATCGTGCTATCTAGATGGTGCTGTCGCTGCCGCTTTTACCGTTGGTTCGGGAGCCTGCTATCCTTTCTCTTTTCTCGCGTTTTCTGGAGCTCTTGCCGCTTACTGTTGTAGTTTCTGCTCTGTGGTGCGGGGCTATAAATAGGTTGCTTCCTTTGCTGTAATATTGCGTGGGGTTTTCATTGGCGCCTCATACATTGATTCCATGGTTGCTTCTTCGTCCAGTCGCAATGGACCGCGTCGCCCCGGACGGCCTTCTCGCTCGCGGGGGGCTGCAGTTGGCCGGCATGGTGGTTCGGGCCGTGGTGCTACTTCTGCTGTTTTGCCGGATCGATCTGTGCCTTCGGGAGTTGTTTCGGTCCGACCTCGCCGCCGGACCGCGTCTTGCCGGAGCTCCCATCGTTCGGTCTCCATCCGCTGCCATCGTCCCCGGATGGCGTCCACGCCATGCGGAGGCTCGCGTGGATAGCACGATTGGGGAGAGAAGGCAATGGTGGCGTGCATGTGGGCGTCATAGTGAGGCAGACCTCAAGCCGCGGCGTCTCGGCTCAAGCTCGCTCCCGCCTAGCACGCCATCGGCCCCCTGCCGTCGCATGTCGGCTGGGCGTACATCGATCCGAGCAGCTTGGCAGGCGTGCACCGCCGCGTGTTGTGCGCTTGACATGGCGATTGCGTTCGCAGGACGCTGGTGGCCGCGTGCACCAACATGATCATGGCGTGCACGGCGACGCTGGTGGTCCCGTAGTGCGTGGGGCGTCAGAGTCCATGGGCGCCTGCACCAATATCACGATGGCGTCCACGGCGAGGTGGTCCCGTAGTGCGTGGGGCGGCAGAGTCCATGGGCGCCGACGCCGCGGAGTGCGGTCAGCCGAACACCTCGTCGCCGCAGTCGGCGGTTAACGCCAGGGCCCCCGTTGACATCCTCACCATCACGGCTGCCGCCGCCACTGGTGAATTCATCATCTGCACACAATTCATGATCACAATGGCCATCAGCGGAAGACATGGACATGCGCCCGTCGCCGGGGTCATTCCCTTGGAATTCAGGTTGCTGTTATTAGTCGTCTGTGTCATGATCGGGGTGGTACTAATGGACGGGTTCGTTGTGCGGCTCTGCGGTGTTCTGTTGCTGGCCATGATTCTTCAGGTGCTCTTTTGTCGCGGGCGGGTCCGCCTGTGGGCCGTCGGAGCGTTGTCCGCTTGATCGATTCTTCTGTTGTTGGTAAGTTTGATTCGACTCATGCTGTCCATTGATGCTGAGGACTTGCAAAATTGCTGAGGGCGCTGTTGGAGTCGGACAAAACGTGTCGTCGTTCTCCCCTCCCGCCGCCGGAGCATGCTTCACTAGCCGCCTATGTCACTTTGTGCCGCCGTCGGTGCCGCTGGAACCGCGCTACGCGAACTGGTGCGGATCAAGAAGCACTTCTGGTGCAAGCATGGCAGTCAGCGGCCAACGATGCTACACTTACGGACCGCAGGCATACGGAATCATCTACTGGAGGAGGTGGAATCAGACAGTTGGTGCTCAGCTTTTTTCTTCCCGAGAATTGCGGCTCGCATTGTATTTTAGTTCTGCCACATCAGTCCGTAGCTCTTCTTTCCGTGAAACCTGTCCGTAAGTGTAGCAATTTCGGTCAGCGGCAGTGGATGTGCGCCCGCTGCGCCAAGGACTACACCGTCCGGTTCGGTTACAAGGCACACCTCTCCAGGGACTGCGGTCGCATCTTCTCTCGATCGCTACACCCATGGAGCCAGAAAAATACGGAGTATATAGGAAACAGCTGTCGCATGCATGTAACCAAACCATGCATGCATTCAGCCACTGCATGCAAGCACGTCCCCACATTCTAGAAACCAACCACCCGGCAATTCTGGTCGAAGCAATTAAGCCCCGACGTAGTCACATCACCTCCACATGCATGCAGCCGACAGCAAAAAAAAATAAAAAATCCAACCGCATATGCGAAGGGATGTCAAACAGACCACCAATAATTCCTACACACACCCAAAGAGAGTACCCAGCCAAATCCCGAATTAAAGCACGTGTCAGCTGTACATTAGCACAATCAGCGCCTAAAAAAACTTCTGAAAATCTACAAAACACAAACCCTCAGATGAGCACCATGGGATGCTCTCTGGCTAAAGTACGAATTATTTATCTTCTTTGATTTGCCGGAAAGCAATATGTTGGCTGAAAAGACACAAATTACCTTCAACAATAACAGATTTGATTAGCATTTGCACCTAGATTTTTTTTTTCACATGGGTCATATTTTTCTCTCTTGGGCTCCTACGTACTCTGCTTAGAAGTTTCCCTGGATTGCACAAATGACCATTTGTGGAAAATTTCCTCTGCATTATTGTTTTTTTAACCATATAAGGATCTGATGCATTCAAAATTAAGTATGATATATACATCATATCCTTGGAATCATTATTTTCTTAATTGTTTCTACATGTTTTCTTGCAAACAATTACTCATGGATGCATGGTAGAGTCCAATATTTGTTCTTTTATCCCTGCACTCATACCATGAGTTGGAAACACTGCAGAGCCCATATTGCAGAAGCATAAAAAACGAGGCAAACATCTTGAGAGGTTCTCTTTTTTTTTTAACCCCGTACCATACAACAAATGTTCTAGAGGTTCTCTTCCTTCGATTATTTTAAGAATACCTACGACTCACAATAACTCAACACTAACATTGGCACATCATAGTATTTGTCCAGAGCAAAACAAGATACATGAAGTTGGATAAATGATTTAAAAATATATTGCACAAGTAATAGCAAACCTATCATAAAAGATGCAATTTGAAGAGTGCTATTTGCCGAATCTCATGATTTTATTCTGTAGCATCAAATTCACTTTTCTCTTTTGGAAAATTATTGTCTAAAATGGCAACATGATACCTCACTATCGATAAGGCATTTTGCAGAAAATTCGTGTGCACAGTATATAGATTAAGTTGCATTTAATGCCCTATTACCTGGTTTTGCACCCTCTACTAATTTTGTATGTTTTCAGACGTGTAGGATGTAAATACTACTACACAACTATTTAACCAACGCCAGCAGCATTTCTGCACCGAGAAACACTTCAGACTCAGACGTGTAGGGAGCACCTGGCATTTGCTATTTAGCAATTTATTGTCGGATGCCCCTGCATTTGTCCTTTGCAACTCAACTGTCAAAGGCTCCGAACCCAAAATGATATGTCTGACACTAGCAATAAAGGTAGTAAGGCTTGCTTGCAAACAAAGGCCACCATTTAAAAATGTACATGGAATTGCCACACCAGTTAAGTGATAGCATCAACACGTACATGGACACAAAACAAATGCTCATTACTCCCACCATCATTATAACATAGTATATGTAGTCATTACAATAGTATCATCAACATGTACAATTATTGTGTCTTTGAAGCTACAAAGAGAAGTTTGATTTCTTTTTTTCTTCTTTGGACCAAAGAAGACTGATTCCCTCCCATGAACGGGCCCATACCAAACAGTGGCAATTTAACATGGCCCATCAGTAGATAAGCACTCAACAGAAGCAATCCACATCACCTCAAAAAAAAAAAAGCAATCCACAAGGCAAGTTAAAATCTTAGCAAAGATATGTGATGGATTTTTAGACATCATACCATTATGAATTGTATCCTCAGCGCCCGCAGAGTGAAGATTCACTAATCATATACACCGGTGCCAATCGACCCCATGGCCGCATGCAAGAATTTGCAAAAGCTTTCTACTTCATCATGGTACCAGTCCTACAGGAGGCGACTAGAAAATGAATAAGTATGTGTTATAATCCAAATTTGTATGCCACTTGCTTTATTGTAATAAAACAATTACATGAACATAATTCTTAGCTAAAGCCTCAATCTCTACAATTATGTGACACACCTGGCAGCTTCGCATCAGCAGAGCGCGGCGTGCCACTGCGCGGGCATGGCCCATGCAAGTGATCGATTTGGCCAATGTGTAATTGAAATAATTTATATATTTGACAACTATTCAGCAGACCGAATTTGGTCTACTCGGCAGACCGAATTTGCAAGACAGGCAAGAATACTGGCACAGATATGTGACAACTATTCTGATGTTGTGCCACTCCACATGTACCCGCAGCGTCCAGATTCCGATGACCCTATTATCACATATACTGGTGCACATCCACTTGTGGGACGTCCACAACAGTTCGCAAAAGCTCTATCATTTCATTACTGGTATACCAACCCCGCAGGTGGTTATACCAGAATGATTTGATGCATCGCTAACAAGTCATGTACTCTTGATATTACCGTAACGTGGGCATTCCATGGCATGTGATCTTCCATCAGGCCATGCTTAGCTAAAATAAGTGAACCCTCTCCTAGGTGTACTACTATGTATTTCTTTTTTTTTTAGCAGTGTAGCACATGTACAATGTTCATGAATAAATTTCTTTCATTTCTACTTAATTCAAACGTATCAACGGGCGCGGCGTGCCGCCGCGCGGGTTCTGCTAGTATACACATACACCGGTCGGCCGGCCCGCGGACACACGGCAGGCGAGTTGGAGTTGATTTGTTAGAGGATAAGAAAGAAGATAGGGCTGGAGACTACATATACACCGGCCACGGCCAGCGCGGGGACATAGCTAGGGCAGGTCTGAGCTCGCGCGGAGAGGCTTGGACGTTCCCGTCAATGGGCGGCACCGCCAGCCGCTCGACGCCCGTCGTAACGACAACTCGGATCCATGGCTACACCATGCTGCTTCGCCCGCAGACTTTCGACACCTTGGTCTTCCGTGGTCTCCCCTGGAACGTCAAGGTGTACCCGCACTGGGATGGTCTCGATGACCTGGGCCTAGCGGACAGATTCATTGTCTCGATCGAAATCGACCACCTCTACCGCGGCAGTCTCATAGACTCGGGCCTCCGCACAGAAATCTTCATAGGAATAGAAATCCTTGACGAGACCGGCGAGCACACCGTCTTTCAAGACGGGAACTTCATGCCCTGGGGGACGGGCAACGCGGACATCTTGATGATGTGCGTGTCAAGGAGGGAGCTAGAGGCGTCGTCGTGTGTCCACAACGGCAGCTTCATCGTCAGGTCCACCATGACTATGAAGCAGGCAGCAAAGCGAAACTTGTCCGAATCCAAGGAGCCCGCGGCGTTGGACACCTTGTCCGGGTCCCACACGCTCGTCATCAGCAACTTCTCCAAGCTTAAGGCCACGCTCCGCGACAGAGAATGCGCCTACTCCCCACGTTTCACCGTAGGGGGGTGCACATGGTACCTCAAAGTCTGCCCCAACGACGCCTGCGGATTTGCCTCCCTGTTCCTCGGACGTGCAAGTAAGGCGGACGAAAGGCCCACGACGGCGGAGTTCAGCTTTGAGCTCGAGGGGATGGTGAATTTCCAGTCCGACAAGATGACGCACACGTTCTACCATGCCAACCATCAACATTTAATCTTTCTCAAAAAAAAAAACCATCAACATTTAATTAAATACGAGCTGGAGTCGTTGAGCTCGTTCTCGGCCATGCACGACGACCGCCTCCTCGTTCGGTGCCGTCTCGCCGTCGTCGTTCCCCCTGTTGCGATTCCGATTCAGGCCGCCATTCCAAGCACCGAATCAGTACTTACTCCTCTACTGAGCGCCATGTATGATTAAGTCGGTCTGAAGTTACGCAAAACTTTCTTATACTAGTCGCCAACCAGTGGAATTTCTTAGTCCATAAAGAGTTGTACCATTCTATATTCTATCAATTATATTATATTTAGTAATATTTCGGTAAACAGTCCATGGAAATTGTTTTGTACAGAAACGTTAGCGTTTTGGGATAACCATTCATTTCCGTTCTTCTTCTTTCTCGTTGTTTGTTTTTCAAGTAGGTTCTTCTTTTCCAGTAACTCTTGTGGTTGAGCATCAACGGTGCAGAGAAAAAATGACAGAACCGATTCTATGGTTAGTGATTGAAAGATGCCGACACAGTAGCAACAACAATAGAGGTATATCCTAACCTTTTTAAAGGGAAGAGGTTAGCTGTATTCATATGTTTGATGTGCATTTTAGTTTCATGTTGGTAAAACTGTTGCAACTGTTTAGTACTCCTGTGTTTTTAGAGCAGTTCCAAACCCTCAAATTGCCCGCGTCTATCCGAACCGATTTGTCCAGACATAGTTTGCCATCGAATGCGGTAACTCTGCTTTGTGGCAAGGGGAAATATCGTGTTACTTCTACCCCTTTATTTTGTACACCTAAACTTAATAACATGATTACACTATTGGTTCTTAAAAAAACATATTACACTATTGTTAATTTTCCATGACGTAACTTCGTGATGCCGTGTGTCTCGTATCGAGACCCATATGCTTCATTAGACGATTGGTTTTAAACAAGCATAAAAAAACATTGACCGGCATCCGGTTTTTTACGAGAAGACGTCGATGAAGAATAGCGACGGTGGCCACTCCATTGCCGAGACGTCGTGTCCACATGACTGCATGCATGTTTTGTGCCCCGCGTCATCGGTTGCTTCGTGCGCCCTTCGTAAGCACACAATCTGTTACGAGTGCAACACCCAACCCAACTTATAGACGCCGGTGTTCAGAGCTCTAAGATCAAGTTGGAAGGAACGATAGGAAGCCGGGACTACAAATATGCACCGGCCGGCCCGCGCAACGTACGGCACGCGCCAGGCGAATTGGTGCATATATCTAGTTTAGCAAACGTGTGTACAGTCTGTCCTTATAGCTCTCGCCATACAGAGAGCGCGACGATAGTACAAGACGACACGACCGACACGGCCGTGCGTGAGTGACCAACCGAGGAGAGAAGACAAGTGATCGACCAGCCTATGGCCAGCGGGTGCACGGTCCTGCTGGTGAGCAAAATCACTATTTCGACCGTTTCCGTTGGCAAGATTTGATCTCACTTTAGAAAAAATCATGATCTGATCCTTTTTAGTGACGCCATCCTTATGGTGTTTGCGTTGCATCTGAAACATCATGGTCTATGGTGCTTTCCCTGGCCCAAACCCAAATATCGTGGGATGTCACCACTCTACCGACATGTTATAGACCTATGTGACTGGACATATCGTTGCTGGCCACCACAAGGTGATAGAAACATGCACATGCACCTGTCTGATGAAGTCAGTGCATCACATGACTAGGCATCGGCGAGGCGAATGTCACTCTCTTCGTATGACTAGGTTCTTTGTGGTGGAACCTGCGCAACAAGATTCAAGTCCTGAACCAACCTGTGGTTGGATGGTTAGGAGGACAGTGCTATCCCTAGCCCACCAGGGCTCAAGTCCTAGACCTGACATTGGTGCTCGCATTATTCCTGGATTTATTTCAGGCTTCTGACGATGTTCGTTTAGTGTGAGGAGACATTCCCGTCAACTGCGTAGCGTCTGTGGTCGCTTTGTAAAATCTCAAGATTCAAGTCCTAGACTTGACACGGGTGGTTACATTTTCCTGGATTTATTCCAGTCTTTTCAGCGCTATTCTTTCAGTGATGTGACGTGTCCATCAACAAGACATTTTTGGCGATCTCATCAACTTCAAGATCTGTCGGCTCAAAAGTCCATGAACGTCTTTCTATGTTTCTAACAAAAAATAGGGTTATCCCTATCGCAAGTGACAAACCAGGGGCAAAATGTTAAATTAACTCAATAATAAAATGGAAACCAAATAGTCTAAACATAATGATATAGTACAACTCTTTACCGACTAGGAAATTGAACTAGTTGACGACTAGTATAAGGAAATTTTTCGTAATCCAAACAGATTTGACACCTCTTAAACATATATACATGGTGATCAGTAGAGGTGTAAGTAGTGATTCGGTGCTTGGGATGGCGACCTGAATCGGAATCGCCACAGCAAGGCGATGAGGGCGAGGCGGCACCGAATAAGGAGGCGGTTGTCGTGCATGGTCGACAACGAGCTCAACGGCTCCAAACGGTATTTAAAGGAGTGTTGATAGTTGGCATGGTGGAACGTGTGCGTTATTTTGTGGGATCAAAGTTCACCACCCCCTCGAGCTCAAAGATGAACTCCGTCATCGTTGGCGTCTTGCCCACCTTACTTGCGCGCACAAGGAACACAAAGACAAATCCAGAGCTGTCGTCCCGGCATAATTTGAGGTACCATGTGCACACCCCCTACGGTGAAGCGAGTGGAGTAAGCATTGTCCCTGTGGCGGAGTGCGGCCTTAAGCTTCGAGAAGCTGCTGATGGTGAGCGTGTGGGACCTAGCCATGGCGTCCAAGGCCATGAGATCCTTGGATTCGGACAAGCTTCGCTTTGCTGCCTGCTTCATTGTCATGATGCTCTTGACGGTGAAGTTGCCGACCTGCCGATGAAAACACACGATAACGCCTCCAGCTCCCTCCTTGACACGAACAACATTACGTAGTCCCCGCCGGGCGTCGACCCCGGCGGGATGTTCTCATCTTGGAAGACAATGTGCTCGTCAGTATCGTCAAGGATTTCGATTTCTATGGAGATGTGTGTGTGGAGGCCCGAGTCTAGGACACGGCCATGTGGCACGGCTGTACGTTGTGTGTTCTACGCCCCGTGGTGGGCCGGCAAAAGAGGATCGTGTCGATTGGGTCGCCGGTCGTGAAGATGACGGTGTCCAGTGAGAGCGGGAGCAGGTCCGCGCGCAGCAAGCGGCGGCCGTCGTCTGCGGCGTCCCACGCAGTGCAAACGCACGCCAATCTTAAGATCTGTCGGCCCAGTCACTGTGAAGTACGCGAGCATCTACATTTGTGTTTATCAAGGAAAAAATAGAGGGTTATCCCTATCGCAAATGAAAGACTTGGGGCAAAAAGTGGAATGTATATAGTTGTATATTTTGTGGTGTTCAGTGCACATGGCAAAGTGCGAATGAAAAATACAAAAGAAGGCATAGTGCTATAGCTGTGGGACATGTCAGAGACTATCCGGAAAAGAGGTGAGACAACTGCGAATTTGACTCAGGGTGCCATAGGGTGATGGTGAAATCTCTTCAAGTTTCAGACATGCGGTCAAGGAGAGCGAGAAGGTTGAGTTCATCTAACTCGTAGATGTTGATGGGGAACGCAGTATTTCAAAAAAATTACCTACGATCACGCAAGATCTATCTATGTGATGCATAGCAACGAGCGGAAAGAGTGTGTCCACGTACCATCGTAGACCAAAAGCGGAAGCGTTTAGTAACGCAGTTGATGTAGTCGAACGTCTTCGCGATCCAACCGATCAAGTACCGAACGCACGGCACCTCCGTGATCTGCACACGTTCAGCTCGGTGATGTCCCTCGAACTCTAGATCCCGCTGAGGCCGAGGGAGAGTTTCGTCAGCACGACGGCGTGGTGACGGTGATGATGAAGTTACCGACGCAGGGCTTCACCTAAGCACTACGACAATATGACCGAGGTGGAAATCTGTGGAGGGGGGCACCGCACACGGCTAAAACAATCAACTTGTGTGTCTATGGGGTGCCCCCCTCCCCCGTATATAAAGGAGGGGAGGAGGGGGCCGGCCGGCCTCTAGGGGCACGCCCAAGGGGGGGAATCCTACTCCTACTAGGAGTAGGTTCCCCCCTTTCCTAGTCCAACAAGGAGGGAAAGGAAGGAGGAAGGGGAGAGAAGGAAGGAGGGGGGCGCCGCCCCCACCCCTTGTCCAATTCGGACTGGGGGGGCGCGCGCCACCTCCTGCACGGCCCTCTCTCCTCTAAGGCCCATGGTGGCCATTAACTTCCGGGGGGGGGGGGGGGGTTCCGGTAACCCTTCGGCACTCCGGTTTTATCCGAAACTCTCCGGAACTTCCGGTGTCCGAACAACATGGTCCAATATATCAATTTTATGTCTCGACCATTTTGAGACTCCTCGTCATGTCCGTGATCTCATCCGGGACTCCGAACAACCTTCGGTACATCAATAACACATAAATCATAATACCAATCATCATCGAACGTTAAGCGTGCGGACCCTACGTGTTCGAGAACTATGTAGACATGACCGAGAACTCATCCGGTCAATAACCATAGCGGAACCTGGATGCTCATATTGGCTCCCACATATTCTATGAAGATCTTTATCGGTCAAACCGCATAAAAAACATACGTTGTTCCCTTTGTCATCGATATGTTACTTGCCGAGATTCGATCGTCAGTATCATCATACCTAGTTCAATCTCGTTACCGACAAGTCTCTTTACTCGTTCCGTAATGCATCATCCCGTAAACTAACCATTAGTCACATTGCTTGCAAGGCTTATAGTGATGTGCATTAACGAGAGGCCCAGAGAAAAACCTCTCCGACAATCGGAGTGACAAATCCTAATCTCGATCTATGCCAACTCAACAAACACCATCGGAGACACCTGTAAAGCATCTTTATAATCACCAGTTACGTTGTGACGTTTGAGGCACACAAAGTGTTCCTCCGGTATTCGGGAGTTGCATAATCTCATAGTCAAGGAACATGTATAAGTCATGAAGAAAGCAATAGCAACAACTAAACGATCATAGTGCTAAGCTAACGGATGGGTCATGTCAATCACATCATTCTCTAATGATGTGATCCCGTTCATCAAATGACAACTCATGTCTAGGGCTAGGAAACTAACCATTTGATCAACGAGCTAGTCAAGTAGAGGCATACTAGTGACACTCTGTTTGTCTATGTATCACACATGTACTAAGTTTCCGGTTAATACAATTCTAGCATGAATAATAAACATTTATCATGATATAAGAAAATATAAATAACAACTTTATTATAGCCTCTAGGGCATATTTCCTTCAGTCTCCCACTTGCACTAGATTCAATAATCTAGATTACACAGTAATGATTCTAACACCCATGGAGTCTTGGTGCTGATCATGTTTTGCTTGTGAGAGAGGCTTAGTCAACGGGTCTGCAACATTCAGATCCGTATGTATCTTGCAAATCTCTATGTCTCCCTCCTTGACTAGATCGCGGATGGAATTGAAGCGTCTCTTGATGTGTTTGGTTCTCTTGTGAAATCTGGATTCCTTTGCCAAGGCAATTACTCCAGTATTGTCACAAAAGATTTTCATTGGACCCGATGCACTAGGTATGACACCTAGATCGGATATGAACTCCTTCATTTGCTGCTTCCAAAGCAGCTATGTATTCCGCTTCACACGTAGATCCCGCCACGACGCTTTGCTTAGAACTGCACCAACTGACAGCTCCACCGTTCAATATAAATACGTATCCGGTTTGTGACTTAGAGCCATCCGGATCAGTGTCAAAGTTTGCATCAACGTAACCATTTACGACGAGCTCTTTGTCACCTCCATAAACGAGAAACATATCCTTAGTCCTTTTCAGGTATTTCAGGATGTTCTTGACCGCTGTCCAGTGATCCACTCCTGGATTACTTTGGTACCTCCCTGCTAAACTAAAAGCAAGGCACACATCAGGTCTGGTACACAGCATTGCATACATGATAGAACCTATGGCTGAAGCATAGGGAATGACTTTCATTTTCTCTCTATCTTCTGCAGTGGTCGGGCATTGAGTCCGACTTAACTTCACACCTTGAACACAGGCAAGAACCCTTTCTTTGCTTGATCCATTTTGAATTTCTTCAAAACTCTATCAAGGTATGTGCTTTGTGAAAGTTCAATTAAGCGTCTTGATCTATCTCTATAGATCTTGATGCCCAATAAATAAGCAGCTTCACCGAGGTCTTTCATTAAAAAACTCTTGTTCAAGTATCCTTTTATGCTATCCAGAAATTCTATATCATTTACAATCAACAATATATCATCCACATATAATATTAGAAATGCTACAGAGCTCCCACTCACTTTCTTGTAAACACAGGCTTCTCCAAAAGTCTGTATAAAACCATATGCTTTGATCACACTATCAAAACGTTTATTCCAACTCCGAGATGCTTGCACCAGTTCATAAATGCATCGCTGGAGCTTGCACACTTTGTTAGCATCCTTTGGATTGATAAAACCTTCGGGTTGCATCATATACAACTCTTCTTCCAGAAATTCATTCAGGAATGCAGTTTTTACATCCATTTGCCAAATTTCATAATCATAAAACGCGGCTATTGCTAACATGATTCGGACGGACTAAAGCATCGCTACGGGTGAGAAGGTCTCACCGTAGTCAACTCCTTGAACTTGTCGAAAACCTTTCGCAACAAGTCGAGCTTTGTATACAGTAACATTTGTAGGGTAACGCAGCAGAAAACAAAAATTTTCCGACCTACGCACCAGCCCAGGACCACTATGGAGACTACATACAAGGTTTGATCATGTTCGTTACCGACTCGTAGCGCAGCGGAAGTAGAGTCGATGACGATCGGCGGTGCAGATCCCCGCAGCTAGGATTTACAACCTCCCAACCGCGAGGATGTATACCCTCGTCTTCCCTTCGGACAGCCCTCCGGGAGGCGGTCGAACAGTCCCCCGGACGATGTCGTGGACAGCCCTTCGGGAGGACCTTCGAAACTCGAATGGTCACTCGGACAGCCCTTCGGGAGGACTCACAGAACTCGGACCGTCACTTGGACAGCCCTTCGGGAGGCACTCTCGAACAGCCCCTCAGGCACTAAGATCGAAACTACGACCTCTCTACAGAGTTGCACACATACGGTGTCACCTATCCGGCAGGGCTTCGCCGTCCAGAACTAGTTCCTGCCGGAACCCAGACAGCCTTTCGGCTCTACGAAACTCTTTTCGTGGGAGGGAGAGAGAAGCCAGATAACATCTTGGCATGTGTATGAGAGCAAGGGATGGGGAGAATGGCAGCCCCTTCTCCTCCTTTTATAGGCCAATGCAAGGGGTGGGGTGGGATGTTGAAATACCAAAATACCCAAGCTTTATGTCACACATGAAAGGGCATAATGGTAACACAAGGGGGGCACCAAGGGGACACCACCATGGCAGCCCTTGGGCCGGCCCACACCTTGTCTCCCCATGGGGGAGGGCCCCCCCAACAAGCCACCAACATGTCTCCATGAAACATGCATGCTCCCTAGACAAAAAGCCACCAAACATGCAACCCCCGATTCGTGGGATCTTGTCCCCTCGCGCTGAGACAAGATGTTTTCCGCGAAACTTTTTCTGAAAAATTCCAAAAAGTCCCAGAACATTTCCGGCACCCTCTAAAATTATTCTGGGCATGATCCGAAACATTTTCGATGCGGTGGTTTTCATCAGCGGAAAGCATTAACAGCGGTTACGGCAGTTTCGGAACATTTCCGGTTTTTCTCTCCGAAAATTCCCAGAAGTTTCCAGACCAATTCTGGCATCCTCTGAAAATTTCCAGGCGGTGCCGAAACCCTTTTTGACCAAATAATATATTCCAGAGGCGAAGTATGTTGCCCTTTAAAGCGAGACAGAAGATGTGATCATATAGTCATTCATGAACTAGTATGGTTCCAAATGGCTTTTGTCAATGGGACACTAAGCAGGTAGTTGTCCTTAACTCAGTCTGCGGAATCCAGGTTCGACCTGTTGATTCACATACATACAAAGCCAAGTCCACACAAAATATGAATTTGTGAAAGCGTGAAAATGTGAGGATATGCAAAGATACACCACGGAGCTGAAGTCGTCAGATCCGTTGGACATCAGGCATAACACAAGCGAAGCATATTTACAGGTGTGCCAAGGGATGTAAGTGCATTAGCATTAACTAGATTATGACTCAGTGCAAGTGGGAGTCTGTAGGAGAATGCCCTAGAGGCAATAATAAAGTTATTAGACTCCGTGTTCATAATTAGGTTTAGTTCATGCTATAACTGCTGTGGTTCCCGAGCCCGTATCCATAAAGGCTCTGGGGAAAACCCATGTGCACGTGTGGAATAATAAACGGTAAAATGTATTCCTAGTCATGCCTTAAGACTACCTCAGGTGTGCATGATGATTATGTTTTCCCAATCATAGGCATGTCTATGCCAGCAACCTTGGGCACAAATGTTAGAAGAACATTGTGTGTGAATCGACCCGATTGATGTTATGCTATGAGATACATTCGTCACAAGTTATGGTTAATAACACAGAGAGGTTAATGTTTGCATGATTCCTCAGACCATGAGAGTATCGAGTTTCTCATGCTGATGATCATGAACTTTGGGGTTTGTTTAACGTCATCCGTAAAATGGATGGTATTACGGCGGCCTTAGTCAGGGGAAAGTATGTCAAGTAACTTGATAGCCTCAAGATGGATTGCTCCTCCGACGATGGAGAGATATCTCTGGGCCCTCTCGGTGTTACGGTATCCATCATCGTCTGGCCAGACACTTTGTGATTTGATCACGGGGGATGCCGGAACACTCGGTAACGAGAAAAGAGAACAATACCGGTAACGAGGTAACTAGCATAGTGGACAAGTTGTTGATCCACGGGAATGCCAACATGTCACCTTGGGTATTTGTAACATATCGCGAAGCAACAGGAATAGCACACGGCAACTGGAGGTTCACTGAATATTCATTCGGGGGTATAGGGGTCTAATGGGTGTCCACGGCTCCGAGTGCTGATCATTGATCGGAAAGTGTTCCGGTCATGTCTATACTTCACCGAACCTATAGGGTCACACGCTAAGAGGTCATCTATCTGTTGAACGATAGACAGGGAGTCTGAGAGAAAGTCACCGAAAATGTTCGGAGACAACGGAAGAGTTCCGCAGAGAGAACACCGAAAGAGTTTCGGAAAACCGAAAAGTGTTTCGGAAGA